>CAKOGP040000125.1:0-93252 GCA_933822405.4 Cylindrotheca closterium | reverse complement strand
TCGCACTCTGTCGTCAAGGTCTAAGCACCAAGTAGTCCTCTTTTTAGATGATCTACAATGGGCTGATGGTCTAAGTTTGGAATTGATACAATCTATTCTGACTGACAATACCATTTCAAATTTATTCGTCTTTGGCGGCTACCGCTCCAACGAAGTTGGCGGAGACCACACAAGGAGACTGCTATGCATCTCTTTTCCATAGCAGCTCAAGCAAAGTATGGGGTTGGGGACAATGATGCAGCAGAGCGGTTTTGCAAGCGCGTCATCGCACAACACAAGGGAGATAATCCCAATGTGACAATCGTTGAAGCGCTGCCAGCTTTTCATGTCTATCTGGACATAATTGGCGACAGGGGGGAAAAGGAGACTGCGCTTGAATTATGCTTGGAGCTCCTCTATGAACTTGGCATTGCGGTACCGAAAAGTGGAAAGATGCTTCGGGCAAAAGTGTGGTGGACGTTGAAGCAGATTGAACGTCGATTGCCAACAGAAGAATCCGTTATAAATATGCCACATGTTACGGATCCTCTGGTCGTATACAAGATGGAACTCATTCAGCAAACTTCATCTCTGGCGTATACTGCTAAGAAAACGTATCTTTATATGCTCCTCTGCTGCGAGTCGGTCAAGCATATCGTTGAACATGGGCTCACAGATACTTCAGCAGCGTCGATAGCTTCTTTCGCGAATGTGCTCATGCATGTGTACAACGATTTTAAGACTAGCCCACAACTTGCGGAGTTGGCTATCCTTATCGCGGATCGTCAGCAAAGCAAGTTCAATGAGACGCAACCATTGAATACAGCGAACAATTTGGTATTGGCCTGGGTTCGCCCGCTTTCAAGTCGCTTGAAGTATCACCAGCGTGCCTATATGTCTGGCATCGCATCGGGCAATGTGAACGGTGCAATGGTTGGTAAATGGTTCTGGTTTCAAATCAGTTTGTTTGCATGCCCCATTAGTCTCCCTGAATTGGAGGGCGAAGTTCGCGAAGGTGTCACCGAAATGCACAAACTGGGACAGGGGTTCATGGCCAGTACTGCTAGCATTGTATGGCAGTTGGTACTTAATCTCATCGGCAAGTCTGGAAATCCAAATACAAGCGTGTTGACTGGAGAAGCAATTGACGAAAGAACTGAACTCTATACACAGAAAATGCCATTGAAAGTCATTATTGGCCCGTGGAAGAGCATGTCCCTTCTGTTCTTTGGAGATTATGAGGCTGCAGCCGAACATGCATTGCGAAGAGGAGACAAGTTCCCAAAGTTGGCAATTGGTATGATATATGGCTTTGAAGCTGTTTTCAGAGCAGTACCGCTCTTCATCATGGCCCGTTTAGACGATGCTCAGAAAGCTAAATACAAAAAAGAAGCATTGAAACTGCTCAAAAGAATCAGAACCTGGGTAAAGAAAGGGTGCAAAAATCTGGTTGGGCCACACCAACTCATCGAGGCGGAGTTGATGGCGTCGCAGAAGAATGCAAAATGGGCTCGATCATACTTTGAGATGGCAATACTGATTTGCCGAAAAGACAATTTTCATCAGTTTTCAGGCCTGTCTTGCGAACTTTACTCCGATTACTTGTCTGAGATTGGCGATTTCAAAGGGTCGAAGATACAATTTCAGGATGCCATCGATGATTACAGCCGGTGGGGAGCAACGAGAAAGGTCGATTTCCTCAAGCACAAACTCGCGCTTATCGGTTAGTTAGAATACAATGAAACAATTTGTCTCAGATTATCAATGCAATAAAGTGTAGTATTAAGAAATCCATTTCAACAATATTTGATGCCCAACCGGTACTGTACCATACAGTAGGTTGGAATAAGCTTTCGTCAAACATGTGAAATAATGGTCAACAATTTTCTGGTGGGGAAGTCTTCGCGTTGCACGCACGCCAGCCACAATTAATAATATACAGTTCTGTGGATGGCAACATATATTATATTTTTTATATATTGCCTTCAGACCAAAATCTGGCACCTACTGTATAGTGTAAGATATTTTGGATGTTACCGTACAGTGAGTGATCAATCGATCATCAATCAACATGAAGTTCTTGAGCCCAAAAGGTGCTGTCAAGGATGCGAAGGAGCTCGAGTATCTCGTAGCTTTACATCAAACTACACATGCTGAAATAGAGGAGTTCAGGGATGGTTCAATTGATGGTACGATCCTATTGTGACAGTTTCGATGATCGTGTCAGCTAGATCTCAGGTCGTTCTTGTTCTCATCTTATCTCATCTCATGTATGTGATGATTTCCCTGCAGACGAGGATGTGCGAGTGTTTCTAATGTCAAGATTTGGAATCGTCGTGACCAACGAGCAAGTCAGAGAGTACATTTTCAAAGGACTTGCTGGCGGAGACGGGGAAGACGAAGCCATTGATATTCTTGAGCTTGTCTCCATACTGATGATCCCCATGCTTGTCAAGGTTTCTGATTCTGTCCTTGGAAACAAGAAGAGGACTTCTATTCTAACGAGCGATCAAGAGCGCCTGCTGCCACCACCTACAATCATTGCTGATGTCCTCCAGAATATCCTGTCCGACACAACAGATGGCGAATCGTCGACAGCCAAGCCACCTCCCCTGACTCCTTCCATTTTGCGCCAAATTTTTGTCCAATATGATGAGCTGGAGCTGGTGAAAGATGACAAATTGATCGAAGAGATGATTGCAGTTGCATGTAGAGGTAGACCTGGAGCACCTTTGGATGTCAAAGCCTTTGCACGTGCATTGTCCAGTGACGTCAATCTATACAATCCAGAGAACGAAACTCGATACACCGAGATACTAACGGATATCTTTCCAAATGGTGTAGAAAAAGCGGAGGAAAGTGGTGCAGAAAAAGCGGCGGAGACTGATGTTGTTGGAGACAGTACGCAATCAGTGAAAAAGGTCAAAACCTTGTCGCATATGGATTTCACGGCCGACACCTTCGTCCATTCGCTCCACGTCAGTATGCTTTGGTTGGTGATAGTGTTCTCGTACTTCTTTTACATGTTGGGAGTCCAAGGTGCTGATTTTCTGCAATCATCAAAGGATGGATTCGGCTACAAAGTGGGATACGCAGTCTTGCGATGGACCATCACTATGCTGAAGCTTGTGTAAGTCTGGATTTCTGATGCCGCTTCCATTCGATCTTTCAACCCACACTCACCGTAGCCCTTCTCCTTCAATAGGATCCTTGGAGGAGCATTTGGTTTCTGTTTAGGCCTGGGAAATGGACTCCCTCTCAAGTCGATCATTGGCCCTTTACTTGGATTGATTGCCACTGCTGTCCTTGTATTCGTTCCCGCTTCGTACAAAGGATCGAACGAAATCTTTGATACCGATCTCGAAAACTCCGATGAGCATTCTGAATGGCCCGGTCTTGGCTACCTCCTTGTCATCTTTGGAATAGTCCTAGTTTTGCTCCAAGTCAAGAATATTTTCGATCTCATGATGCCCAGCTTTGAACACACCAAGTTATACACAATCGTTGACAGGGTCGCTGGAAGCAGCACGCAACTCTCCTACCGAAGCAAACAAGCTGGTATCTTCAAGATCAACCAGTTGGTCAAGAATGCATACGAGCTACACAAGCTGGACGAGAAGGCGCAAGAACGATCCCTTCTCAAGTCTAGTCGACCCGGGGAAGGATCGAATGACAGCCCGACTATTCACAAATCAAGCAAAGCGATCGCTCTTCGGAACTACGCCGACCAGGTCGACGAGCTTGAAGAAGTGGGCGGATTTGTGTGGTCTGTCAAGGAATACTTCAGTGGTCGATTGGCAGGAACGGAAGGTATCTGGCTGCCTTCGAGATTACTGGCAGCGAACGCAATTCAATTCTTCGCCATCATCGTATGTATTACCGCTGCTTCGGTCACGTTTCGAGATCTTATTGACACATTTTATCCCAAAGAACTCCCAGATGAGGTCATCTACAGCGACAGTTGCTTCACGACATTTGATTATAGCAAGTGTTACTTTCCGTTTGAGGACAGGGGCTTCTATGCTGGAATTGGAGTATGTCGCGATGTTTCCTTCGAAGGACCTGAATGTTATGACCTCTTTGAGCCTCTGAACAGTACCGAGGGTCTTGATGGACTCATTGGGGACACTTGCACGAGTCTTCAATCTGCTTTCACAGCGGTAGAGGCACAAGTGACAGACACCCTTCTTGGTGCAAATTGCTCTGTTGTCTTAAGCGCAGCAAGAGACTTTGCCAACGAAGCAGCAATTGATGAGAATATCGACCCAGCCGAGATCGAAAACATCATTAATCGCTGCTACGGAGTGAATACTATGACGGCCGAAGATATTGAAAAGTTCAACGAATGGTTTGATGACGACGAATTCTTCCCTGACATTACGAACGAGACACTTTCTTACTGCTCTGAGGTCGCAGATTTCATAAAGACAGACGCTTTTACCGATCTCGCCCCTGGATTTGAGGACGACGCCTTTCAAGCGTACCGGTTGTGTATGGAAGCCTACGGAAGTATCGAGATGGAAAGCCCGTGTGATACACAATTATTTTCGCCCTTGCAAGAAATCTTTGCGTACGAGAAAGACTATGATGGTGAAAACTTTTGCGTTTCTTTCATTAGTGCTTGCTACATCGATCCCTTCAATCCCACAAGAGCGACGTGTATCATTGGGGAAAGCGAAGACATGGTGTATCAGTTTCAAGGTTCCACATGTGAGACTTATCCTCAAATCAACAACACAATGAAATACTATGAAGAGAACATCCTTCCGCAGCAGCTATCTGTCATGCGCTTCTTTCCGGAGAAATGGACGTGAGTATCAACAATTTTTATTCAGCACGACCTCATCTTCCCTATCTCACTTCTTCTCCTTCCTTCGACGCCAATTTCTCGCTGTAGGCTTTACCTAACTGCAATCATGTCTATTGTCAGCGGCTCAATTGTCGCAATCATTACAGCGGGTGTTTACATTCCATCTGCAATCCACACCGTGCTCAAATTCCGTTATGGAGTCATTCCTTCGCTGAAAGATCCCAAGTTCCTCAAATACCGCGACAACCTGGTCAATCAAACGTACATGATCGGAGCAATGTTTTGGGGTCTAATTGTGACCACCTTGATGGTCACCATTCTGATTGCACTGATTGTTTTTTTGCTTGTTTGGCCCGCAAGTCGCGACATTGTGATCAATCTGTGTGCGCAAGTGTTGGGTAAGATCATGACTATTGACTTTTTCTTGGTTTGGCCGATGTGGACGTACAATCTGATGGATCTTTGTTTTGTTTCGTTGCCGACAGGTATTGCGGTAACCATTATTCTAAGGAGCGTACTATGTATGATCTTTCTGAAAACAGCTTATGCAGGATTCTACCGCAAAATGCCAGCGTTTGCCAATGCCTTCATGTTTTGCATGGAATGCTGGAATATGTAAGTCGACGAATGTTGTTTTGGAAATCACAACCGCATTGCGCTCAAGAAGTCATGTGCTCACCCCTTGGATATTTTTGTTTATAGTGCCCTTACTGCGGCGTTTGTGTTGGGTCGTCTTGTCAAGTTCTTGCTAGCCACTGGTCTGTATGTTGGCAGAATCGATCGACCTGTGTTGGCCGAAGGCTTGGCTCTGGATATTGATTCTCTACCAAGAATTTTCCGTCAGAATCTACTTTCAGCGGAAGCGCATCGCCACCCGTACATCGAGCAGTTGGCGCAGATGTACTTGATGAAGCTGCGCCACAAGGATGATTTTGGAACAAAGGCAGGGTCCATTTGGCGGCTTTTGTTCGTGTCTGCCTTGATGCCTTGGCTAAGGAAGAAGCGTATTCAAGACGATGTGGATATTGGCAAAGAAATCGTCGCTAAAATGAGGAGCAGTATAGCGCAGGGGGAGCCCGAAAAGAATCCACGTAGGATCAGCAGAGCCTCCTTCCTGATTGATCCATAGACGGTTTCATATTTCGGATAGGTGCTTAGAACATCAATTAAATAGTAGAATCAAATACAATAAATACAATATGTCATCGTACGTGCACGTGCATGAGGTGCCTTTTCTGACAGCATGAGGTGCTGATAAAGATATGAATTGAATATATACTGGACCCGGATAATTCGTTTATCGAATTGAAGCATCTCCACTACAGAGAAACTTATTATATATATAGCCAATCGACGGATATTTGACATTCGGATCTAAAAAAAGGCACATGATCGCATGCCACTTTGTCTACCGTACGCTGCTGAGAATGGCTTTATCGACATTTTTGAATTACTGCTGAAACCTAGGTTGTGGATGATATGTGCAAGATTTTCATCATACTAGCTAGAGACTGAGTGAGTATGACCACAGTTCCCAATGTCGATACAACCCTAACCAACCCATCATTTTCAATTTTGAAAAGAATTCAAACGTGAAGCGGTCGAACGAGTCAGTCATAGCCTGAGTCAGTGAAATGAAAACAAAACAAAATTCGATTCCCATCATTCATTCATTCATTCATCGTGCAGTCTCACTGCCATCCATTACTACAGCCTTCACCCCATCGATCTCCAAGACTTTCAATCTTCCAACAAATCCATCATGTCCTCTGTCAATAGCTGGACAAAAGTAGCAGCTGGAGCCCGCCTAGTGCTTGGTGCCGCCGCAAAGCAAACAGTCGATGAGGCAAGCATTGTAGCAAAACGAGCCACCAATCATGGCATCGAGTTGGGCTACAAAGCTCGCCAAACGGCAGCTGCATCACAAAGTATTCTCGCACAGAACATGAATGAAGTAATGATGAGAAGGAACAAAGATGCTTTTTCGACTGATTCGCAGGAAGCTGTAAGGAAGAATAATCCTTATGAATCTCAGCTTCGAAAGCAACAGGAGCAACAAAATCAAGAAGACTTGAACGGCAGCTCAAATTCATCTGAGAGTGTCCCAGATATTCCAAATCCATACCTGCTCCATGCCGAGCAACCAATGGCTACACCGTCACCTACTGAGACGAAGGCCGCAGGTGGTGAAAAATATGACGACATCTCTACAACGAGTTCAGCGTCTCAGTTTGATCAATCCATGTCGTCCAACGAAAATCAAATTCGTCAACCGCAAGAAGATCAGCCACAAGAAGAAATACCAGCTCTATTGAAAGAGGGAAGATCAATTCCATCTTCTCGTTTTGGCCGAGCTGCGGGCTTCGCTTCCTTAGGTTTTGGATTGGCCATGGGAACTGCTTCCGAACTAGCCAGTCGTCTCGTGTCCTCCGAACGGCGTGGATCTTCTGTGATTGCCACAGATGCCAATGCCGATCGTTTGGCAGCCACCTTGTGTCGGATGCGTGGGGCCGCCTTGAAAATGGGACA
Organism: Cylindrotheca closterium; assembly: GCA_933822405.4. Lineage (NCBI taxonomy): Eukaryota > Bacillariophyta > Bacillariophyceae > Bacillariales > Bacillariaceae > Cylindrotheca > Cylindrotheca closterium. The sequence goes on along the minus strand of CAKOGP040000125.1, from coordinate 85,934 downwards.
AATGTTGAGCATTCAAGACGAATCCCTCCTACCTCCTGCACTTTTAAAAGCCTTGAAACAGGTTCGACAAGGAGCCGACGCCATGCCAAATCATCAATTGGCCAAACAACTGACGTCCCAACTAGGTTCGGATTGGCGGGATAAGTTTGAATCCTTTGAGGACCTTCCTTTTGCGGCTGCTTCCATTGGACAAGTTCATCGGGCCACCATTAAGGATGAAACGACAGGAGAAATACGAAATGTTTGTGTCAAGGTCCAGTACCCCGGAGTGGCCAATTCGATTGAATCCGACCTTCGCAACTTGGCCATGTTGGTGACCATGACTGGATTGGCCCCTCGTGGCCTCTTTATCGAGAATGTGATCCGAGTGGGTCGGGACGAACTCAAGGTGGAATGCAACTATCTGAACGAAATGGCAAACCAAAAGGCTTTCAAAGCGTTGGTGGCCAATGACCCTGTCCTTCAAGCAAACAATTTTTCGGTACCAGACGTAGTGGAATCTTTGACCACCGAGCAAATCCTTGTGACGGACTTTGCACCAGGAGGAACCATTGACAAGGTATCGCATTTGGATCAAGAAGAACGCAATCGCATTGGTCGGAGCATCTTGTACTTGACCATGAAGGAACTCTTTGAATGGCGACTGATGCAAACCGATCCCAATTGGGGTAACTTTTTGTACGATGTTGGTACAAATACCACCTCTTTGATTGATTTTGGAGCGACCCGCGAGTACGACAAGAAGTTTGTGGATGGATATTTGCGCATTGTTTGGGCCAATGCGAACCGGGACGAAGAAACCTTGATGGAAATGTCAAGAAAGATGGGCTTCTTGACTGGAGAAGAGAATGAAGCCATGCTTCACGCCCACAAGATGAGTGGATTCACAGTCGGAGAACCATTTTGGGAGAACGAACCATTTGATTTTAAGGGATCTCAAATATCAACTCGAATGGGAGAACATACCTCTGTCTTTTTGAAACACAGATTGACGTAAGTACCCTATATTTTGCTTTTGTACCAAGCTCCTGTCGCCAATGAAAATGGATTGGATCTAACCCGTTTTGTTTTCTTTCTATAATCATTCACAATCATTCATCATCATCATTCTAAAAATCACCAGTCCTCCTCCCGAAGAAGTATATACCTTGCACCGCAAACTGGCTGGAGCATATATGCTTTGCATCAAGCTGAACGCCATTGTAGAGTCCCGAGACATGTTGGAGACCATCGTTTCAAAGCATGTATTCGAAGACGGGCTACCACATCCCATTCATGACTAACTAGCTACTGTTTGTATTTTGAAAATTACCAAAAATACGACCACCAAATTGCCGATACGCAATGAATGAAGGAAGCCATGAATGCTAAAAGAGAAGAAAGAGACTGTTTTGTACTCTAACACTTGGAAACACGACAAATAGATTTTTTAAAAACGATGGCTGATTATTTATTCTCTAGCTAGAGGGGGAGAAAAAAAACTTTCGATGGCAGTCAGCGGCGATATAATAAAAGGGTGCGAATGATCATTATCCTACCAAATGCCAACAGTAGCCTTTCATCAGTACCAGTATACCGTCATATCATTATGATGACGTATATTCGCCCACAACGACGACAACAACAACAAGTCGATTGATGTGTATATTTTTTTAAATATAAAAAAACAATGCATGGTGTGTTTGTCTGTGTGTCATGCATTCCTTTTTGCTCTCTCCAGCATGGTGGTGCGTGGTATGCATTTGCGCATTTTACATGGCATACTCCCTGTAATAATCTCTTAGAATTTGGACCACAATAAACATGGAAACAGTGTGTCCACCACACCGCAAATAGTATGGAAAGAATCCATTGTAAAGAGCCAAGAATCCCTTTTCTGACGAAACCTTGGCCAAGGTTTGAAAGGTTCCAGTAAATGGTAATTTACCAGTTTTCGGGTCCGGCTTTTGACTGGCCATGCGATTTTTGGAAGCCTCGAGTGGCATGGTGGCAACACTGTAGACCAATCCGGAAGTCATGGCGGCGCAAAAGACATTGGGGATGGAATTCTTGACTTGTCCTAGGTAGGAACAATACATTTCCTTGAATTGATCCAAAGTGGCGACTTGAAAGACACCGACCATCATGGCCCGGGAGACAAAGGGACCGGATCCTCTCCAAAAGGCAGTGATGCCTTCTTCCTTGATGATACGAGTGGCAGTGTCCACGACTCCCTTGTAATTGCGTCGTTCTTCGACTGGCAAGGACGAATCATTGGACATGCGGACCACAGCGACTTCCATGGGACAAGAAATGTAAGCAGCAATACCTCCACTGACGAGACCAGTCGCGACACTAAGAAGAAGAAAAACAAGGAATGTGTGAGAACAAAATCTTGACTCATGGATGGATTGATGGATTGATTGATTGATTGATTGATTCCAACAACTGCATTGGCTTGCAATGCAATATATGGATGTCCATTCACATCTCCAATCAAAAAGCCCAACAACACAAGATCATCTGTTCCATTTCAAAAACATAATAGAATATAAAAAGCACTCACCGAGATGCAAAATCAGTATGTCCACGATATTCGTGCAACATATCCCTAAAAGTCTCAAACAATCCGAATCGAGTCGTCGCATAAAAGACTTGACGAAGAATACCCGCCGAAAGTCCATCGTAGACACTCATCAGACCTTGTTTTTCAATCATCCCCTTTAACGTAAAGGTTTGTCCAGCCGCACTGGCCAAGTTGGATCGGACGGCAATGGTATTAAAGGGATGGACGACGCACCATCCCATGCAACCACCAATACCGGCCGTTGCGAAAATGGCCGATTTGGGAAGTGGTGTTTTGGCAGCTGTAGCTGCAGCAGCAGCAGGGGCAGCCGAAGATGTGGCCATCATGACTTGCTGTTGCTTTTGGTTCATCAAAGTGGAGTACATTGTAATTGTGTGTTTTGGTGGGATATGTTTTATGTTGTCGGCAGCAGTTGGTCGGTTGGTTGGTTGGTTTTTTTTACAATATATATACGGTATACCTACAGAAAATGAGAACTAACTGCAAGATGGATGGCGTAGAAAATCCAAACCTTTTTACGGTTCGTATTGTTGAACTTTCATCGTCACTTCCTTCCAGCAGAAGATGTGAGATGTTGAAGGGTGGACGGACATTCTACTGTCTGCCTGTCAACCGAAGTGCATTCTAAAAGAGGGGATGAGCTTTCTCAACAAATCAAAAGAGGGGAAGCGAAAGCTTGGCACCAAAGACAGGATCAAAATGATCAGATGTCAAATTTATTTGCAGCATATCTGCAACCGCAAAAGCAGAAGCTTGTTGTTGATTCAACCACAACACAGTCAAGAAACCAGCACAGTGCTTCAATCTGGCTTTTGTCTAAGGTATTCGAAGAAAGGAATTACACAGGCATACCATTTAGCGCTGCCGTTCGGCATTGTATTACCTTTTGTGTTACTGAAACATCGCAAACAACAACACATAAAATGAGTTCTTCCAAACCCACAACCTCGATGAACCCCAACTTGGTGGCCAGCAAGGATTCCAATGACAAAGACGACTCAAAGTCGAGAAGGCATGCTGATTCGTCATCGAATGAATTGTACACCAAATCTTCCACTGGAGAATCGTCTGCGGCTAGCAGCAGCAACAAGAGCAAATCCACAAGTTTGAGACAGAATGCGTCCTCCAATAGCAGTACTAGTCGACGACTACAAGATCAGGCTGGAAAAAAAGCAAATCGAGGAAATTATCCACGCAGGAATGAACAAGCCTTTTCATCTTCCTCTTCTTCGGGGTCATCCACTCATTCGTCTTTATTAGACGACGATAGTGAACTAGAAGAAAATCTTGATCTTGATGATGAAGATGGTCTCAGCAGTCGTAGTGATTCGGACAGTCAAGCTTCTTCTTCTTCTTCTTCCGACAGTGATGCTCGCCAACTGGCCTCTAGCAGCAACAGCAACAGCAACAAGAAAAAGGAGGAAGAATCAGAATTTGACAAGGCCATGCGGATTGGCAAAAAGTCTACTGCAGCTCTTGTCAATGATCGCAGCAGCAAACAACAACACGCTACTGCAGCATCCTTTTCACTACCTCATTCCAACAGTGGTTCTAATAACTTATCGTCTCGATCCCGGAGCGATTCTTCTGCTAGCCAAAACCAGGAAGCAGCCGTCCAACAACCTGATTCGTCTTCATCAGCGGCACTGACTGCAACCAAACAGCAGCAGCAGCAGCAGCAGCAACAACAACAACAACAACAGCAACAGCAGCATCCCATGACCACCGAAGATCCTCTCACTTCAGGTATCTTGCCCGATGTCCTCATGAGCATGCGACAAAAGATTGAAAGTATGACTCTCTTTGATTCGGACATGCTGCAATTCAGTGATCACTATGGAATTGGAGATGATGCCAACGATCCACTCCAAATGGAAACTCGAGAATCCCTCAAACGATCCAGTCAACAGAGCATCAGTGCTAGTGTCCTAGTCAGTTTGGCTCACAAACGCTACGAACGACGACGATTGGCCGCCATGGAAATTGAAAAAGTGGTCCGGAGTCTCGTCCAACAAAAGGAATTGGAACGGGTCCGGGCCATTTTGCTACTCTTGAGCGACGACTATGTTCGTAGTACGGCAGAAGATGCGAGAAAGGGCGGTGTCGTGGCGTTGGCAGCCTCTGCGATTGGTTTGAAAAAGGCACCCCAAAATCATCCCATTGCACAAGAATGTCGGGACCTCATTCTGGCCAGTGTGGTCCATGCCTGTCAAGATCATTCCCAACGAGTCCGCTATTATGCTACCGAATCCTTGTTCAATGTCGTCAAGGTGATTCCACACTTGGCCGTGCAACACTTTTTCATTCTTTTTGAAATTCTACGAAGTTTGTATGCCGATGTCGATGTGGATGTGAAGTCAGGTGCCGAATTGTTGGACAAGAAATTAAAGGAAGTCATTGTCAGTGCCATGAATTCGGGATCCTTCACGGCGGATGCGTGCGTCCCCGTCTTTGCCCGCTTTGTCTACATGCGCAACAAGGCTACCAAACGACTGACACTCACCTGGCTCCAAGAATTGGGTGAAAAATTGATTGGGGCGCCCATTTTGGAATATCTGCACTTGTTTTTGGGGGGTATCTTTGACATGGTGGCGGACCCCACACTGGCGATTCGTCAATCGGCCTTGGCCTTTTTGCAATCCGTTCTACCCAAATTGTTGGTGGTCCAGCAGAATCAGATTCAAGACGATGCCATTGTGGATATGGATGGGATTCAAGTGGATTTTGACAAGATTTTGCAATCCTTGGTGACCACCATGGAACATCCAGATCCATTGGTTCGAAAGGTCGCCATGTACTGGATCTCACGGATTGTCAAGGCCCACATTGGAAGTGATGATCAGGAAGAAGAAGAAGAAGAGCAAAAGATTGTGCCGGTGGTGGAAGGATCTGAAAAAGAAGCACCAGGAGCCACCAACAAGGCGTTGACAAAAGCTGCGGGGGACGAAAGCAAACCACTGAGTGCAGCTACCATTTCGGTTCGAAATGCATTGCCCCATGTCTTGCCAGGAATCTTGTTGAGGTACGAAGAAATAATATACGTTTTCTGTCATGTTGATTATCATCATCATCTCACTTTTTCATAAACCCTCGTTTCCAAAATCTCATTTCGACAGCATCGGAGATACCTTCCACAACAAAGCGACGGCCAAAGACTCGTTCTTACCAGATCAGACGACGCACGCATTGGCCGAGCAAACCAACTCTTGCCTTCAGTACGCTGTTAGGGAGCATGGAAAGGCCTACTTTCAACATTTGGATAGCTTTATTGTAGCATTGCGAGAAGAGTTGGATAGTCCAGGAGGACTCAATGGACGGAATGCCCCTGCTGTCGAACGAAAACCCTATCGAATGGATGTCAAGCAGGACGGAACTGGGATTGAAAGTCAAGGCTGGTTCCGAGCATCGAAAGATACCAAGGATAATGATGTTGATTCTATGGTCATGTCGCGATTGTGTGCTTTGCATTGGATCATTGTCTTATATGAGCATGTTGTTCCAGATGTCCTAAAAGCGGATGTAAGGCTTTTGTCGATTCCCTGTTCCATTTCATTGTCCATAATCAAATCATGAAATCACTAACACATCTGCGCATTATTTCTCTCGTACTGCAGTATGCACAAGAGTTCATCCTTCCCATCATTCATCAGTTGGTAGATCATCCACCAGAACGCATCATCTACAAGAGTTTAATTGTGCTTGCAAAGATCACTATTCCAGTGGAGGGAGAAGAAGGATTCTCCCGCAATTTGTCGCCCGATGTGCTGCCTGAGAATGAAGATTCCATTACTGGTGGGCCTCCCGTTGCGGAAAACAGCGTTAGATATTCATTGGGATTGCTCGACCTTTCTAGACTGCAACTTCAATCACGGGACAGAGAAGTCTTTCGTGGCCTGATCGAACTGCATGCTTACAATACTCATTTGATCATGGACTTTTCGCGAGTGGTTGCCTACATGTGTCGATTGCAGCCACCAGAGTTTGTCTTTGTCTCATTCGTTGTCGAGCTCGAGCGATTTACAAGCGTGCAAATTGCGGCGCAGCGAATCAACGGAGGATCTTCGCAACAAGCTCCTCTTTCAAGGAGTCTGCAGTTTGTCAGTTCGTTCGTTGCTCAAATGTGCCACGTACTTCTCAATGCACAGGAGGCCAAATCATTGAGGGATAGGCTCAAAGACTGCATTTCGAAAGAGGAAAAAACAGAAGAAAGCAAGCGTCGAAGGAGGTTGTTCCACATTCTGCTTCATACCTTTTCCCACAATCTGGTCGCGTCCACTTCATTGTGTCTGTGGGGAGGAGCCTTCCGAACGGCATCTCTCTTTGTCAAGCAGATCAATCCAATCGACATTCATTTGATGTTTTTACTAGAGGTGGACAAATTGATTGAAATGCTCGAACGGCCGTTGTTTCGGTAAGATTGCAATGACATGCTACTTTAGATTTATTGTTGGCACCACCTTTTGGCTGACTATGTTTGTTGCTTTATTGAATACGCAGCCACTTGCACATTCGGATGCTGGAAGAAGACAAAAATCCAATGGCAGAGGGTAGCGGTACGATGCTCTTCCAAACTTTGAGATCGCTACTAATGTGTATTCCACAGAGTACTTGCTACACTGTCCTCCGAGATCGACTGGTCAGCATTTCTCGATTCCGTCAATCGGGAGTCAATGCGCGATCGGAGGACCACACGATCCTACCCGACACGGAGATATTTGTCAATCGAGTACTAGAAGTTCGAACTCTGCATTGTGATGCTTTGTGGGAGACCATCAGAGCAGAAAGTATTGAAGCGATTGGTTTTAGCGAATCCAAATCGGAAACAGCACAAGAAACAAAGGATCCCGGCACTGATCGAAGAGAGTGGCTGGGATACGCTTCGAAAGAGGAAGAACTTGAAACCCAAGCAAAATTGCGAGACGAGAAGATGAGGCGTCATGAAGCTGGGCTGACCATCGAGGAAGTGAGCAATAGCTACAACGATTTCAACTCGATGGAGAAAGATGGCGGTATGAAGGATCTATTGCCGAATGATGACGAAGATGAGTCATGGAAGCAGCAATGGGCGGGAAGTGATGAAACTTAGCGAAATAACCAAATTTTGTTTTTGAATGAAGTAGATACTGTGACAATTACTTCATCATTACCTTATATTGATGGTTAGGTCCAGTTTAAGCTCTCAAACCCCCAAAAAGGCACATCGGCAGATATAACTTGGTATGGGGATTGTCTTGATGCCATTGTGGTGACACAGCATTTCTGCCGTGTTTGCGCCTGGAATTGATCGGCACCACCAAACTCCGTCAGCTGCGCGTTCAAAGGAGCTACATTCGATTGGGAGGGCACCCATTCGTTATCAGAGCACAAGACATCCAAACCACGGACTGTTGCATTTCGTTTGCAATAAAGTAGCGTCTTGAGTGCCGGTGCAATTCCAGACTGGAGACTGCTAGTCATCCAGCGTTCCCTTCATTCGCCCACATAAGTCAAACTCTTGTTTCCGTTGAGACAACTCCACAAAATTAGCTCCCTTACTCAGCTACGATTCGCCAACAGGCGATTCAGCAAGGATCTATGCGCTTCCATGTGTCGTTTCGTGTAAGGATGGTCGTCTCCAACCATTCTTCGACAAATTTTAAGGGATTCTGCACTCGCCGCAATGGTATCTTCCAGCAACCTCTGATCATCTTTCACAGCCGAAATATTCTCGTAGGCTGCAATTAAATTGGGGTCGACACTTGAGGTTTCCTTGTAAATATCAAGCGCCTTTTGGAAGAGTTGTATCGCCTTTTCTATATCACTTTACCCTTTCATTGCGAGTCCCTGCTCGTTCAGTACTCTCGCATTTTTCTCGGGTTTTCACCATGCAAGATCGAGCACAAGCTTTTTAAATGGATGATCATTGCCCCACACCTTTCGAGTAGCGTTAATGGTTCTTTTGTACGCCTTGATGGTACCTACTATCATGCCTCGTCGGAAGTATGCCAGTGCAAGGGCTTCATAGGTCTCTGCTGCTGTGGGGCTCTTACCTACAGTACCGGTTCCATTTGAATCATTTGTACTTTGTGCAGTGTGTAATGTACCGGTATTGTACTTATTGTATAGCCCTTCAATAAGAAATACGATTGTCCTTGGAGAAACCCGGATTCTTACTCGCGTTGATCAGTCACTTATTAGAACAGATGGGACGCTTTCTGACAGCTGATCGCAAATTCTGTGAAGAATGTGCTAAATATCTAGCTCGTCAGTGTGTGATTTCATTCTAATGAGGCACATGTCGAAACAGATGGGACGCTTTCTGACAGCTGATCGCTAATTCTTTGAAGAATATGCTAAATATCTAGCTTTAGCACAGGAATTCAGTCGTAAGATTGTAACAAATCACACCAAGTTCCAGGTGACGGTGGGTATCGTAGAACGAAAGCGCGCGGTCCATTCCGTTTCTTCGCAGTGAGACAAGCTGAACCAACTCAAAGTAACACAAAAGTCCGTGGAGAGCCAATCTATTGGTCTACTACCAGTTATTACAGCTACAAGTATTTGGGATGGACATAGGGGAGACTGTGCAGGACATTTCGCATCGAAAATAGAGCCTTTCAGCGGAGGAGAGACACCATGTTGACATCTGAAGTATGAAAGGCAAGAAGAACATTGAATGCAGACGCTCTTTTCTCATCATTCTATCGACATGCGTATTATGCGTTTCACTTCATCAGGGGGCAATGGGAAAGTAACAGAATATCGAAGGGAAGTGTCACAAGCTGCCATGAGTGGTCCAAGGAGTTGTTGACCTGGGCCTCCTCAGAGGCCTAATAAAACTCGAACGAGCGACGAAGCGTATTGCTCTTTATGTGTTTCTAGGTGTTGAAAAGTTTCACCTAGGGAGGGATTGGGATCTTGGGCCACTAACAACTCAAGAGAGACGAGGCGTGTCATGTCTCGTCAGAAGGATAGAAAGGCAATGAAGTCAATATTCGCTTACGACTCCTCCTGGCGCCACGATTCAATGATTTGTTTGTTCACAGCCATATCAGCATCATACCACCATATGATTCATAAAGCGCACAGTTGCTCGAAAGAAAGGACAATAAACGCTTCACTGGGGCTCGCCAATCCTTGGAGCATACATTTGAAATATTCATGTTGCTGAGCATACAGGCCACTACCTGTGAATGACAACTTTTTTCCAAAGGATGGTTGGGCCGACACCGAAAGTATGACAGGTCCACGATATATGATAATAGTGTGTGGTCATTGAAGTCGGTATCCCAGACGACGATGGCCGCGGTGAAGAAGTGATTCACTCGCTGGCGGCCCTTTAGCACCAACCAAGGCATCTTTCGCTACACTTTTCCTTTCAACTCAAACGATTGTCTGGCAGCTTTCAGTTTGCCTGTCGTTGTACTTGGGCAACCGAGACATGCAGCTTGTGATCTCTGATAAACGACTTCCTCGCAGTGATGGGCTCGACAGCTGGTGTAGGTTTTGACAAAAGATAAGGCTGGTTCCCGACAATTGTGAGTTGTTGTCCCCCGCCTTACCAGTGTTGCCAAACACACTTCATCATTGAACATAGAAGCTCATAGTATCGAGAAGTGCAACCTCGCATCTCTAGTGATTGAATCTCTCATTGTGGGCTCACCAACCGGTGCAGGTTCTGCGGCTGACAAAAGAAAGCAAAACGCTGATGATTCCTCCTAAAATTTGTGAGTTGTTGCCCCACTTCCTACCAGTGCTGACCAACAAAGTTCACCATTGGACATAGAAGCTCATAGTATCGCCACACTCCAAGGTGGACATCATGCATGGAGATGCCAGGGACGCCAAGTTCGCTTTACGACGAGCATCATCTAATACCGAAAGGCGCAATCTGCGCTCCATATATGCGGGATAACCCTAACTGTAGCACGCAGAATTGCCGGTTTATTCCGCGGGTTTCGTACGAAAATTGGGGGGAAATTGCATATATTTTATGAGCTCGATCTGCTGGTGCTGCTGATGTGAACGGTAACGATATATTGAGCGACAGTCGTTTTCTTTTTGTCTTTTCTTTTATATTTCAAGGGCTATAGGAAGGCCCAGCAGCCATTCAATTGATACGATTTCAGCAGGTACATCAACTAGATGGATGATACCGCCAAGCAATCAGCAAGCGAGGCATTGTCTGATGAGGAGCCAAAGCTAGAAACCAAATCGTCTGCTGCCGCGACTGCAACTGTCTGGTCGACTGCCGATGATGATTGTATTCTGTTTGGCAGAGGGAAAGGTTGCAATAATCATCCTGGAAACAAGAGAATGCGGCTTGTCATAGAAGGTTACAGAGATCGGTATCAAGGTGCCGGACGCGGAGGGAAGAGAAAGCTTGTCCATGAAATCTACAAAGAACTGATCGAAGCAGGGATGAAATTTTTGAAGCAGGAAGAGGGACTAGATGGATGGATTGAAGCGGACGCTGATGAGGCTATCAAGAAGGTGGGCCATGCAATGCGATGTCCAAGAATCAGAATACGAACTGAGGCAGACTTGGGTGACAAACGTAGTGGTGCCAGTGGTTTCTCAGCAGCAGCGTACCCACACGCAGGAGCTCATACTGGCCAAGTACTGGAAAATAATTCGGCTGGCATTGGTCGAGAGCGCGTTTCTGGGCTGCTAGCTTTTTCTAGGATGTCCACTGTTGCAAGAGCTGGATTCCTGTCACGGGGCACGATGGGACATCAGGAGACGCTGAGAGGGGCCTTGCCTATGGTATCCGGCCCACCCTTACTTCCTTTGGGACATATTCCAATGCAAATAGATCTGCCGTCCTTGTACGCAGGTGCACCGGCATCGATGGGATTCGCGGCACCAGCCATGCGCCTGAATGGATTGTCATCATCTCTTGAGTTGTTGGTTATGGTTGAGAGGGAGCGCCGGCTTCGACAAGCCAGGCTGAGCAGCCATATCAGAAGGAATACAGAACAGCGCTGAAGCATGTCATATTGCAACTATATACTGTGGAGAGCTACTCTTCACGAATCAGTGGACTCAACAAAGCTCATATGAAGTTTGGATCCAGCAACACTGCTTGGTGCGAAAGGACTGATCCAGCCACAACCGTTGGGAAAGGGCAAAAAGTGTGATTATTTCCTCCCATAACAGTACACGTACCCAATCATCATACCGATGCTACTTCGCGAGCCCGCTAGTAACCGCATCTCCCGGGACCTTCATCATTATCACTTTCACGATCTATATTCTGTCTTGGATGAAGAATCTGAAGTGGAGCTATGGTTGGTTGCTGCATACAAGATGATTGATTGGAGGAAGTGTCGGCTGCACCGTGCTAGTCTACAATATATATTGCTGACACAACCATCTGCTTTCTATTCGGACAACTCTGTATCTACGGTATTAAGGAATACGAATCGTAGGATCGTTTGGGGACACTGTTCTTGTATACGGGAGCCCTTTAACAACAAATACGACTGTCGCAGGGAATGTGAAAAGCCTGGAGCCGCAGGACTATATGCGTACAAGTAGCAGGTACTCGCTCCTCACTCGTCATGCAACGCACAGAAGCCAGATGAGACCCATTAAGACGTGCGTATTACTGCTATTCTCATTTCCTGTCAAACGTACATTTTCTCTTGAGACGTGCCTATGGTTGGCATGTTTCGCCCAACGATGACATTAGCCTCATAAAGTGCAGCGGGACAACTTTATTTGAAGCATTCGAACAGAACAATGACATTCTCGAACATTACTGATGATTGGACGATTCAATCCACTGTGGAAAGTACTTCTGGTGTGGAAGCCATGGATGCCACGGTCGTGGACCAACCCACCACATTTAATGTACTTAAGCTTTCTGTGAATCCCAAGTACGACTCGGTGGGCATCAATTCAGCCAACAAAATTTGGACTTCTGCTTGTGTTTCGATTGAAGCTTCTGACATGCCAGAAGAAATGAATGATCGAACCAGCGCTTTGGATATTGTGGTTGCTTTGGATATCTCTGGTTCCATGTCCGGTCAAAAGCTTAATGATTGTAAGAGTACCTTGGAAGCGATGTTGCGACCGCTTGGCTCGAAGGATCGTTTTGGCTTAATTGTCTTTGGGAGCCGTGTGAGGGTTATCATTCCAGCTGCGATCATGAACAAGGAAAATAAGGAGAGTGCATTGAACCAGATCAAACAAATCAACACCGAAGGCTGCACCAACCTATCTGGTGGTCTGATGATGGCATGGAAAGAACTCTTGCTCATTTGCAACCCAAACTCTGTTCGCTCTCTCTTTTTGCTGACTGATGGTCTGGCAAACGAAGGCATCCAGAATACCAACACTTTGGTGCAAACAGTAAATCGTCTCACCGCGGACTCTGCCACAGGCGTGTCTGCTGCATTAACCGACGGCCTGTGGACGAGTAGCACTATAAGTGCTCAATTGGTCGTCAATGCCCAACTAGATATCACAGCGGAAAATATCCAAGCACCCGTCTCGTTGTTCTGTTTCGGATATGGGTCCGACCATAACTCCGACATGCTCCAAGGTCTCTCGGAAGCAACAGCTGGTGGAGGTTACTATTTTGTGGAAAACGATTCCGATGTATACGCTGCATTTGGAGATGCCATGGGTGGCATCATGTCCATCATGGCACAAAGCGCCGTGCTAAAGGTTTCTGTCCCTTCTGAGGCAGCCACCAACGGAGTCAAGATTCGCGACGTCCATCATGACAAAAAGATTAATCGAGGTGATGGTACTTTTACTGTCAATATTGGTGATTTCTATGCTGAAGAACACCGGGACGTGATTGTGGACTTTGATCTTTCCAATGTCGCGAGTGACGAGCCCGTCCCACATTTCGTTGCGTCGCTTTCGTACATGGAGGTCTTGAGCAAGAAGCCTGCACAAACAGAGCCACGAAGCTGCAATGTTGCCCGTCCAGATAGCAATGAGATCTCAGCCATTAAAAAATACGTCGAGAGCCAATGGATGCGAATCTGGGTCGCTCGAGAATTGGAAGAGGCTGACAGAGAAGCAAGAAACAATCAGCGTGCCCAAGCCGAGGCCCGTCTGCAAAACATGGCTGCTGCAATCAAAGCATCGGAAGCCTATGACAAGGATGACGAAACATTCTCAAAGTTGGAACTCAAGCTTTGTCATGCCATGCAAGACTACGAAGAAGTCACATACAGTGGGCATCGATCCAAGAATATGTACCGATCTATGAAGCAGCAACGCGCGTGTGCTTCTACATCAGGCGTCGACGCTTGCTATCAGAATAAATACAAGATGAAGATGTCCAATGCCTTCAAGAAGCCCTAGACGGAAGAAAGAAGGACGACATAATACTCCAATCGAAAAAGCACTTTTTAAAAGTGCAATTTTGGGTTGCCGGTCATATCATATTCAACATAAAACTCATAGCATCTTTAAACCATTCCTCTAAATTCATTTGAACTACTTTGACGAATCGTAGGTTCGATGATAGAAAAGTTTCTCCCGCAACCCGCATATCCGCAAACCCCACCGGCATTCCCGAGTTCCCAGATTTTTCTCCCGTGGAGTAGTATTTAAATAGGCATCTGTGGAGTACATTGGTAGTTTTAAAAAATACCGGTACGAGAAGTAGGTACACGTGTACCGGTACCGGTAGGTACGAACGAATGAAAGTTTACGATTATTTTAAAAATTGATTCATTCGAACCGGTATATATTCGCACACAATAATAATAACATACAACGCAAACCCTTCAACGATGACGGCAAGTCTTCTCCAAACTCTTGCAACAAGTAGCATAAAGCCGAACACCGCTCATGTCACCCTGCTGTCCTTAGCTGCAACAGCGGTTACCATTTATACAGTTTCGTCTGTGTTAGCATTTCAAAAGAGAAGAAAACTTCCAGATGGTGTGCGTCTTCCTCCTCATTTGACATCTTACGTCCCGTACATTGGTGTTGGTTTGCAATTTGTCAGCAGGTTAATCGTGGATTTCATATATGATACTGCCAAAAAGTTGGATGCTCCAGTCTTTACTGCGACTGTCAACGGGACGACATGTGTATTCATCGAAGATCCGGATTTGGTATTTACCCCATTCAAAGATTCGATTCAAGAAATTGATTCTTCGTCCTTGCGACGGCAAGCCTTGGTGACTCTTTGTGGGATAGATCCAGTTACTGCGGAAGAAATTACAAATGACGAGGAAGTACAAAAGGTTGTGTTTGCAGATTTCCACAAACTCAAGGCGGATCAACTGTACAAGAACATGGAGGCTGTGCAAAGAGTCATTGGAGGCAGACTTGAAGCCATGGGTCTATCAGAGACTGATGGCGAGTGGAAATCTGTCCGTATGTTTGAGTTTGTAAGAGAGTTTATCTTTTTCGCCTCTGTTGGGCCCGTTATCAGCAATGGGCTAATGACACAAGACCAAATCATTGAAACGTATGCCAAGTTCGAAGAAGGCGTTCCAAGCCTCTATGCCGAAGCCCCATCCTTTATTACGAAAGAGAATACCGATGCTCGTGAGCGACTGGTTCAGATGCTTATGACGCCTAAAGTTGACGAGGGTTTATCCGAGTTTATGAAAGCAAGGAAGCCTATATATGGCCACATTCCTGAGGTACTTGCTCGAATGAACGTTGGACTCATCGTCGCCACTGTGTCGAACTCCGTTCCGGCTGTCTTTTGGGTACTTTGTCAGTTGCTGAAAACTCCGAAAGCATTCGAGGCATGCGCCAAGGAAGTCAAGCATGTGGCCGATAAGAAAGCAAATAAGGAGGATCCATTCACCTTGGAAGAGCTTGATAAAATGCCACTCTTGGAATCTTGCTTCAAGGAGTGCCTACGAATGTACCAATCCGCCTTCATCGTTCGCAGTGTCACAGGAGACTTCGTCCTCAATCCCAAGGAAAGTAGTGGTCCCAAATACTTGATTGAAAAAGGAACCCGTATCATGGCATACTCTGCTACAGCACACATGCACCCTTCTATTTTTGAGAATCCCGAAACCTTTCAATATGACCGATTTCTCGATCCTACCAAGAAAGCGTTGAACGGTAAACGCTTATTAAGTTATTTTCGTCCATTTGGGGGTGGTATGCACTTGTGTCCTGGGCGCAAATTCATTTCCTACGAGTCTCGAGTCTTCTTGGCCATGTTGCTTCTGAAACTGGACATGAAACTGGAAGATCCAAGCGAGCCAATACCAACTATTGCTTTGCATCATCAGGGCTTCTCAGTCGCTCACCCAAACCAGGACCCAAAGCTCTTGGTGAAGGTCAAGGAGTCAAAAGCATGAACAAACTAGTCTACATTTGGTACTAGGGAAGGATGATACTAACTTTTTTATTTTAAAAAGAACAGTAGAATGAGTTGGAGCAGCAGGGTATTGTGTTTCGACCTATCCCTGCTTTTGACGATGGCTCATCAGAGGCGTTTGATGCCGTTTGCAAAATATGACATATGTATCATGTATATCTCGCCGCCACCTGCAGTATATACAGCGCAGTGGACAGAGTGGTGACGTAATATCCTTCTTTCTTGACATGGTATATAAATATTATAAAATACTGTAGCACACTGAAGCTCGATGAACTGATTGGATCTTCCGTCTACGTTCGAGTAAATGCGAATATTTTTGGTTGACTGACTCACATTTGCGACGAGTCGTCGTCCATAACCATCAGCAGCAAAAAGGAAAGATGACCCTTGCAACAAGTAGCACGAAGCCAGACTCCGTTCATGTCACACTACTTTCCATAGCTGCAACAGCAGCTACAGTCTACACAGTTTCTTCTGTTTTGGCATTTCAAAAGAGACGGAAACTTCCAGATGGTGTTCGTCTTCCTCCTCATTTGACTTCTTATATTCCGTACATTGGCGTTGGATTGCAATTTGCCAACGGCTTAATCCTGGATTTCGTTTCGGATACTGCCAAAAAGCTAAATGCCTCAGTCTTTACTGCCACTGTCAATGGGACGAAATGTGTATTCATTGCCGATCCGGATTTGGTATTTACTGTTTACAAAGACTCGATTAAAGAGGTTGATTCTATATCCTTGCAAAAGCAAGCCATGACAACTCTTAGTGGGATCAACCGTAGCGCTGTAGACGAATTTATGGATAACAATAAGGAAGTACAGAAGGCTGCGTGGGGACAATTCCACAAATACTTCTTTCAATCTGATCAGGTGTCCAAAAACATTGAGGCCGTGCAAAGAGTCATTGGGGGTAGACTTGAAACCATGGGTCTATCCAAGGCTGACGGCGAGTGGAAATCTTTCCATATGTTTGAATTTGTACGGGAATTTAGCTTTTTCGCCTCTGTTGGACCACTTCTCAGTAATGGGCTATTAACACAAGACCAGATCATCGAAACGTATGCCAAGTTTGAAGAAGGAGTGCCACTGTTATTTGCCGAAGCTCCATCGTTGTTGACGAGAAATACCGCCGCTGCTCGTGAGCGCGTGGTTCAAATGCTCATGACGTCTGAAGTCGACGAAGGTTTATCCGAGTTTATGAAAGCAAGAAAGGTTACACTTGGTCATCTACCTAAGGAGGTACTTGCTCGAATGAACCTTGGACTCATCGTCGCCACTGTGTCGAACTCCGTTCCGGCTGTCTTTTGGGTACTGTGTGAGTTGATGCACAATCCGAAAGCATTCGAAGCATGTGCCAAGGAAGTCAAGCACGTCTCCGACAAGAAGGCAAATAAGGAGGATCCCTTCACCATGGAAGAGCTTGATGAAATGCCACTCTTGGAATCCTGTTTTAAGGAGTGCCTACGAATGTACCAAGCCAGCTTCTCTGTTCGCAATGTGACAGGAGACTTCATCCTGAATCCTAAAGAAAAGAATGGTCCCAAATACTTGATTGAAAAAGGAACCTGCATCATGGCCTACACTGCAACAGCACACATGCACCCTTCTATTTTTGAGAATCCCGAAACGTTTCAATATGACCGATTTCTCGATCCCACCAAAACAGCATTGAACGGTAAACGGTTGCTGAACTACTGGCGACCATTCGGTGGTGGTGCCCACTTGTGTAGCGGACGAAAATTCATTTCCTATGAGGTCAGAGTCTTCTTGGCCATATTGCTTCTGAAAGTGGACATGAAACTGGAAGATCCAAGCGAATTAAAACCAGCTATTGCCTTAGATCGACAAGGCTTCTCCATCGCTCACCCAAATAAGGATCCAACATTGTTGGCGAAGATGCGGGAATCTTAATATGGAACAACGCTGTGGAGGAACTAGAATCATTCTAAGATAACAGTGTAGTCATCAGTTCCATCAATCACGCTTCTTGTTTTTAAGTCATATGCCCGCTTGCCAAGATGTGATCGTACACCAAACTCAGTCGTTTCAAAATATGCGACTGTGGTGTAAAGTCAACGTCCAACATATCCAGCAAGCAGTTAGCATTTTCCCCCAGTAGTCCCAATCCCCTGTCCAATTGATCTTTGTCCACGTTTCGTGCCGCAAAGAGTGGATACAAATTGTGGCTATTGTTGCTTGTGGCTGCCATGGCCGCAATGGATAGAACGGGAGACGAGGAACCTCCTCCAGTGCCCCCGTCCCCGCCGTTACCGCCATCTTGTTGAATCGCCGATCGGGACGAGTTACAATAGACCTTGTGTCGCAATCCAATGCCCGAATATTTGCTCATGAGAAAAATCAAATGCGAGCAAAATCCCAAGGCTGCCGACAATTCTTCATCTGGAACCACGGTCGTTTTGAGGTCGACTGGAAGCCGCAAATTGCGAATCAAGAAACCCTTTTGCGAATCCAAGGTAATCGGGTAAACCCATTGGTGCAAATCTCGAAACCAATGTATGGATTGCGCATCCCTTGCGAATTTAGCTCGATGAACGTGCTGCGATTGAATCATAATTTCTGTCTTGAGACGATCCGTTTGCGATTGCAAGTTCTGGGCGGTCTGAACCATGTTGGAAAGGGATTCTTTTTCCTGTAAAGAGGAAATGCATGATGATAAGGAGCAGACAAAGGGAGTATATGATTTGAGTAATCTATTGCAAATGAGCACCAGGTCAAGCACCTTGAGCGTACCTTTTCCAAGTGTTCCAACTCTTCTCGGAATAGCTTCTCTTCTCGTTCAATTTGTTCCTCCAACGACATCGCCTCCTTGTTCAGATCGTGCTGTAGTACTTCTTGTTCGGAATGCTCAAAGATAAAACCCGAGGGCCCAGTGCCGGCAGCAGAATCCAGCAAGGACCCAGCTGCCGACGATTGCTGAAGCAGCACACTGCTTGGTTCTCGTTCCACGTCCAAGAGAGAATCGGCTCTTCCACGCCGACCGGATGGAGATGAGCTGCAGTTGGGTTTCGGTGACTCGGGTACCACATCCAAGGTCGAAAAGACGTCATCCTCAAATCGAGAAAAGTCTTCAATCGGTGGCGGCTTGGTCATTCGTTGGTCCAGAAGCAATTGAAAAATGGATTCGGGCAGCCGGGTCGATCCGTCGGAAAAGTAGACAAAGCACGCATTGGGCGGCAATCGGTCCGGAGTTTCTTCGGAATCAAGTTTGTGTAACTCAGATGGGTAAAGGGGAATTTCCAAAAACAACTTGCCATCGGGCAACAGAAACCTTAGCTTCATAGTCTTGTACACTCCAGCATTTGTTGGATTCTTGATATTGCCATCTGTCTTGCTGCCATTGTAGTGTAGCCACCATTCACCTTGCAAATTAATTCGTTCGTCCAAATGTTCCCAAGATGGATGCACCCTTTGCGAAGTTTCCGAAAAAACGACTTGATTGTCGTGAACCACAATTTCCAATGTTATAGGAGGAATCAGATTGCGATTGTGTTCGACTCGGCCAAAGGAAGATTTGGCAGAAGCTGTGTTACTGGTGGAAGATGTCAGCAAATCTTCAATAGAAGATGACGACCGGATCCCAGCGGATGACGGGGGATTTAACAGAAAGTTATGAAGAGTAACAGCAATGGGTATGGGAATTTTGGTATCATAGTGATCACCCCAACGGCGAATGCTGTTCCTTGCTGCCGGGAACATTATAAAGGGTAACGCTGTCACTAGAAGCTTCTCCTTCCCCGCTTTGAACTATGGCTGTATTGTCGAGTGCTCCGCCTTATTGTGAATCTAAAAGGTGAATGTTGGGTCTTGTCTCGTTGCGTGTTACAGCATATTCAATATGTGATTTTCCTCTCCCGTTTTGAATGTGTGTTGGGTCGGTTTGGTCGTTCGTTCGTTGCCGCGCAACAGGTCTGCGCACGACTGTGTACTGTCAATTTTCAGGTGTTGTTTTATATTGTTAAAACTCGGTCATCTCCGGTGTAGAAAACAGTCCATGTGTATTCTAGAAACGCAAAAGAAGGAAGGCGATACAACGACTCCAAGAGGCGCTGGATCTTTCGAAGGAATTCCCCGGTGGCGGTCCAAGTTACACCGAAGCCTACGATAATATTTCGGCTGGTTGAGGAACTCCTCGAGCAGTTCCACGTCTATTACGATCAAGGAACCCATCAAAAGGCAAGGGGGACTTTGGAGAGAGTGTTGGACATACAAATGAATGATTTACGTGAAGACGATCTTGCTGTGGCCACGGCGCACCATGGCCTGGGAGCTATTTTGAAGTGGGAAGGAAGCTTTAATGATGCCTTGATATTTTTCGAAAGTGCACTCGCCATACGTCTGGAAAAATTGGGAAGGCATCGTGATACCGTGGAAGCTTAGAAAAGAGATAGGCTGTGTCCTTGAATCACAAAAAGAAGCGGAAGAAATGTTCCGGAAAGCTCTGGATATCAAGCTCGAAGTTCTGCCAAACAATCATTCTGAAGTGATGGATCTGTATATGTACCTTGCGACATCGTTGAAAAAGCAAGGCAAGTTTCCAGAAGCAACCAAGATACACAAACTCCAACTTGAACCACTAGTTGAAATGCATGGGGAAGACCACCCAGGTGTGGTACTTGCATACAATGGTATCGCAGCACTGCTTGCACTGCAAAATAGATTAGACGATGCTCTTCAGATGCTTGACAAAGCCATCGAAATTTGCTATCGATTGCCACGGCTTGGTGACCTAGACATTGGTATATTGGGAGGAACACTCCTCAGCAAAGCAAAAACGCTCGAAGACCAAGGCAACGTCGAGGCGGTCGTAGAGACGCTCAACAAAGTACTAACGATTCAAGTGGAACCGGTTGGTGAAATGAACCCCAGAACAGTAAAGACCTATGAAGAGCTTGCCCTGGCATACGTCCGACGGGGCATGACAGAAGGTGCCATCAAAGCATACACAAAAGCCATAAAGTTGGTGAAAAAATCTTTGGCAATGAACATCCCTACACTGAAAAGCTTGTGCTGAAGCTTGCAAAACTCGAGCGGGAGAACATAAGGGAGCACCGAACAAACAATCGCCTGGCACAACGGAACCCCGAGGCTTTGACCCCAAACCTAACTATTGGTCTTCCACTGAAGCTAGAAGCCTATTTGGACTCATCAATCCTGACGATGAGTCCGAAAACGAGGGTGTCCCTGACCGTGTTAAGGAATTACAAAACTAAGGCTTGCATACCAAACACGAGGAGGCTGGAGAAACGTTGTAGAAGAGGCCGAGTCGTTTACTGAAGACTTACAAAACTAAGGCTTGCATACCAAACACGAGGAGGCTGGAGAAACGTTGTAGAAGAGGCCGAGTCGTTTACTGAAGACTTACAAAACTAAGGCTTGCATACCAAACACGAGGAGGCTGGAGAAACGTTGTAGAAGAGGCCGAGTCGTTTACTGAAGACGAGGTATTCTTTCTCAGATGGAAGTGCGAATATGTTGCAAAGTCATTGCAGATTGCTCTTACAGTGGACGTCCCTGGAAGAGTTGTTGTGCTGTAGCCATCGAAAAGTACAACGAATTCTGGGGCGTGAAGCATACCACGAGCCAAAAACAGTCATGAAGCACTACAATAGCTAAAACAATAACAAAGAGAACTTTACGAAATGAGCAACAATCTATTTGGGTCCAACTCATTTCAATAGCTTCCGCAATATCAACGACAACTTTCGGAAATGAGATGGTCCAGCTCTCGCTACTCCTGTCTTTTAATAACATGCACTCATTTTTAGCATATATTACAATAACGCTATCGTAGCCTCGTTCACAACTATTATTCGTAGACCAAGCAAATCTCTTCGGAACCTGCTTTCGAGGCTCAAGAGGTCGGTTGGGTCGTTATTTTTTCTTCTTGTTTCGTATCGTTTCACGTCGCGGTTGTGATTGGTTAAATCAATCATGTCTGGCCTACCTACCGTCACCTTCTCATCTAAAATCTAATGCCGTCAGCCGTACAGACAGTGTATCCACGCGTCACAGGTTTGAACAAATTCGGCTGTGCGAGGACCTCAAGACGGAACTTTCATCGTCAAACGTGACAGCCGACAATAGTGCGTGCATCATACGAAACGTGCGGTTATCTTGTGACATCACACAACGCTTGAAACTTTATCACATCACATCGTTTTCGGTGCTTGCAGTTTCCGATTTGTTACCTTATACCCGTACTAAAAGTTGCTGGCAGAACACAATAAGAATCTTTTTCTGGTCGATCAATTGTCATAGATTTACACCAACACGCACACAACAAAAAGACTCCTCAATAGAATGTTCACTTCGCATTTGGTGTTCCTTGCGTTAGCAGTGACCAATCAATTCTTGGCTTCTGCTTTCACGCCATTTTCCACGAAGAGTGCTTCACCTTCTGTTTTGCAGGCCACAGTCCCCGACTTTAATGCGGTCGATGTCGCCAAAACTGGAGGTCGAGGCGCTGACACTGCATCCCAAAAGGCTGCGGAACAAGGTTTGAGCTTGGGTGCCCCTCGCAGACGTCCCAATGGCGGACATTTCTTGACCAAGGGTGGAATCCAAGTCACGGCCCATGTCCAAGGTTTGGAATTTTCAAAATCCAACACTCCAGGGACTTCGGAATCTGCAATTAATTATTTGATTGATCAATTGGATAGTCACAAGGGTGCTTTGCTGACTTCCAGCTATGAATTTCCCGGACGATATGCTCGATGGTCACTTGGATTTGTGGATCCCCCCCTCGAAATTTCAGGGAAAGCAGACAAGTGTACCATCAAGGCCTTGAACGACCGGGGACGAGTACTGATGCCAGCCATCGAACAAACTATGAAGGAATTGAAAAACAATAAGATTTTGTCGGAGGTGCAATCCTTTGAATATGCCAATGGAGAAGGTATCGGTGTTGGTGGAGTGACCCAAATTGACGTCACTGTAGTTCCACCTGGTGAAGTGGGAAGCTTCAGTGAGGAAGAACGTTCAAGACAGGTACGAATGGGTCTAGATTTTTTGGAAGGCGAAAAATGCGTCTTTGGGTCTTCTGATGATAGTGTCTCACTGCTTGGTTGTTGATTCGTTGATTCGTTGCAGCCATCCCTCTTTTCTGTCGTTCGTGCGCTTGTCGACTTGTTTGGATACGAAGGTGGAGATGGGCAATTGGGTCTCTATGGTGCCTTTGGATACGATTTGACCTTTTCGTTTGAACCCATCGATTTGGCTCAAGAGCGCGATCCTGAACAACGAGACATTTTGCTGTATTTACCAGATTCCGTCTATGTGATTGATGCCGACAAGCGAGATGCTTGGCAAATAACCTATGACTTTGCTGTTGATCAAAAGTCGACTCAAGGATTGCCTCGATTGGGCCAAGAGGATCGCTTTGCCGCGTTTAATGAATCCAAGGATGGAGCTAGCTTTTCCGATCGGGATACCCCCGTTGGTGAATTTGCCGATAGCGTGGAAGCAGCCAAGCGTGAATTTGCGGTTGGAAACTTGTTTGAAGCAGTCTTGTCCCAAACCTTCCGTTCCAAGTTGGACGAGGAGACTCCTCCTTCCCTCATTTTCCGTCGTTTGCGCAAGCGTAATCCTGCTCCGTATGGGTTCTTTATCAACTTGGGGGAACAAGAATATTTGGTCGGTGCCAGTCCCGAAATGTTTGTTCGTTGCGAATCCATTCCCGAAAACGATTACCGCCCTGGAGCCATTCGCGTCGAGACTTGTCCCATTTCTGGAACTGTCGCTCGTGGTGAAAATGCTTTGGAAGATGCCAAACGTGTCAAGAGTCTCATGATGAACCAAAAAGAAGAAAGTGAATTGACCATGTGTACCGATGTCGATCGTAATGACAAGTCCCGTATTTGCGAACCGGGGTCCGTCCAAGTCATTGGCCGTCGTCAAATTGAAATGTACAGTCGGTTGATCCACACGGTCGATCACGTGGAAGGATACCTCCGACCCGAGTTTGACGCGTTGGATGCCTTTTTGTGTCACACCTGGGCCGTGACTGTAACGGGTGCTCCCAAGACTTGGGCCATTCAGTTTGTGGAAGACAAAGAGCGATCCCCTCGCTGCTGGTATGGAGGTGCCATTGGATTGGTCGGATTTGATGGAAGTCTTAACACTGGACTGACTCTTCGAACTGTCCGTATCAAGAATGGAGTTGCCGAAGTCCGTGCCGGAGCAACTTTGTTGTACGATTCCAGTCCACCCGCCGAAGAACTCGAGACCGAATTGAAGGCTTCTGCCATGATTGATGCTGTCACTCGCAAAGGAAAGACGGACATTGCCAGCTTGGAAGGCGATGAATTGGTCCCCATTCCCGAAAAGGTTGGAACTGGCAAGACCATTGTCTTGATTGATCATGAGGATTCCTTTGTCCATACACTTGGAAACTATCTCCGTCAAACCGGTGCTCAGGTGTCTACTCTTCGTAGTGGACCTTCTGCTTTGGCTGCTATCGAAACGATGATTGAAAAGGGAAACAAGCCGGATATGGTAGGTCGTAATCATTACAATTGTTGGAATACTGCATTGCTTGGGTGGCACATCATCTCACTAATCTTTTCATTTGTTGCTTAGGTCGTCCTCTCTCCTGGACCAGGAAACCCATCCGACTTTGCTTTGTCCGCATCCATTGACTGTCTCATCAAGAACAAGATTCCCGGGTTTGGGGTCTGCCTTGGATTGCAAGGAATGGTCGAGCATTTTGGTGGAACTCTTGGAGTTTTGGGATACCCCATGCATGGAAAGCCATCTGAGATTGCCCTCACTCGCGAAGGTGTCAAGGATGGCAGCATTTTCACTGGACTTCCTGAAGTGTTCGAGGTTGCCAGATATCACTCTTTGCACGGTATCAAGGACAAGATGCCTGACGATCTTCAGATTACTGCCTTGACGGAAGATGGGATTGTCATGGGAATCCAACACAAAACCTTGCCCTTTGCTGCTGTCCAATTCCACCCCGAATCCATCCTCACCAGTCCTGCACACGGAATGACCATTTTGGAGAATGCCTTGCGCAACCTCAAGTACGAAGAAGAGGAATTTGCACCCAAGTCGGGTTCTCAAATCGTCGGAACACTGGAACAATTGTCCTTGGAAGAACTGCAATCCACACTTACGGACTTGGGTTTGGTGACCACTGGATCAAAGAGTGAACTAGTAGTCAGATTGACACTGTATACTCACAAGAGCAACGAAATGAAGGCTGGCAGATTATCTCTGTCGGACCTTGACCATTCCGAATTGGACCAATTGGCCCAAGGGATTGGTCTCAAGGCAGAGGAATCCAAACTGCTGGAGTCCTTGGAAACATCTTTGATGCAGTAAAATTATCATAGTGCTATTTTAATACATTATCTTTTCAAATCTCTACTCTTTTATTAGGCACAAAAAGTGTGCGTGGTCAATTTCTGGCAGTGACTTTAAATGGGGTGGATTGGTCCATTCCACAACATCAAGGGCACCGTAGCTGGTCTTTAATTCTGTATCGGCTTGTTCGATTTCAGTGGGCGTCAAGTCCTCTTTTATCTTCCATAAAATGTAATGTATAATGTTGGGAGCTGTATAGTATGGAAAGTCATTCTTTACCAGAGTCTTGCGTGGGATTTTGGATTCCTGAAGACTCGGTATCGAACGCCACAAGCCTGTATCATTCTTTGCTTTTTCAAACCCAAATTTGGTAATCAAAATGTAGTCTACAATAGAAGAATATTGTTGCTTTAGGTGATATCGAAATACTTCGTATTCTCTCTGATCGTTTTCAGATCGTGACAACTTGTCCAAATCTTGTTCGTCGTGAATG
Source organism: Cylindrotheca closterium (assembly GCA_933822405.4). Classification (NCBI taxonomy): domain Eukaryota; phylum Bacillariophyta; class Bacillariophyceae; order Bacillariales; family Bacillariaceae; genus Cylindrotheca; species Cylindrotheca closterium. Next base: position 60,243 of record CAKOGP040000125.1, on the reverse strand, counting down.
ATTGCTTTCAATTCCTCCCATCGATAACGCTCCTTTCGATAGCCATACTTCAAGTTGGGCAGTGGAACGTGGGCGTCAGGAGAAGATATGACAACTCCTCCTTGGATATTATTGTTTTGACGATCAAGAACAACATTTCCATCATTCTTGCTGGTCATTTTTAAATGTCAAAAATAACTCTTATCTTTCTGTCAATACACTTGCACACAAGTATAATACAAGTTCTGATCGGACTTGGTTGCTTGTGCCAGCAATGCTGCATTGACGGTCGTCTGCGAATTGACAATCCACTCCAAAATCTTCCATCTAAAAAACGTAAAAAAAGTCTTTTCGAATATAAAATATACCATATATATAGTACCAGTACTCGTAGTCATTACAAATCTTGGATCTTTGGATATATTCAATATTTTAAAGTACCATTTTTACGATGAAAGGGATCCGGTGACTAATCTTCATCTTCAGTCTTTTCGAATAGTCATTACAAATCTTGGATCTTTGGATATTAAAGTACCAGTTTCACGCGTATTCTACGAATAAAAGATCAAATAATTTTCGAATCTCCAAACAGAAGCATCTCACAATTTCTTCGTTCTGATACTTTACAAGCCGCCAAGCAAGATTATGTTTTTCAACATCAAATTAGGTCTACTCGCCGCAGCTGTGGCAGCAGCTTCGGCGGATGATGGAAACCTTCGTAAACTCCACGACGTCCGCTCTCATGAAACTCACGACGTCCGCTCTCATGGAAAGAATGGTGTCAATCGAGTTGAGGTAAGCTTGCAAGTGAGTTATATGTTCTATGCATCCGTGTACAGATTACTTATTCATTCTTTTCTTTTTCAACTCGGCGGTCTACAGTCCAAGTCACGTAGTGGAGGAACCCAAACTCAGCCTTGTGTTTTGGTGGAAAGGGTACAAGAAACTGAAGAGGGGGCTGAGAAATCCTGGTACTGTTTGTTGAAAGGTGAAGATGCTCTTGAGGCCGGATTCTCTGTTGCCATCGAAGGAATCGGTTTCGTCAATGACGCCTACGATGGAAAACTATGCAGTGGTACTATCGAGATGCTTGCAACAAATGCAGTCATTAACAGCTCGGAGTTGACGTTGACCATCACTGCTGACAGCGAGATCACCTTCCCTCCGGTTCAGAATCGCCGGAAGCTCAAGTCTTCCACTGGTATCCAAAAGGCTCTTGTGGTTCGTGTTACAACGAGCGATGGCAAAGCGCCTGAACCTTCCGCGGCTCAAATGAGCGATAAGGTATTTGGAACCAGTGGAGACATTGTGAACGCAAAAAGTGTATTCGAAGGATGCTCCCATGGGAAGATGAAGGTTGTCCCTGCAACAGGCGATGGAGTTATCAATGGCGTAATCGAAATCACTTCAAGCGCTGTTTCGATCCCTAAAGGCGACCATGCGATCTACAATGATGTCCTCGAAAAGTTGGAAACTCATTTTTCAGTTACCGATCTTGCCTCCATTTTTGAATTTGTTTTGATTGGTATCCCAGACGGCACCATGAAGGGAGCATGGGCTTATGCTCAGACTCCTTACAGTATCTACGGTGACCCAAATATACTCTATCCTACCATGACGGTGGTAAGTTACTCGAGTGATAGATGCAGGACTACTCCAAGAAAGGCGAGTGATGGCTAACTTCGTTTCATCTCTATCCCATTAGCACGAAATGGGCCACAACTTGAATCTTCACCATGCAAATGAAGGAACATCTAAAGAGGGAGTCAATGGAGATCATCAAGGGATGATGGGCTATGTGATTGGTAAGAATTTGTTGGTCCATTTTTTATGTTCTTGGATTATTGCTAACCTTTTGCGAAGATCATGATGAGGGACTTGCAGCCAAACTTTGTTACAATCCAGCCAAAAATTATTATATCGGGTAAGTCGAGCAATTATGGAATCGATATCACACATTGAAAATTCCGGGCTAACCACTTTCGCTTTTTCATCACAGTTGGTACTCCGATAGATTACAAGACGTAAAGCCCCAAATTGCTGAATACTCAGGAAAGCTTATTGGCGTGGGCAATTGTAAGTTTAGTCGATTTTTCAAAGAAGATTTTATGTGCTTCTCAAACACTTCGCTCAACTTGCCTTTCCACATGATATTTGAAAGACGATAAAATTTCAGGTGATGACAAAATCGTGTTGAAGCTTGCCGGTCCGCCTGGTGACGAAGATTACTACATTGGGTACAATCATGCTTCTGGTTGGAACGAGGGGACTCATGAATCTATCAATGAAGTCACTGTCGTGAAACAGAAGCCTGGTTTTGAAATTTCGACCAAGGTTGCTTCGCTCAAGCAAGGTCAAGAATACAAGATCTCGAATTATTTGGATCTTGGTAAAGACGTGACTATCAAGGTGACCCAAGTGGATGCCAACACCGCAACTGGATTTGCCGCGGTGCAGATTTGTTTTGGGGCGTGTGGGTCAAGTCCAGCCACTCCTGCTCCCGTCTCAACTACTCCTGCTCCCGTCTCCCCTACTCCTGCTCCAGTCTCGCCATCTGGGGGATGTACGGATGACGCGAATTGGAAGGACACGGATGATTGGGGCTGCGCTGAATACAAAAGTAATGCGGTGTGTGATCCCTACGGAGACTGGGCTGTCGACGGCGTGAGCGCAAATAACGCTTGCTGCCATTGCAAAGGTTCAGGCCCGAGTTCTACTCCTGCTCCAGTCTCCACTACTCCTGCTCCAGTCTCGCCATCTGGGGGATGTACGGATGACGCGAATTGGAAGGACACGGATGATTGGGGCTGCGCTGAATACAAGAGTAATGAGATGTGTGATCCCAACGGAGACTGGGCTGTCAATGGTGTAAGCGCAGATAACGCTTGCTGCCATTGCAAGTAATGACTGCGATGACCCACCGCACGATGAGTTTGACGAATATATCATTTACTGGCAACCTGCATGGAAGCTGGAAGTAGAAGTCGTATGTAAAACCATGCTTATTTTGCTATGCTTTCTCTATAGTAGCATGTAGCAGAATTCAACTACTAATCCAATTTACATATGCAAAGCATCATCTTCCTCAACTAATTGCTCCTCTTGCAATGTCATCTTTTCACCGCTTCAATGCGATGACTTGTGAACGATAGTCCAAACGTCCTAGAGTAGTAACCTCTTGATCTCGATAATCTCGATAGATCGCCAATCCTTCTAATTCCGAGAACCAATCGCGGAACCGTGATGCAACTCGATTCGTCCCCACCCATTGTGATATATAGTGCTCATCGTGGGCATGTGATGCAACATGTATGTCAAATTGGTCTTTTGCACTATAGAATTCATACGGTATAGGTAATATCGGAGGTCCAGGAGGAGGATGGACCCATGGCAATCAAGGAGGCCTACAGTAGATCAAATTCAATCCATTCTTTTTCCATGGGGGTCCATTTGGACGGACAACTGACTCGGAAGAATAATGAAATTGAAAGTCCAAATTGATTGCGACCCATAATATAGGCGGGTTCTGTGTACTCATTCACTTCTTTGGAAAACATTGCTTTCTTTTGCACCTTCTATCGTAGTCGCGTACTCTGATAAAGTCTAGACGGGACCAGCGGAAGAGATATATCGCTGATGGAATAAGTGGGTGACGTTGATCATGTGGTGACAGTGTTGATGGCGAAAGGTGACGTCGTAAAGACTGAACTCAACAACGAATGTGAGACAACAAAGACTGTCATAAGCCATCTTATCCTTAAGGAAGCTATTCGACAGGTCGACAATCTCATGATGGTGGTGGATATGTAAGCTTGCTCATTGGGGGACTGCGACTCTCTTTTATATGTCGAACCATTCACATAGCCAGAGGCACGGATCGAACCAGTCGACACAGAAAAATGAAGGTACAATACGGTACCATGATACACCATACACCATACACCATACCATAGTGCCAGATAGTGCTGGTCTGCATGCATCTACCGGTATTTTTGAAACAGTATACCTCAGCAAGGTAAAGTACTGTAGCTATATTCGAGTTTGGAGTTTGGATTTTATGCTCAGCTCGGAACAGGATGCTGGTGCCGCTGAGGATCCGCCGTCATAAGCACCATCATTGTTGATTGAAGTTTGGTGAGAGGCGAAAAGACCACCAAAGCAAGGACCAAAGCACCCGACACATGTGTGACATGAAAGGAAAGGCAAAGCTCACGCGCTTTTTATTTGGTCAGGTGTCATAATTCATTCACCAGACACACAATAACTACCGTATAAAACAAAGCTGCTTCACAGGAAGAATAATCCCTCAATCGATCCATCCCGCAAAAAAGGATCCCATCAGACAGACGAGAGCTGCCATGAGCTCGAGGCCGGCGTCGAGATCAGGAAGCAACGCCTTTGAAAAAGAGAGACTTCCGCAGAATTGTCGTCGACTCGCATCATTTCCTCGCGCACAAACCCTGCCAAGAGCAAAGCCGCCAAGGAGACTTTGGAGGAATTGAATCGTCTACGATTTGACAGATTGGATCATTTATACGGTCGCGACAAGGAGATTGAAGCTCTTCGTCGCGCCTACGAGGGGCTGCAAAAGGGCAATTCTACTAAGAATGACAAGAATGCCAAACAGACACCAATGAACATGGTAACCGTTGCCGGACTCTCAGGGACAGGGAAATCGGCCATCGTCAAAGAGTTTCAACGGCAAACGCGGAAACGAGACAAATCAGCATTCTTTTGTTCAGGAAAATTCGATCAGAATCAAAGGTCGTTGCCCTACAATGCCTTTATTACGGCATTGACACAGTTGGTATCTGAATTCTCCATGCTGCCTCCGGCTGACAAGGAAGAACTACAACGTTCACTTAGGAAGAATTACCGTGTCTTGCTGGATCTGATACCAAATTTGGAGGACCTGTTTCCAGATAATATCACTGACGGTGGTGGCAAGGAGGAAGAATCCACAGTCGCTCCCGAACAGAAAAGCTACGACGTTGTACGATCTCAAGCTCGTTTCAAGTTTGCCTTGTCGAAATTCCTCGCCAGTGTGTGCCAACCTCAACACAAGGTGATTATATTTTTAGATGACCTTCAATGGATTGATCCAGCCTCACTTGATTTGCTAGAATTCATGTTACTGGAACCTGGATTGGAGGAATCTCTGTTGATCATTGGGAGTTACCGAGACAACGAAGTGGACGATCAACATTTACTGCTGCGACGTCTGGCAGTAGTCGAAATGTCAAGGGGTCGAACGATGCAGCGTCTCTGGATTGAAAACCTTTCTTTGCAAAATACGCACGACCTGATTACCGACCTGTTCAATGCCGACCCTTCCGAAACCAAAGAGCTTGCCGAAATTGCCCATTCCAAAGTGGAAGGCAATGCCTTTTTTCTAATTCAGTTCCTGATTGCCCTTCGAGACGAAGACCACATCTCGTACAATATTGGCACTACCAGTTGGTCCTGGAAGTTGGAGAAAATTCGAAAAAGTACAGTGGTTTCCAACAGTGTTCTCCTCGTGCTCATGAAAAAGATGAAAAAGCTAGACGAAAATGCTCGACGATTACTCACCATCATATCATTTCTAGGATCTTCCTTTCAAGAGACTGTGGTGGACATACTGGCTACCGAGCTTGCAGGCTCTAGCCTCTTGCCGGCTGTGGAGACTCTCGAAAACACCGCAGTCATATTGGGAGCCTTGGTCGACACCGGCTTTTTGGAAGTGGTAGTGACTCAAGACCGTGGTTCCAACCAGAACCAAAAAGTCTATTACTTTGCCCACGATCAGATCGAAATGGCCGCCATTTCTTTTCAAGACGAAAGTACATTGCCAGAGCTAAACCTAGAAATGGCACGGGTCCTGTATTCCAAGCGACACGATTTTGATTCTGAAGGAAAGCTGTTTGCCGTTGTGGACATGTACAACCAAGGTCGAGACCTGATCAAGTCTTCGAAGGAAGTTATGCTATTGGCCGAATTGAACTTTCAGGCTGGTAAACATGCATTGGAGTCGTCTGCATTTGCAGCATCCACAAAACTACCTTCGAGTTGCCATTGATTTGATACCGCCCACCGAACGATGGGAGAAGCATTACGACTTGTTTTTGGAGCTCCAGAATTCCTTGATCAAGGCTGAATACTCCAACGGCGAATGGAATCAACTGAACAAGGACATTAATATTATTATCAATGCCAAAGGCAAGTCGATACTAGACAAGATCACGGCGTACTCGTTGAAAATAACAGAGCTGGCTTCGCGACAAAATAAGCACGTGGAAGCCATCAGCTTGACTGTCAATGTATTGCGAGAGTTCGTCCGGGACTTGGAAAGTTGGCAATTGTGGGCGGCCTGGTCAAGACAAAGCAGCTTCTCAAAAAGATTCCCATGGACTCGATCCTTCAAAACGGAGAGATGGACGATGCACACAAACTTGTCGCATTGGATCTTTTGACTGCTGTGAACTCGTCCCTTTACGCTGTAAACCCCGATTTGATGGTATCTTCAGTACTGAAGATCATGCGATGGTCCCTCAAGTATGGTACCAGCGAGCATACATGCCGTTCTCTTGGTGTCTTTGCACTCGTCGATTTTGCGCTTGGAACTGTGAAAACTGCCCAAAAACCTTGCAAACTGGCGATTGAATTGGCCAAGAAGCAGAACCTGATGGAAACCCAACATGCTCCAATTTCTGCGGCATATGGATTCGTCCTGCCATGGATAGAACCAATGTCTGGGCGTGCCAAGGAGCTCTATCTGGGATACCAAATTGGCTGCGAAACAGGCGATCTAGAGTTCGGCATGATGAATATTGCCCTCTATGGTTTCTTCTGTTTTTCGATTGGAAAACCCTTGTCCAATCTCGAGGCTGACTTTGCGGACTACTCCAAGCAAATGCAAGACTGCAATATGGAACTGCAACGAAACTTCCTTTGCCTGACGTGGCAGATAGTATTGAATCTCTTGGGTCGCAGTGATGATTCAATCTCTATGGATGGCGAAGCAATGTCTGAAGACGCCATGCTCGCTACGGCGAAGGAAGCAAATAACCCACCACTGCGGGCTCAATTGTATTGTCACAAACTTCAACTTTGTGTCTACTTTGGCAATTTTGAATTAGGGGCGACCATGCTTTCTGAAACAGGAAAAATTGACTAGTCAATCCGGCTAATCCAATCATTTGGAGGACCGCCTTATTTGAAGGCATTGTAGCGTTTGAATTCTTGCGTCGTGGAATCAAGAAATACAAGTCGGTCGGAACGAAAGCTTTGAAGAACACAGAGAAGTTTGTCTCGAATGGAAACGTCAATTGTGTCCATATTCTTTACTTTTTGCAAGCTGAAAAAGAGGCCGCAGGTGGCAACACAGGTGAAGCTCGTGGATTGTAAAACAAGTCAATTTTTGCTGCTGCGAGATCGGGGTTCGTCAACGATCAGGCTTTGGCAAATGAACGATGTGCAGAAATGCTACTTCGGGAAAACGACGAATATTGGGCTAAACATTATTTTGAGCAAGCAAAGGAAGCCTACACTCAGATTGAAGTTTACGGCAAGATTGACCGCATGGTAGATTCGAATAAGCTGCTGCAACCAAGTATCAATCTAGACGGATTGAAATTACCACCTGAAGGACATCCAGAAATGGATGCGACGTTGGAAACCGAAACTATGACGTACATGGCAAAATAGAAGGATAGAACTGGAAAATTAGGTTGTATTCCTTTGTATTACTATGTTGGTTGTCCTTATTGCTTTGTGTCTTCTCCTTGTTATGAGGGTCAGAACTGGGCCCTTCTGCTAGTCCACAGAGTGTTCCAACGACAGAATGAAGTAGGCCTCAGAATAAAGGTCGTACGTATAAAAGCAACTTCATCGCCGCTACTCTCGGTTTCTTTCTATAGCATTGATCGAATAAGCTTTGGTGGATGGAACGCTCCAGCGGTCTGTTTGGTTCCATCACAAAAGGACACCAGCCATCTTATCAGCAGAACCCCCCTTTCCCTCGTAGCACCTCGTCTAGATTTACAGGTCTCGAATAGCCCGACACATGGCCACATCAATTCCTGATAGGCCATCAATATCTGCCCCTCGACTATACTGAAATCCCAAGGCCACAAAGGCACCAACTACTGCCAATGCGCTGGAATACTCAGCAATTTGTACTTGAATCAAAGTAAAGGATTCCAGTGGCCCAAAGACATCCTCCGCTGACTTTTCCAAATCCTTACCACCTGTCACAATCCGATTAAAGAGTGCTACTCCGGCCAAGACAATTACGCCCTGGTAGCATATTCTTTCAAGAGTATCCGAAAAATTGGTTGGTCCACAGCCTGTGAAAGCAATGAAGAACTCACTCCAAAGGACGCCAAGTGCAAACCCAATGCCGATTTCGGCAATACCCGAAACTAGATTATCTTGTGGTCGAGAATAGAGACAAGAAGATTTCCGCAAGGTGTCTTGACTGATGGACGGGCTGGTCGGTGGAACCTTCTTCCATAATGTCACATGTCGTTGGTTTGAAATCACCTCATTGCGTATCAGCGCTTTTTGTTGCATTCTTGAAAATCCATTCGCCAGAATCGGTGATGGAGATAGAAACGATCCTCTCACAGTAGTGACAAGAAGAAGAAAGAACAGTGTTACTGCCAAACAAGCTGACTGATGTCGTCCCACCATCATCAATATTATTGTTTGATGACCATACGGTAGCATTGGTGTTTTGAAGTTTCACATCCGTGTTTGAGATATTCGTGACTAAGATGAGAGTCATAGGTACGTGTACGTCATCGATGAGATCATTTTTTTCTGTCGTCGTTTTCGCTTCCTCCGAACAATCAAAGCAAGGTCGCTCACTGGTTCTATCTGTTGTGATTGCAACACCATGTCCCTATATACTTTAATCGGTGCACCACAATGTCACCAAGTGCTCCGTCAGTAAAAAGGGATCAAACGCACACACAGATCCCTCGTACTAGACAACCACTTCAGCACTTCATGAACCTCCTTCTAGTATGATTGACGAATCCTTCATAGACAACAACTTACTATTGGTGCCCAATCAATGAAGCCATGCGGAAAAAAATTAGAAGCGAAACCCATCTGACGACCAAGCATAATTCCGAATTCTGATAGATACAAGACCAGGAGCAACGATAGGATCACAGATACTCAATGATATCACGGATAAGAGAATGAATCAATCTTTCGTGAGATTCACCATCTTTCGGAGGGCAATGACTCATTTTTTAAATTTAAAAACACGGACAAGGAGATTCTGCTTGAAGATTGGCAACTTATCTTCAACTTGACCATAATAACTTTCAAAGTGTCGAACATTTTGAAGGATCTACACCACTCTTCTTTCCACTTTTCCAATTCGGAAATACCAGCTTGGTCTACTGTTGGGACACGCCCTATCATCACGACGATACGAAAGCACTTGTCGGCCTTTCTTTCACTCAAGCAATGTTTCTCCAAGAAGGAAGACAACAACTCAACAAGTGGAACCAACTTTTTCTGGAGCTAGCCTATCACCATGAAAATGAGGATACTAAGGCGATACAAGATCAAGGGCAGAAGCAAGTACTAATCACCACCTAGTCGACTGGATGGAGCTCTTCAACTGGCGGGTGGACAATGGAACTACACTTATTCTATACAGTGCAAGCAAAAGATGATCCACGAGGGCTGATTGATTGCGCAGTGCAACGAAAATGTGACTACCATACACCAACTCCTCGATGATGTCATTCGGAATGTCTCATTCTGATTAGGGTTGGGATGGTACGCACTTTTTGGATCCTGACGTTGATTTATTTAGTTTGATTGATGGTTGGGTTCGGAAAATGAGAAGCCCAAAAAGGAGCATTTGTTGAAATGACGTAGAAAAAGTACGTGAGTCTTCGTACAAATGACACATGTCAGTCAAGAACAGTTTTTTGATGTGGAGTTCGCGCTGATGTACGTTCTAGCTTTTGCAAGAATTTTGATCGAAAGGCAAGTAAGTTTGATGGGTGCAGATGCGAACACTACCTGCTTTCAACACATCAAGCATCCAATATTATTCAAGAACAAGATATCCTGGCACTGCACTAGATGTGGAAATCACTATCGCAACAGTAATCATTGACACTACCGCTTGATCGATTCGCAAACTAGCAATGCACAACATGGACCATCAAGTTGATGGAGGAATAGAAAAGAGTGGATTCGGAGGACTGCAGCAGCACACCGCTGGAAAGCCATCTCTCGAATGGGCTAAAGACTATGCAGACAACCGGCATGTGCTTCTTCGAGCTAGGAATGATCTCTCAACCTCTGTAGCTCAGACGGTGGCACGAACGAGCCATCAGAAGCCATCTCCTCCTCCTCCAACACCCACGATGACTGATGAACCAAAGGTTCCGGAAGAAACCAGAGTCCATGAATCGGTTTCTTCGACTGTGGCAGAATCACCTCAAATGCCGCCTGTTGAGTTACAGCCAATTGTGGCAATCATTGCCACGCCAACTATTGCTACCCCTGTACTTTCTTCCACCACACCACCACCAGCAAAGAACTCCCCTGGCAACAAGAACAATCGAAAACGAGGAATCCCGCATGTTTATCGAGACTTTTCCAGTGTACCTGATGCTGCTGGCTTTGTGCGAAAGAAGACGGGTGGAGTTACGCAACCGTTTCCAGAAAAGGTAAGCACCATTATGCATCTACTGTCCGTGGATCGAGTAGAGGGCCACACGAACTCACTCTTGTGCTCGTTTCCAAAAGCTTCACGAAATGTTGGAAATGGCAAACCAGCCCAATGTTGTGACATGGCTACCGCATGGAAGAGCTTTTCTAGTTAGGAAACCCAAAGAATTCACAGAACACATCATGCCAAGGCAAGTTTATCGATGTTTTTGGATTGTACTTTATTCGATGATCCAATCTAACCTGTTTGCTTCTCCGCACCGATACTGGTAGATACTTTCGGCAGACCAAGCTGACTTCCTTTCAGCGCCAGCTCAATTTATATGGATTCCGTCGCATCACACAGGGCCCTGATGCCGGAGCCTACTATCATGAACTCTTTCTCAGGGGAAGACCTCACCTCTGCATGCGCATGCAGAGGCAGAAGGTCAAGGGGACTGGGCACAAGCAACCAGCCGATGCGCAAACAGAACCCAATTTTTACACCATGGTACCTTCGCATCTTAAGCAACCGGCCGAGCAAAGTCCACCACCTCTCACCACCAGTGTTCCAGCTCCCAAAGCATATCGGGATCTGAGTCCTGGTTTGAGAGGTGTGCACGGGGCAGCTCAGCTTCTCAAGACGATCGCAGCTGGATTGCCTGGTTCGGCTTCCAATTCTCCATTCTCTCTAGGCCGGCAGGCTGTTGATATTCCAGCATCGTTAGATCCCCCATCGTCGTTGTATCAGTCCAAGCCGTTCCAAGAAGCTGTTTTGCTTTCGGCACAGCCATCTCTCTCCCTTTTGGGTCGTGTGACTCAAGCAGACAATCAAGGCGAAGCTACACCTGCCTTTGTCTGGCCACCAATGCACTCAGCGCAAACACTCGTAGTGACAACATCACCTGGACTTCCTTGTGGAACTGAGAAACAGCAAGATTGGTCCAGATTCAAGCCTTCAGGGCTAGCTACTTCCGAGGCTGCGACCGAAAACAAGGGCATGCTGCCTCCTAACGGGAAGAATCCAAAACTACAATCTTCTAATGCTATCCTCGCCTCTCAGCCTGGACAATCGGAAAAGGGCGAGTCCTCGGGAAGTCATGTACTACCGGCTGCGAGGACTTCCTCTCCCGAGGTCAATGAATTTTTGATCAAGCAGTCCACGGATTTAATCGAGAACAAAGTCATGCGGGGAATTGAAACTGAAGAGGCTTGATTCTTCTCTTGCTTTCTTTCTCTCCTACCTATCGGCTATATAATTACCTCTTTGCTATCTACATTTCCTCGACTAATTCTTAATTCCTTTGACCTTATTACGGTTCGACGGTAACTGGTTCGTCATTGGACAAACCGTCTGTCCCCCGCTCGCTCCGCAATTGAATCGATGGGGTCCACAAAGCCATCAACACACGCATCAACCATCGCATCAAACCTCGTATTATTCTCGACAATCGATGCAAGCACCACGAAAATGAATCCAAAGGCGCTTCTATCGTTTCTACTTGTTACTTATCCTTCCGTAATTATAGGATTAACCACAAACTTCAATTCGCGTTCAACAACGAGCTTATTTGCAAAAAAGCAACAGAATCGAAAATCCTCCTCCTCGAAGGCTCCAGCTTCCAAGAGTGTAGGAGGTTTTGGGAGTGCGCCAAAGCCAGCTTCTGATGGAAAGGTCCGAACCGTATCTGGTTTTGCAGGTAGTGGTACCAAGCCTCTTCGCGTTGCTGCAAACACGTTTGATAAGCTACGAAAGGACTATGGTAAAGAATACACGTCAGATGTCTACTGCAAGAGTCCACTGAATGATCCAGAACTGCTTTGGTTTGTTGGGAAGGTCAACATTCGTCCGAATACAGCAGCAACACCAGATCAAGCTGTTATTGCTCAGAAAAGACTAATTCTTGAGTACGCAAAACGCGAGCTACGACCCCAGAATCTTGGAGGCAAATATGCTTCATCTTTGGAACTATGGTTGGCACCTGGTGATTCCGAAATGGATGCAGTGCAAAACAAGGTGTCAATCACGAAGGTTGATGGATCAGTTGCAGATCTTAGTGAAGATTTCTCTGTGAACGATGTTGGGTACAACCCCGAAATCTATGTTGGGGATGAAGTGGAAAAGGGTGGTTTGAGAATCAAACGAGATGATGATGGAAACCCAATCAAGCCGGTGTTTGAAGTCAACCAATAGTCTACAGTACAATACTGGTACCGATGTAGTAGCGAATGCGCACTTTTTACATGAGGACTGACAAAAGATACCAAACAGGATCTTTGCCACCCAACGACTGACTGACTTGAGTCATTTTGTGTGTGTTAGTGGCGTCCGGACGCCACTTTGTGTGTGTGTGTGTGTGTGTGTGCAACCACCTGTTTAGCCCGCTTGATAGGGAACAGCTGTGTGCAACCATTTTACCCTAACAAAACCGCTCTCTGTGGTATCTAAATGGAGCATTGACCACGAATAATTGTTTATAATAATGTACGGTAACTGTTTATGAATGAGGTTTGGGAAGAGCCAAAATTGATCATGTCCATTGAATATGGTAGCGCTCCATGTGTGACTTGTTGCGTGACTCATAAGTAAGCATTGTGTTTTTTGTTTCAATCCCGAATTTAATGAAAAGATTCGAACGTACCGGAACGTACGGAATATCTCACTTGTATGTGGCCAGAAAGTTCCCCAAAGCAATCCGCCAAGGCTCCCGCTCGCCCTCTTACACCGCTTCTGATAAAAAGTCACAAAGGAAGCCTTGATTTCGAAAAGGGTCTTGTTTTGCAATTAGAGAATTCACCTGGTAACAATGCAGCGATAAGTAAGAGCCTTCCAATTTAAAGAACGTCGAGTTCATTTTTAACACGCGAACGAATTTCCCGAAATGACTCGGCATTCGCTTTGAATCCCCTAGGCCACTTCTTCGCATTTGGTAAACGGTGGTCACGGCCCTCCGTACATTAAAAGTACTTGGACCATCATGCTCCAGCTCAGAACCAAACGCCCTCCTGCTGATATTAATCGATCTGATGCAGTGTTTGTTCCTAGAACAACAAAAAATCACGATATGCGCGACCGCGAATCGTACAATGCGCAACCATTTCAATATTATCATATGACCTGAATATTGCTCGGTCAGAACAATTCTTTCATCTGACTTGACTCATAAAAAAGTCAAATGCTTCTTGCTATGAATAGAAACGATACCATTGATTTTCGCAATCAACACAAATTGTTGTCAATGGAGGAAACGAAGGCTGTAAAGGCCGATCCAGCTGAGATTGGTGCTGACGAGATCCAGCCAACTGAGTATGATGTTTTGTTTGGTCGAGGAAAGGTACGATCCATCCAGAGCACCGAGTGCAAACCACTGCAAACCGAACGCTGTGCTAACATTCTCTACCAGCCCTTCCAAGATCATCCAGGAAACTTGCGTCTGCACAGTATTGTGAACGTATACAAGCCAAACTACACTCAAGCTCGGAGACACGAAAAGACAGCTATTGCTGAAGATGTTGTCAAGATAATAAAGAACGATGGGAAACACGTTGGACGATTCCTCAAGCAAGTCGATGGCAAATGGGAAGGCGTCAGTGACATTGAAGCAAGAGCTAAAGTGAGCCATGCTCTGAGAGGAAAGTCCAGAGTTGAGCCTAAGTCGAAGAGTGCCATCAGCAAGTCTCAGATGCAACCAAACCTCGGTTTGAATCAAGTTGGAGGTCTTGACTCCATGAGGCAGCCCAATCCTTTGCATTCTTTGGTTTCTCAACAACCCAATATGATGGTTGCTCCGTTCGCTTCTGTTCTCTCGCAATCATCAGGCTTCATGCCTTCTGGTATGCCATCTATGTACCAGTCGATGCTTCTCAACAACATTCGTGAAGAGAGAGACCGCCTCATTCTTCAACAGCTTGCAGCTGGAGCTATGAATCCCTTGCAAATGCGACAACCACAAGGCAATCCCGGATTCCCGAATGCAAGCAGGCTATTAGAGAGTCTTCGAGCTAACCCTTCCGAGCAAAATCGAGCACCTGGTGGGACACGCGCTGGTCAAGGGCCAGCTTTCAACGTAGGACCTGGTGGGACACACGCTGGTCAAGGGCCAGCATCCAACCAGGGTTAAGGCCTTTGCAGGGCATGAACCGGAGAGTGCTAAAAATGACGCATTCTAAACTTAGGGGTATGTACAACTATTACTGTTAGAAATTTTCAATTCAATTTTGCCAAGAAAGCAAGCGTTTTTCGTTTCTGAATAATTAATCACTATAGGTAACTGCTGAGACAAACGTTGTCCTGGAAACGCAACCATGTAAACCGACCCCACCACGCAACCATGTAAACCGACCCCACCACCTGATCATCGACATACTGTAGGTACTCTTCTTCCCTTTGAATCCAACACGCGCCCAGTCCTGCTGCAATCACCTGTATCCTTTTCCGTCACATCCAAGACTACAGTAGGTAGTCCAGTTTCCAAGTTAGATTTTTGAATACCACTCAAGACTCAAGACACTCTCTTGGTCTTCACAAGGGGTCCCGAGCCACACAGAAACAACATGAAGACTCTTGCTGACTTTTGACACGACTGAAGTGACCGCGGATCGAATATTACCTACGAAAATATCCGCGAGCAGAGAAAAAAATGTTTTTAAAGCAGCACGAGAAGAGCGTGAAGCGGGTCCAGAAAGAATAAGGGTCTCACGGATGCATCTACACACGTGCGTGTGCACAATAATGTTCGTGCTCCAACGCTCGCGTGAGGGGCTCAAAACAACAGACAGAATGCACAATGTACTAGAGTGCTCGCGGGCTGTCCGTACCTATGAAAACAGACAGGTCCCGGAGCGGACCAGAGAAAAATGTGACCGCCTTGCGACATACCTTATATTTAGTTTTGGTCGCAATATCATCTTTTATTACTGTGGTCTGTCTGGAAGTCGTGCTCGATACAACGTCTGGCCTTCGTGCCAACATCGACATCGTCTGGCATTCGTGCCTTTCTTACTTTGGGCACGTGCGTCTACAATATCTACAGATATCCGCGATCTTTTCGAACCACTCCGAAATCATCCCGTGTTTCACATTTTTCATATCCAAATCTCAAATTTCATCATGCCATCAATGCAATCAAAGCCACAGTCCAAGTTCAGTGAAATGACCGTGGACGGTGCTCTATCGCACAGATCTGAATCAGAATTTAAAAGAATAATCACTCGCGTCCAAAAACCTGACCTTGAATTGTTGAATCATCCTCATCGACCACGGGCTGTATCAGTCGCGTCCTCGGATGGAGAATCTGAAGCTGATTCCGAAGAGAATCCTTCCTCATTCTCTGGCTTCAAGTCGGTGCATAGAGTTTCACTACACTATGGTGATCTCAGTAATGAGCCTACCCGACAGGGTCCCACAATGGAAGCTCGCATACTGAAAACTGGTGCAAACCCACGCAAATTGACACTACAACCAAACTCTCTCAAACCAACTCCGACGACGACCACCAAGAACTACAAGCACAAGAAGCATGTGCTTCAGATAGCAGATCCAGAGTCTATAGCTACACGTTCGATAACGCGAGTGCTCTCTTGCAACAAGAAAGGAAGGAAATCCATCAGACGCGTATCATTGTGGGTTGGTGAGCCAGTCCTATGATGAAATAGCGCTTATGTGCCCTGGGGAAAATATTTCCGATTCATGCAAATGTTTCTCATGCCACACGCATTCAACAGCTTACGTTTGAATCCATAGACCATTACAATGTCATACCTTAAACTACAATTATACCATCCATCACCTGAAACATATGTTCTGAGAAGGGCCTGATTCGCTCTTTCATACAAATAGCTATTATATCAGGCAGGTTTTTTAAAATCTGCAGACGTGCCACGCGAAACAGTTCTTCAATGCAGGCCTCTTCATTACACATAATATGAAATCCGATGTTCAAAAGTTAGCAGTCACTGTCGGTGGCTTGGTGCCGCTCTGAATCGCAACAATGGAATAGAATTGAATCAAATATAGTTTTACAATTAACATGCTTAACCCGATTGTATCCTCTAGTGTTGCTCCGTTTTCTATAGATAGTCTTGTATACATCATCCCTTTGGTTCCTGCTTTTAGATATACACACATACCGTAGATGAGTTACGATGTGCTCTTTGTCATTCGATACTGCAGAGCATTGGCGTCACGGAACCATGTGACAAAGTCAGCAATGCCCTTTTCAATGGGTGTATTGGGATTGTATCCCAACATTCGTCTGGCCTTGGTAATATCAGCATAGGTTACAGGAACATCTCCCTTTTGCATTCCAATATGATTCTTCTTGGCCTCCCATCCAACTTCCTTTTCGACCAGTCGGACAAAATCTGCTAGAACGACAGGTCGTCCATTTCCAAGGTTGATAAGTTCAGGTTGTCCAGGAACGACAAAGAGAGAGTTCACAACACCTTGGACAATATCTTCGACATAAGTAAAGTCTCTCCTTGATTTTCCATGGTTGAAGACTTGAATGGTCTCATTGCTCATAATCTTTTCAGAAAAGATCCAAGGTGCCATATCAGGTCGACCATAGGCCCCATACACAGTAAAGAATCGAAGGCCGATGCTGGAAACATTGTGCAGGTTGTAGTACGTTTGTCCAATCAGCTCATCGGTTCGCTTGGTAGAAGCGTACAGCGATGCAGGATCTTCCAGTCGATCCGACTCTTGAAAGGGAACCTTCTTGTTGTTTCCATAGACAGACGAAGATGAGGCATATACAAATCGACCATTCTTGTGCAATCCCAATTCGACGATTGTCTCCAATAGATAAACAAAGCAGTCAATATTGTTTCGTGTGTATTCCATAGGATGATCCAAACTGTATCGAACACCAGCTTGAGCCGCAAGGTGAATGATTCGTGTAATCTGATGATTGGAAATGGTTTCCTTAAGTTTTCCAACATCACAGACATCACCTTTAACAAATTCAATACCATTCTCTTTCAATTTCGCAATTCTGGATTGTTTTAAGTCTGTGCTGTAATAATTGTTGACGACATCATAACCAATGGGCGTCATGCCGATTTTTTTGAGTGCGAGACAGGTCCACATGCCAACGAATCCAGCGGCACCCGTCACCATGACAGTTGGCTTGGGTCCATTAGGTCCCTTGAAATCCGCCAGCATTTTTTGTGTCATTTCTGGCAGACGGTAATAGTATTGATCTTGAGGATGGACGGAATTGGGGACACCTGTACCCTTTCTTGGATTGTTGTCTCCCATTTCATCGGAAAAGGTGTGTCCTATTGATAGGCTAACAGCCGCGCAAATGCCGCACAATAGAAAAGAAACTCTTCGAATCCACATGGTAGAGGTCACACCATTGGTTTCATAACGATGAGAGTTGAGTCTGGGAAGCATCATAGAAAGTTCAATGTTGTTGTTGTTGCAGATGGGAATTTCCTGAGAAGGTATTTTCTCTGACGGTTCTCGTTTGTCAGAAAGTTAAAGGCAGGGCCACTTTGTGAATGAGATGTCTGATGCAGCCAATCAATGCGGGTCAATTCCAATGCAAAGAAGTTGGAATGGAAGCTGCAGTGAAGAGAGTGTGTTGCTGCCGTTAATAGAACATGCACAAATTATGCAACCTCCTATCTACAGAACGCATGTTTGTTACAAATGAAATGCGAGCGAGCCAAAGGAAGAAGACGTTGTTGTACATACGTAGCAGTACATTGGAGAAGCCAGCAACGGTCGTCATCGGAGGTATTGTTTGGCGATTTGGGGTATTTTAAGGAATTTGGAGCCTTTTGCCCCGAAATGTTACCCCGCATCCTGTTTCAAGTTTGGGCCTTTTGCCGGAGCGAATGAATGAATTGAGAATGCTGGAACGAGAGGACAGACGAGTAAGTCGTAAATTTGAAAATCCCGGCCAGCGCGAAGTGCGCGTGCACCTCCATCCAGCGTTTGGGTCTACTTGAAATTCTTTTCCTTGTTTGATAGAATGACAGGTGAAGTCTTGGTGACCATTCCGATCAAACCCACTTCAAGCTTGTCGTTGGAGTGTTGAATAACTGAATTAAATTGAATCAGCAATCACTCGAACTGGGCAGGCAGAACACACCATACTTTCCTAAAAAGCTGCTCTGAGAAGATTCCTAAAATTCAGATTATTTGCCGTAAAATTCAAAATCATGATGGCGGAAGGAGGAAGTTTGCACTGCAACCTTGCCTTTGTATTTCAGTTCTTTGAATCCCTACTGGTAGCGATGAGAATAATAAAGGATCCCAATTCACTCTTGACCGAAGCCGAAGATCCCAATTGGCATTTGGCCAAACAACGAAGAATTCAATTCTGTCTGGAACACAATCCAGTCCACCTTTGGGAATTGCGAGAATTGGCTCTAAGTAAGGGTGGACTATTGACGCCGGAAGCTAGGAAACGAGCATGGCCACTATTGGTGGGATTTGATGTGGAAGACAAGACAGAACGATTTGGTGATGATGATGACATTGAAAGCGAGAACCCAATACCGGATTTGCAACATGAATCATCATCCGGACAAGCGGATGGGGCTGCGTCGCCAACATCGGTCGTCGATTCGTCGGATACCATATTTACGTCGTCATCCGTATCTTCACACCCATCCCAGCATCATTCTGTTCAAACGGAACGGAATCCTGAACACGAGTTGATTCGAAGGGAGTCCAACCGATCTGTCATCTTTCAATACAACAAACACTACGAAAGGAATACCACGCCAGAATATGCTGGTGAACGATTGACAACAGTTTTGGAAAATGTTGTCACTGATCAAAAACACCACTACTATCAAGGATTGCACGATGTCGTTGGTGTACTGCTACACAGTCTTCAGTATGATACAGAACTTACGGCCGAACTAGTACAACATGCCGTCGGACAATCGCATTTTCGAGATGCCATGCGTGAAAACTTTAGCAATGTTACTTGGTTGCTCAATTTGCTGGTCTTGCCACTGGTGGAACAAATTGATAGACATGTCCATTACGCTTTGCAGGAAGTGGATTTGGCAAGTCTGTGCTTGCCATGGGTCATTACTTGGTTCACTCATGATGTCTATCATCCAGACACTGCTGCAAGATTGGCGGATGCCTTCATGGCAGGCCATCCACTTTTGCCGCTGTATTTCGCAGTGTCGTTGTTGACGCACCCAGTCTTGAAGCAAGAGCTCTTGCAACACGAAGATTATGATCCCGCAAGTTTGTTTGTCCTATTGAAGAAGCTACCCCGATCCATTGGTTCCGACATGGCGAGTAGACATGATAATACAGTCCATTGTCGTGTACCAGTGCAAGAGATTTTGGAAGATGCTCTCGGTATACTGTAAGTTTTGGAATTGTGGTGGAATTGGATTCGATTCGATTCGATCCACTTTGGACTGACAACATTATTTCTTGATCCATTTGCATTGGACTTTTTGTCCAACATTACAGAAAACGCTTTCCTCCACGCAAATTACTAGACCTTGTCGATGCGGATTTTGAAGAGCTCTTGCTTCGAGTGTCATCGATATCAGCCTTTCGCACGCCCAGTGCTTGGAGAATTACTTCTGGCAAAAAGTGGACTTTGCACCGTAGCCTCAGCAATGATAGTTTGGATTCACTAACGAGTGCCCCACTATCCTCTTCCACCCGAAGGGAAATGAAAATATCCAACCAATTCATCCGAGCCAAATTGGCGAGCGGAGTCCCAATTGTACAAAAGGAAATCCCGGATAGTCACCAACTCTTTCGAAGTGTCTTCTGGGGAACCTATCGCTACGAAATCCTCAGGCGAAAGCGACGAAGAGGCAAGCTGCGAAAGTTTGCCAGACGGATGATACGCCGATTGACGAATTCCAAAGTGAAATCGTCCTAAAATAAATTTGGTTGTGAGGAAAATTACTAGTGTTGCACATGCTACAAAGTGGTAGAACATGAAGTAAAGAGAGAAATTTAAGGATCCATCTGGAAAAGATTGATTGGATGCTATGATAGAAACAGCTAATAACAGGTGTACCGGTTAAATGCATCTTTCTAGGTGAAAAACACTACTTCGGGTTCCCTTTTTCTTGAATGACCAAGCGAGAGGAGATCGAGACTATTCAAAGAAGTTATATAAACAATGGATACTATAGTAACAGTTCATATATAGCCGCAGCATTGCAACAAAAAGCGCAAGTGTCTTGTCTGCTTCTGGTCATTGGTTCTGGTGCTTGTGCCGGGGTATTGTGTATTCAAAAATGGTCCATGTGACGTCGTGGTGTAGAGAAAGAACAAATAGTTTGAGGTTTTCGTACTCATGCCAATCGAAATGGCAAGTACTCGGGTTGCTCATTGTCCAATTGAATACGGTTAGCTTGACTATCCACAGTTTCGATCAAGATTTGGTGGTCATTGCTGTTGGGAACCTGCAAGATTCCTTGAGCGGCATAGGCAAGGGCACAACCGATTGAGAAGAGGAATAGCATTTTGGTTCTGATGAGTGATAATGGAGAAACAGTATGTTCTGGCGTCGTCGGCTCCTCAAATGCTTTGGTCTGCTTTGAATTGAGATTTTTGTGTATGGGAAGAAGTAAAATAGTGCTATGGTGGTTGAATGAATCTATTTACCAAAATGTGGTGATGATTTGTGAAGAAAAAGGTTCCAGTTTCAAAAATGACCGCGGGGAGATTGATTCATTCATTCAAATCCCAAGAATCTTATTTTTCTGCTGCGCAGAGAATACCTGCTGACGTCACATGTGACAAATGACCGGAGATTCGAAAAAGGAATCTCTGCATATATTTTGAATGAAAATTTCTGGCTGACGTCACAAAAAAAGAACAAAGGTGTGTGTTACTGCACCGGTAGGTGCTTGACAACCCTACAAATTGTCAACAATGAACAAGCTTTTCTCCCTCTTGGTTGCACTCTTGCCAATTCT
Source organism: Cylindrotheca closterium (assembly GCA_933822405.4). Taxonomy (NCBI): domain Eukaryota; phylum Bacillariophyta; class Bacillariophyceae; order Bacillariales; family Bacillariaceae; genus Cylindrotheca; species Cylindrotheca closterium. The sequence continues at coordinate 38,673 of CAKOGP040000125.1, read as the reverse complement.
AACTTATTCCTTGTCATCTCCTGCCATGTTCAATAGAATCGCCCGTTCATCATTCCAACAAGTAAACCGTCGATCGACAGCTTTGTTCATGTCATCTGATCGCAAACCTGGAGTCGCCTCCCCTGAGGAGTTGCGTGATTTCGTCAAGGCCGCTGGAGACAAGTTGTTGGTCGTCGATGCTCGTAATGCTGATGCTTCTGCCGAACCAGGTGACCAAAAGTCCCTAGCTGTCGCTCCTTTGCCTGGAGATGGTGTTAGACCCAAGGCCGTCAACTTGATTTGGGATCGCGAAACCAATTCCATGCCCATGCCAGATGTTGATAAGGACACTTATGTTATCACTCACTGCGGTGGAGGTGGCCGTGGACAAAAGGCCAAGGACTTTTTAATTGAGAAGGGATTCACCAATGTCCTCAATGGTGCTGGACCAAAGGTAAGAGTTCCAAACGAATATTCATTTTTAATTGTTCAATACGACGGTTCTGAAGTTGATTGCTTTGTCGTAGGAAACTGATTGCTGGGCTGAATTCGGAGAACTGTAGACAAATATTGACAGACTAGATATATCCTTGCTGTTATTCATCTGAACTGCCTGTATAAAGAACTGTGTAGTGTTTCATTGGAGAACTTTATTATTTCAAAAGTATGTATTGTCGGTCTTAATTTTTCGAGGGGTATCTAATTTCATATTTTAAGGCATTTCGAAAGCCTTGGACATCTTCTTCTTTGACTTGGTCTGGTAGTATCCGTTAGAGCTGGACTTGGACGAACAAGCTCTTTGCTTCTTGAGAGTTTGTGCGATATTCTTAGAACGATGCCCTTTGTAGCTTGAAGCTTCGTAGTCTACCATAGACTCGTCGACATTCTGTTGAAGTGAGCAATAAAAGCTGTCTTCGAGATTGTACGCCGGAGAAGCTTGGATCGTAGCTGCCACTCGTCGCATACGGGCTTGAGCTTGTTCTCTGTTGTTGCTTCGTGCTTCTTTGTCAGCTTCTTCCATTTCTCGTACGACACACACTCTAAGCCATTGCGCCTCAACGTCTTGGTTCACGGCAGAAAGATCAGCGCTGTCAGGTCTGGAAATAGAGCAATCGCGTGGTCCTCCTTGTGTGTTCTTCTTGGTTAGAACATTCATATAGGACACAGTGGCAACCAGATGAAGAACTGGCTCGTTGCTAGTGACGTTGGCAAGATCAAAATCCACAATGACATCCCGGCGTTCCTCAGCATAGAAGTCACCCATATTAACAGTAAAGGAACCATCTCCTCGATCGACCTTCTTGTCGTGGTGCACCTCACGAATCTTGACGCCACATTCGGAAGCAGCCGATGGAACAGAAATCTTGAGCACGGCACTTTGTGCCATGACAGACATGATACCTCCCATGGCATCTCCAAAGGCAGTGAAAACATCGGAATCGTTTTCGACAAAGTAGTAGCCACCACCGGGTGTGGCTTCCGAGAGTGCTTCGAGCATCTCCGAGTTGTGATCGGATCCATATCCAAAACAGAAGAGGGAAACGGGTGCTCCCTTGCTGGTGAGATTTATTGTTCGTGGCACATTCGAGGGACTGCTGGAACCCGAAGACCTCTTCACCCTCTTCATACTTCCCTTGGAAGATTGCTTGCTGAAAATTCTCATGATTCCCTTCTTCTGGGGTGGTGTGAATGTTGGTGCAATGTTCATGGTTTGTGCAACATTCGTGTTCATCTGTGGTGTGACAGAGTACAAAAGACTAGAAGACGGATTGCTTCGTCCTGCAGCTTGGCTTTCGTTCAAAGCAGCGGAGATATCTGATGCTGAATCGGCGTTGAAACTCTTGACCATCTCCACTAGTTCTGGAGTGGTAGTGATTCCTTCATTCGCATGCCCATCAGTTAGCAAGAAGAGCGATCGGACAGCGTTTGGATTATCAACGAGCAAGAGCTCCTGCCAAGCAAGCGATAATCCACCAGACAGATTGGTGCATCCGTTTGTTGAAAGCGCCTTGATCTTCTTTAAAGCTGCTGCCTTGTTTTCCTTCGTCATTAACAAGGCTGGAAAGACGACATCGCATCGACTTCCAAACGTGATCAAGCCAAAGCGATCCTTGGTGCTGAGTGGACGTAGCATGGCTTCCAAGGTACTCTTACAATCCTTGAGCTTGGATCCTGACATGGATCCGCTGACATCCAGAGCAACGCAAATGTCAACAGAACAGGTTCTTTCCGCCTCGTCTTCAGGCATGTCGCAAGCTTCAATGGAAACACATGCGGAGGTATATGTGGTACTGGACTTGACCCCAATGGATTCATGCTTGGGCGCGAAGGATAGCTTCAAAACGTCCACAGGTGATGCTGGAATATTCGCAAAGGATTCCGTGTCTTCTGCAATAGTAGAAGGTTCTGCAGTCGATGGAACAGTCCAGTCGTCAGTGCTTTCTTGAGTTCTCATGATGTCGTTGTTTGAGTAAGATAGATGTAGTTTGAATGATTTTATGAGAATTACATGATCGACAAGGATATCAAACATGCATCATGGAAATAAGTCACGTCTGGAGGATTAAAATTCAGGCGTGCCACAAACAGGTGGTAACCCGGATCTGGTGGAGTCGTGATGTAGACAGTGGGTACGTCTGCCCATTTTCTGATGCTAGAAAAGAACAATGGACCCAATCTCAAATGGCAATTCCAGACGAGGCTAGTGGCCTTGATTCCTCGGTGAGGGTAACAGACAAAAAAGTAGAAGTCTACATGATTAATTCGTCCAATCTTTATATTTCATGATGCTTTCGTCCATATCAAGCTGCGGATTATACATACCGCAGCATTGAACACTAATATTGTACTCATCAAAACAGCTTGGATTCAGGCTTACTTTCTATATATTATATAGACCTGGATAGTCACGTGCGGTATTTGATAAAGTTCAATTTAAAATTGTTCTCGTCATTTGGTCATTTGTTGTGATCCCTCATTGTTTTTCCGATCTGCCAATGAGCGTCATTATGGCATGATGCACACTATGAGAATGAATAGATGATGCGTTATTCTAATCCGATGGATGTAGTGGTGGTGATGATCTAGGAGTCTCCGGAGACTGCACTTTGCAAGACCACGGGAAATACCATGGATGGTGTCCCTTCCGATGAGATCCAATCATCCAGCCCACCGAAACGATGGATCGGGTCGCCCTCTGCGAACACTTCTCGAAACAGAACCTTTGGATTCAACAAGGATAGCAGAGAACTCTCTTCCGCTTCATCCGTGTTATTGGGTTACGACGGTGACATCAAGACATTTAGTTACGACTGTGAATTCAAAACACAAATTTATCAAGTCAAATTTACTTGACGAATAGATGAAGGAAACTGAATAAGCTCTAGTCTAGACCATTGATTATTATTATCTTTCCCCTCTCCTTTTTCTTACTGCTATCATTGAATTAGCGACTGCGAATATCCTCATGCATGTTTTTCATATACAGGGTAACTGCAGCACGTTTCCCTCTAAAAATCGCTGGACTTGTGTTTTCACGATGTTTGACTTGTCACAAGCTGGAGAAGCATTTTCTGATTGGCAGGCTTTCCGATCTTGTTTGAAATAGGCAAGGCTGGCTCCATATTTGGTGAGATTTGGTGGGAACTTTATTAGTGTTCAATGCTGCGGTATGTATTATCCGGAGGATTCGGACCGAGGGAAATTACTTCGTTGATCGGTGATTGCCGAGAAGAAATCAAAGAGCGTGGCAAGCCGTTGGCAGAGCTGAGCCACAAGGACTATACAGTAACTACTTGAAACTTGGAAGTCTAAAAGGAACTGTCTAGTGTTTCATTGGAGAATTATATTCTGTATCTTCGGTTTTCAATTTTTCCAGCGGTATCTTTTTCATATTACCTGCACAAAACCAAGACACGTTGATACGGTACAAAATCTACATAAAATCGACTCCACCGACCACAATTGAATTATATTCTGTATCATCGGTTTTCAATTTTTCCAGCGGTATCTTTTCATATTTTAAGGCATTTCGAAAGCCTTGGACATCTTCTTCTTTGACTTGGTCTGGTAGTATCCGTTAGAGCTGGACTTGGACGAACAAGCTCTTTGCTTCTTGAGAGTTTGTGCGATATTCTTAGAACGATGCCCTTTGTAGCTTGAAGCTTCGTAGTCTACCATAGACTCGTCGACATTCTGTTGAAGTGAGCAATAAAAGCTGTCTTCGAGATTGTACGCCGGAGAAGCTTGGATCGTAGCTGCCACTCGTCGCATACGGGCTTGAGCTTGTTCTCTGTTGTTGCTTCGTGCTTCTTTGTCAGCTTCTTCCATTTCTCGTACGACACACACTCTAAGCCATTGCGCCTCAACGTCTTGGTTCACGGCAGAAAGATCAGCGCTGTCAGGTCTGGAAATAGAGCAATCGCGTGGTCCTCCTTGTGTGTTCTTCTTGGTTAGAACATTCATATAGGACACAGTGGCAACCAGATGAAGAACTGGCTCGTTGCTAGTGACGTTGGCAAGATCAAAATCCACAATGACATCCCGGCGTTCCTCAGCATAGAAGTCACCCATATTAACAGTAAAGGAACCATCTCCTCGATCGACCTTCTTGTCGTGGTGCACCTCACGAATCTTGACGCCACATTCGGAAGCAGCCGATGGAACAGAAATCTTGAGCACGGCACTTTGTGCCATGACAGACATGATACCTCCCATGGCATCTCCAAAGGCAGTGAAAACATCGGAATCGTTTTCGACAAAGTAGTAGCCACCACCGGGTGTGGCTTCCGAGAGTGCTTCGAGCATCTCCGAGTTGTGATCGGATCCATATCCAAAACAGAAGAGGGAAACGGGTGCTCCCTTGCTAGTGAGATTAATGGTCTGTGGTACAGTAGAGGCGCTGCTAGAACTCGGAGGCTTCTTCACCTTCTGCATTTGCCTACGTCGCCTTGTAGATGGCTTGTTGGGTCTTAAGCTTGCAACTCGTCTAGCGGCTTGGCTTTCGTTCAAAGCAGCGGAGATATCTGATGCTGAATCGGCGTTGAAACTCTTGACCATCTCCACTAGTTCTGGAGTGGTAGTGATTCCTTCATTCGCATGCCCATCAGTTAGCAAGAAGAGCGATCGGACAGCGTTTGGATTATCAACGAGCAAGAGCTCCTGCCAAGCAAGCGATAATCCACCAGACAGATTGGTGCATCCGTTTGTTGAAAGCGCCTTGATCTTCTTTAAAGCTGCTGCCTTGTTTTCCTTCGTCATTAACAAGGCTGGAAAGACGACATCGCATCGACTTCCAAACGTGATCAAGCCAAAGCGATCCTTGGTGCTGAGTGGACGTAGCATGGCTTCCAAGGTACTCTTACAATCCTTGAGCTTGGATCCTGACATGGATCCGCTGACATCCAGAGCAACGCAAATGTCAACAGAACAGGTTCTTTCCGCCTCGTCTTCAGGCATGTCGCAAGCTTCAATGGAAACACATGCGGAGGTATATGTGGTACTGGACTTGACCCCAATGGATTCATGTTTGGGTGCGAAGGATAGCTTCAAAACGTCCACAGGTGATGCTGGAATATTCGCAAAGGATTCTTTGTCATCATTGACAGTCCAGTCCTCAGTGTTTTCTTGGGATCTCATGATGATGAGCGTGTGCGTGTAGAAGGATTTTATGAGAGGAATCTCATGATACCGGTAGACAAGACATCATATGCTTTGGATGACAGAGCATCTGCACACGTCTGGAGGTAAGGGGTACGATGATGTTGATGATACTGTACTGAAACCGTTCCATGTAACCCGGAGTTGTTGGAGTCTTGCGTTAACTGATCACTTGCGAGCGAAGTACAGACTAAGTAGTCGTACGTGTACGTCCTTCGCACCTCCACAGAAAAAGAGTTCCACCCATTTTTTTTTCCGATCCAGAAAAGAAGAAAAGACAAGAACAATGGACCCAATCGTAATTCCAGACGAGCCTCGTGGCCTTGACTCCTCGGTAAGAAAAATTATTAGAAAGCAGAAGTTTACATTATTCATTCGTTATTTGTGTCTCATGATTCATTCTTTCCAATATCAATACAATGTTCAGGATCGAAAGTTCCCTCCAGAATACGACGGTCACTTTGACCGATTGCTGATTACCCGAGAAGAAATCAAAGACCGTGCCAACGCGTTGGCAGATCTGATCCATAAGGATTACAAAGGAAAGCGACCAGTACTTTTGTGCGTATTGAAGGGTGCCAATAACGTAAGTTGATGCATTACCATATCTGGCTGCTGGTTTTGCTTCCCTACAAAGATACACCATTGTGTTCAAATCACTAACTTGGTTTGGATCGTCCAACACATCATTCATATATATATATATATACGTGCATATGTATATTCCAGTTTTACATGCACCTATCGGAAGCGCTGCAAGATTTGTGTCAGGGATTCTATACAGAATTTCTTCGAGTTAGCTCCTATGATGGATTGAATTCGACTGGAATGCTGGAAATTGGCGGCGGTCTCAAATACAAAGATATCGAGGGGAAGGATGTCATTTTGGTGGAGGATATTGTCGATACAGGCCATACTCTCTTCAATCTATTACCAGTGTTAAAATCAGAAGCCAAGCCCTTGTCAGTGGAATGCTGTACTCTGTTGTCCAAACGATTGGACAAACCGGCCCATTACAGTGCGAAATATGTTGGGTTCACGATCCCTAATCATTTCGTCATTGGATTTGGATTGGATTACAACGAACTGTACCGTGATTTGCAAGACATCTGGGTCATTTCTCAAAAGGGAATTGATTTTGATCAATCGACAATGCACTAAAAGGATGGCTTGTGTCTGAGATTAATCGGTTCAATGATGATTCATTTCTTAGCTATTTAGCATAGAGCTTTGACAAGCGAGGATCCATGAGTTCAGCAGAGGAAATGCATTGAGCTTCTTTGAATATTGTCAGGATTAAATGGTACATATGGAGATTGGCTTCATGTCATGCTTTATTCGTTGAGGAAGCCGTGGGTTTGCTGAAGAAATTTGATCTGTCGTTTCCGTTTCGTTTCGTGTTGGTAGTAGAGGCAGGAGTGTCGTCATGATAGCAGTTCAGAAAGTGACCTTGCTCAATAAAGCTGTTGTAGTCTAGGTATCTGTGATGGTGAAAAGAGTCGTGCAGTAGCAGATTGTGCCAGTCTAGGGCCCAGAGATACACAACGCCTAACGCTACACTACCCCACTACAATACTAATATTGTATGACAGTAGACTTTGATTCATTCATTCATTCATTCATTCGTGCATCTGGGGGATAGTGTTGAGGGTTGAGGGGAGTTCACCTTCAAAGGGGGGCTATTGTGCTGACGCATTTTTTTATGGAATGATTGTGTCACAACACGATTCATTCGAGAGGTCGCAACGATTAAACTTTTGTCCACTCTGTTTTCTTAGGAGAGAGAGCGCTATTCACGATACCACTTACTGACAAAGCATTCATTAGCAGAGGATAGTGAAGCCAACCTTACACATTTGCAAGGGAAACAGTGTTGTCAAGACAGTCTGTTGCCAAGAGACAACGCCTGAATAGGAACTCTGAAATTCAAAAATCGTTTGCTTCTGATCAGGTTTCCTATTGGGTACTGTACTGTACAGTCATACGTATATTATCATTTGTGATGTTTTTCTGCAATCCATTCCACCAAACGAATAACAATAGAGAGGAAGGTGACGATGGTGATACCGGATTCCGATTCCTGATCGATCATGACAACTTTTCATCATGGGAACCATCGAACGATTCGCCAAATTTGGAACCAACTGCTTCCTTCTCCACTGGTTCGGCGGGGTCCACTTATGACCGTAGCGAAGACTCATCATTTGCCAATGGTATGTTTCACGATGCGTCCTCGGATGCGATATTCCGACAAAGAATACCGCATCCGAGTGACCAACCAACGAGGAGAAGACTCACCACACGATGGATCAACGTTACAAGGTTCTCCAAGCTGATGATTCTTCTCCGCTGTGTGGCACTCGGTGTTTTCCTTCTCGGATGGCCTTACTACACTTACTACAATAAGGAATCAATGAAGGATAATACGCTATGGATCAAGGGTGCATTACGGATATGGAATGGAGCAGTCCCAAGTTCCAGCAAGCTGATTGAAATCAGTGGAGCTTCCATTGGGATTTTAGGCAAGATTCCTTGGGCAATCTCCAGCTTGTTCCAATGGGATTGCGTGGACGATGCGATTATTCATTGGACCAAGGGATCAATCCTAATAGTTCCAAAGGCAATCCTGGAGAGTGGTAGAGTGGCTGCCACTGCAACCCATGCAACTCTACCATTGATCCTTGAGACTGCCACCAAAACCGTGGCACGGCCAATCCTGCGAACTATTGATGAGTTCGCTGGCCCAGCACCAGGTGCCCAGCAAGCCTTGGCACTACTTGATTTCTTGCAAGATGCGGACCTATGAGGGGCTTTTTATGAAGACTGACTTGCAACCGCTGATACAATGACTGCCTGAATCATTGAATCAATCAATCAATCATTCCAAACAATTTTTAGCGAAGAGACGAGCTCACGTTGAGCTCGACACTTTACATACGAAAGACGACTAGACGACTACTAGACATAGAATCGAACTTATATATAAAGAGACACATGTATAGATATCTCTTATTTTAAGATTCTAGCTTTGTCGTAGATCTTGAATCAGGCCCACATAAACTCCGATCCCCTCGAGAAACGTGGACTCTGGAATATATTCATCATGTTCGTGGAGCATGATTTCAGTGTTTCGCATCGGCGAAAATCCCAGTGCCCGAACTCCAAGTGCTCGCAAGAACCTAGAATCGGTTGCTGCTGGAAACACCTGAGGAACGATTTCACATCCCATATTGGCCAAGGAATCGCAAAAGACGCCGTACCAAGGATTCACCTTGCGATCTGTTTCCGTAGTAGCATGCTTGTCGCCTCCTTCCATTCCATCGACATGCTTCCACGTGACTTTACTCCCCCCAGCGGTGTTCTTGCTACACTCTTGGCACCATACATCTAACAATGACTTCATCTCGGATGGAGGCATGTGAGGAGAAATCCGAATGTCAAAGCTACACCTTGCAATGGAAGGGACCACATTGTAGGCATAGGTATCCCCCACTTCAACACCCGCTTGAAGCGTCGTAATGTTCAGACTCGTAACGTCCCCTAGTTTCTTCCGTGCTACTGCATGAGCACAATTCTCGTCGTGTTTCATTTCCAATAGATCCTTTTGACCCTTTCGGAATGCCAATGCCTTTTGCGTCATTTCCAAGAGTTGTTCTACGGCAGTGTTTTCGATGAATCGGCTTCCATGACCTGTGGGACCCTCTGCTGTGACGTCAACCCACCAAGCTGTTCAGGCATTGCATACAAAAGAAAGATTTGGTTAGGACAAATGAAGCTGAGACAGATCCAAACTGTCCGTGATTGCGATACCTACGGAGCCTCTCCCCATAAAAGACATCAAACGTGTTCGTCGTGCTTGCTAGACCTTCATCCAAGGCAATTCCAATCCCTGGCAAGTTTTTGTAAAGTTTGGATTCCAAAAAGGCTGCCATTCCACTGCCACCAATCTCCTCATCCGGAACAAATGTTAGGTAAATGTCACGTTCTGGTTGCCAATCGGGATGCAGCTTAGAAATCGTTCGAATGGCTTCAATGTACTGCATACAAACGCACTTCATATCTTGGGTTCCACGTCCATAAATCTTTCCACCCTTTCGCAATCCATCAAAAGCAGGGACAGTCCAATTGGAAATGTCTGCTGGAACCACATCATAATGAGAATTCAGCAGTAGAATTGGCAGTTTATCATCTCGACCTTTCCATTTGGCAACCACCACAGGTGAATGATCAGGCGCTTCCTCTAGATAATGCACATCGCTCAAGACAGAAACATTCTCTAATTCCTTCTTGAGAAACTCAGCACACTGTTTGTAAGCACCTGTGGACGGTGCGGTGGCGGAAACAGTTTCGAATTTGATGAATTCTTGGAATCTTCTGATTGCAGTCTCTGCTTCAGCACCAGTGGTAGTGTAAACCTTGTTGAGTCGAGCTGTCTTGGTCGTCGTGCCTTCAACCATGTTTGTATTTGTGATGTCTTCTTCAATATAAGTAGTCCTATAGATTTTTGATTTCGGCTTCTGGAAACAAGGATCGACCATTCGAAGTGGTCGAACATTGTGACTCTGATGGAACGTACGTGGTCGTTGATCCGAATCTGATGACAATGGCAAAAGAGTCAACATCTGGTCGATTCAAACACAAAGTAACTATTTTCATCTTACAGTCTGCCAACAAAACTATCGAAAAATGAAAATCTTCAGCATCGCAGCTCTCTTTGTCGCTCTTTCTGCTTCGGCTTCAGCATTCTCGGTCGAGCAATCCAGAAGACAGGCAATCCAAGCTGTCGTCGGAGGGATGGCCTCGGTTATCGCACCAAGTGTTATTTCTGTGCTTCCTGCCAACGCAGTTGTCAGTGAAGAGACTCCAAGAGTTGTCACTCGAATGGGTGGTCTATTGGTACGTCGTTGAATTGCTATCCAAGGGTCTGGAAATGCTGATTAGATCCTTGGTGTTCTCATTGTTGTTGTCGGTTGCTTTCATTGTTGTTGCAGGAATCATACCAAGATGGACTCCGATCAATTAAAATCATGGTTCCTTCCGGGTGGAACAAGTTTGAGGGTGAAGTCGGTGCCTATGATATCAAGTGGCAAGATTTGGTCGATGCCAGCGAAAACATCAAGATTTCTTCGAACCCTGTCAAGTCCACAACGGTCTCTATTGATACTTTGGGCGATGTTCAATCTGTTGGAGAATCACTAGCCGCTAAAAGAAATGCTAAGCTTATCTCTGCCACCGAAAGATTGACCGACGGCATTCTATTTTACAAGTTCGATTTCGCAATTAATGATGGAACCCACCAACTGCTTCAGTTGTGTGTCTGCAAGGGAAAGGTTTGGAGTATTGACGCCAGCGCGAAGGAGAAGCGCTGGGGCAAGAGATCAGAGCTATATGAAAATGTTTTGGGAAGTTTCATGCCAAAGCTTGCATAAGCTGAGAAAATTAGATATTCAATGATACGTTACCATTCATTTCAACAAACCATCCAAAGCTACGGAGGATGGCAAATGTATCGAAAACTCCAATCATTAGGTACTTGTTAAATAGCTAATGATCTTGAAGTCAAAGTGTTCTAATGAAGCATTGTCATCTCTTCCACAACAGCAAGGACGTCTTCCAACATTAGGTCTACTCGATCGGCATCCTTCATATCGCTGTCGTTCTTGTCGTTGGAAACTAATGAAGATTCGTCAACTTCCCACCCACCATCTCGGTTCATTTCATCCACAACCTTCTGCATAGTACTCTTGTCCAGATCCAAAAAGGATTCAATCAAGTCTCCATCGACAAAACCATGACTTGGATGAATACGCTGTTCAGCGTTGAAGGCACGGAACTGTTGATGATTGAAGTTTCCAACGGGGGTCACAGCTGTTTGAAGGGAACGCTGCATGCAAGAAAAGAAAGCAGCGGTTGGACCATCAAGACCTAAAATGACTCCAAGAGTACCATCGACAGTACCAAATAGGGTTTGGCTTCCGATCGCCACACCAGGTCGACGAGTGCGCAAAGCTCCCTGAGATCCTGCTACCTTCCCGCTGACGCTACCTCTCTTCATTGGTGAGGCCAAGATGCTGCTTCTTCTTCTGGATCCGGAGCGTGCGGAAGCTTCAGTGCCGGAGTTGCTGGGCATGACGAGGCTGCCGCTCATGAATTTGTTGCACATTTCGCCTAGATGGAACTCGCCGACAGTGTCAAGGCGACATCGGACTTCTTCGTTTTGAGCCTTCGCGTTGCGTTTCAGTACAAATAGATTGTTCCAGTTTTCTCCTCCCAGATAAATGTCGTCAGTTAGCATAGTGACAGCAGTAGTCCAGTTGGCATTAAAGTCGCGCGCAATTTCTTCAAGAGTTTCGTGCTCACTGTAGTACTGCACAAGAGAAATGGAGCGCATAAGGTCCCCAACAAGAGCAAGCATTTCTTTCTTCGGTGCGAGCTTTGCTGTTTCTTTCCCATCAAAAGATTCTTGATGTCCATTTGATTTGGTTGCTTTACTCGAGACGAACAAACTTAGAATGTGGCCATGGTGTTCGACTCCAATCTTTGCGAGATTTACACCACCAGTTCCATCATCTTGAAGTTGGAATACTTGTGTTTTGGAGTTGACAGTACCCAGAAGCATCCCCTCGTAGAATTGACACATGGAATAAACGCCACCACGAACTTCAAGTTCAGTAACTGTCTTGACCGAGCGTGACGCCTCTGTACCATCAGTCTCATTCAGACCGCAAGATAGGACAATGATTCGGCCCTTTGTTGGCTCGTCTTCATCATGCATCGCATAGGCTGTACCAATTATCAGTACGGGCCTGTGCTCAACTTTTGATCCTTCACCGTCCATACCATCAATGGACGCGGTTTCGCCCGACACATTTCCAGGCAGCGTTGGTTTGTATGGCCGGAGTGTTGCAGAGACCATTGAAAGTATCATCTCAAAGGGATCCAAATCAATCCTGGGAAAATAACAAACAGATGTTTAGGATACCATGTAGGAATGGTGCAATGGAAGCTTGCTGGACAGCACGTACCGATGAACATCTTCGAATGAGGTGTCATCAAGGAAACGAATACAATTTCCCATGGCCAATTCGTTTCCGCCAGCACTTCCTTGTTTGATGCCCGATTCAATACAGCCAACTGCAAACAGTCTGCCTTCAGGACAGTGAACAACTCGCCGCGGCGCCATCCCAAGGCGATATGTCGAGACATGAAGTTTCTGAATATCATCAATAACACCCAAGCGCATATTGACATCATCCGCTATGCACAGTGAATAATGATCTTGTCCCATGGCATCAAACAAAAGTGGGTTAAAGAAAGGTGTCGCGGAGTTGACAGAAATTGATTCGCGTGTAGCAGGTCGGCTGACATCATTTGTGTCGCCATCATCAGCAGGGCTGATATTGACATTGCTGTAACACAGCTTGGAGTTGTAGTTGCCACTTGAGGTTCCCGCAAGGTATATGACTGTTGGTCGGTCTCCTGTAGCTAAAACGCAGCTTCCTCCCTTCTCGCTGAACAATGGAACCAAGTTGATTCGTTGGGTTCCCAAGCTCACCTCTTTCTTTGATTGCACCGAGATGCTTCCCTCTTGTATAACAGTGAAGGAAACTAGCGTACCGTCACCAAGGCCAACAAACAGCATATCAGCGCCTGGTAGCACCTTTTTCGATTTGGCACTACTGTTTGATGATGATGACATATCAAGGGTGGCTAGGCAGAGGGATCTGGCCATCATGTTATTTCGGTTGCTTCGATGTTTTTCTCCTCCATTCTCGCCTTCTTCATCTTCCTCTCCCGTTGACAAGTTGATGAGCAATAATTCCGATAGTTCTGCTGTCTGGAGAGAAAGCAGGCGAACAGTGAAATCGTCCCACAGACCAACAGCAACCAACGATGACTTTTGGCCCCTCTTTTGCAACAGCGATGCATTGCACATTTCGGCAGACAAAAACGGGTTGATATCCAAGCAACTGACTTCTCGGTCCATCTTCTTGGATGCTTTCTCGTGGAATTTTTGCTCGATTACTTCGATGTATAGCACCTTTCCACCACGCAACGCAACTGCAACTTGGCCTCCTTCGTTGGCAGTGGCTACTGTGATCTGACTGTCTGGTTCCATAGTATCCAAAACTGTCCCTCCTTCGTTGACCAATCGCAGTTGTGTTTCAGTGATTTGCAAGAAAAGATTGCCAACCACGTTGGTGACGAATAAAGTGGAAGCACTGGATTCAAGTCCAGGCAAAAATACTTCTTCCAAAGTGCCTCCAACATCTTCTTCGGCCTCCATTCCTCCGTCTTCGCTCATAGCATCATCCTCCGCCCCAACACTGGTAACTCCCAAGACTCTTGTCTCGCCAACATAACTTTGCACCAAATAGGCATCTTGGGTATCTGCAAACTTTTCACGAAGGCTCCACATATTTTGAATTCCTCCAAGTTCGACAGCCGCATACTCCTTCATGCCAGTGCCATTCTGAACCACTCGAAGACTTCCAGATTTGGAAGAGCCAGAAGCAGTGACCACTTGTGATTGTGCGCCTTCGGTTCGGTTGGAACCAGTCATTGGCACCAAGTCAAAATCCACGATGGGGCCCAAGTGCGTATATTCTTCTTCGACACTCAAATAGGTAGTTTCTCCCAATTCCAGGGCCGCATCATCATCCATATCGTCTTCCTCCACTGGAATAGGTTCATCGTGGATCTGGACCAACTGACTATCACCCAAGGTGCTTCCACAAAAGACAAGTCCTTGATCCAAATATTGCAGTGTATTGGAAAGTGTACAGCTTCCCAGAGTATCCAGTTGGAGGGCCACCACTTTGGCGTGTTGCGTAATCAACGTCAACATGTGCAAGTTTCCGAATTCATCTCCCAATAAGAAACGGGGCATACCCGAAACATCGGGTGGTAGAGCATCCCAACTTAGAATTAGAGCTGGAGGAATGGGCATGACCTTGTGGTGATTCAAACCACAAAAGGTGATTTGTCGTTGTCCCAAAATGACCACACCCCCCGATGCTTGTTGCGTTGAGGATGTACTGGTCGTGGAAGCACTCGGTGCCGCAGCCACTGCCGCTACCGGCGGTACTGGAATCAAAAGACTGCTTCCACCATCAATTCTTGGTTTCTTCAACCACTCCAAATGCATTTCCAACATACTCTGGTTCCCCGCCATGGAGGTCATGCTCCACAATTGTGATTTTGGCAAATCCACCACATGGGTGGAAATATGCTGAGCGCCTCGGGCATCTTGATGCAACAAGCACAAGTGTGGTGGAGTCATACTTGCGTCCAAATGATGCAGCATGGCAATCTGCAGGACTAATTTTTCCTCCAATCGTGCATGAAAGACAGGTCCCAGCACATTTTTTTGGGTGGGTGCCACTGCGGCCAAAATGGGAAAGATTGTGATTAGACCATCGTATAGATGCATGACAATGCATCGATTGTGGGGATCGACGGCGACAAGTGGACCTGTATCGGCCAAATCCCCCATGACGTTCCATTCGTCCTTTAGATTGCCAGACGCAAAAGTTTCCACATAATTTGGAAGATTGGCATTGTATCCAATCACTGCATATTGATGTTGATCGGTAGTCATAAACAATAAAGAAGTAGGATGACTGGCCAAAGGTAGTGCGACCAAGCACGTGATCCGACCATTAATGGGAATGCTGAGAATAACAGGAAAGGGAGAACTGATGGCCTCTTCATCTTCTTCTTCAATCTTGAGTTGACGAATTTCCAATCTTCTTGATTTTCCAACCACGACATCTTGTTTCTGCAGCGCAAGATGAAAAAGAAATAGAGAGAAAGAGGAAGAGAGAGTAAAAGGGCCAAACACATGTAAGATATCCAGTATGTGATATGGCATGAATTTTAGGTCATCATCATCCAACATGAAACTAACTTACTTCGCGATCCGAAGACATGAAATTACATTTGACAGTATGTAGGACGCCACCAGGTGGATGGGCCGTCACGACGTAATGGGAAACTTCGCGGTCCATTATTGAATGGCAGTATTAGGATTCAGATGATTTTTAAAAAGTCAGATTCGAGTCTTGGTGCGTATGATGTGAATGACAGAGGATGACGAAAAGAAAATCAACCACAGTGATAACCAAGGCGTATGAGCAGCAATGTTTCTGAGCTATGGCACTTTTGCGAAGGCAACTGAATGCGCAGTGAACAGTGAACAGTGAACAGTGATGGTTGCAATGTCAAACAAGTTTTGGATTGTTGATCACAGACCTTTTCCTTCAGCGCGCCTTGCAATGCCATACGACCCGGATTTGAAAGTCTTTCCCTACTTTTGAAATCCCAAACATATTAGGGGGCATCCCGAAAATGTTACAATTACCACACGTACATGCGTACGTATACGTTCGTGTCCCGCTCAGAAAGTGCACAAAAAGGAGAATACGAAAAAATTGGCCGCAAGGGAGAATTTTTGGGTTGCGCAACCGCGGGGAGCGTCAGGGACAAGCTTACCAGGTACCGGTACCAGGTACCGGTACCAGGTACCTGGTACTGGTACCTGGTACCAGGTACCACCGGTAGCAACGAGAAAATTGTACCACTGTAGGTTGTAATGTATCATCATCCTCTTTTAGCACCACTTGTCTAATCAGTTTATATACAATGTATGTAGTCGTTACCAAGCGAGTGTAATCTGAATGCTTCTCGTATGTTCCGATCTATCGCCCTCTCTTTGGAAATATACTCGGCCGAATAAAAGCTACAATGGAAGTACTATTAGGCAATTAGTTTGATGAATTTTTTGTATGGTCTAATCAATTAACAATGAACTAATCGCTACTGTATGCTGCCTAATCTGGATTCTGCCCCCTGTGTTGTAGTCTCTAGCTTTCTCTTCAAAAAGATACTCTTAGAATGGGGCGTTAGCCTGATGGATGAAATGCAATCTCGTGGCATATGGCATTCCTGTGCTTTAGCACGCTCTGTGATCGCTGTGTGATGTGCGCTTCCAGGCCTGTTGCATCATGCTTTGTCAAGCGGTGCTCCGAAGATACTCGATCGGAATCTTAACGTTGTCTCAGCTACTGCCTTGTGCATCTAAAAGTCCAGATCACCAAAGACATCGGAATCGAACATGTCCGTATTCAATGCTCCTGGGATCATGTTGAAAGCACCAATACCATCATCTTCAGGGAGTGGGTTGATGTCCTCGTGACGTGCCAACATTTTCATGTTGCGCGTTGCAGCAAGTTTTCGTTTCATTTCTTGTTCTCTCGAGACAGGTGACTTGTCGTCACTGTTGCAACTGCTGTTGCTATTGTCTTCTTCCGACTTGTGCAATGGCTTCTCAGACATGCTGGAAAGGGTGGTAAAAGATTCTTCGAACATGACTTGCGGTATTTTTTTTTTGTGATCTTCGTGATTTCGTGATTTGTGAGACGTTGGAAACCAAGATTCGGACCCATATTTTGCGCGGCATCTCCCTCGAGCTCCATTCTCACGATTTCGTACAATCCTACTGAACCCGCACACAATGGGACCCAGTCGTAGATCAGAAAACTGCTTTGAATACAAGATAATTCTCAACTATAAATCTGGACATTTGTCCATATGTAGGTCATGTATGCCCCTGAAACGTGGTGAAGATTCCAGCCAATTCAACGATTAGCAGATTTAACACAACGATTCGCGGACTTAACAGAAGATGTCCTCTTCATTTTGCGATCGGCAAGGTTGGGTCATTTAGGATGCTTTTGATATAAAATAGAAACGTTGGTTTTCTCAAAGTGACGGGTAAAAGTCGTCCAGGACTTTTGCGCCTTGTGATCCAGCGACTTCCAAACAAGGGACTCACAGTTGCCTTAAGTGAATCTAAGCGATTAGCAAGACACAAGACATCTAAGCGTCGAACTTTAATACCGCAAGCCCACCTGCCAGATACTTTATGTGTGTTTGAGAAAAAGACAGGTTTGATCACTTTCAAACTTTTCTGTGGTACAGTATTTGGTGGCAGAGCCTGCCATTGCACTGGAAGATCTGGACATCGTCCGGAAAGGGATGGAGGGCAAGACCGACGCAAAACGACAAAATGAATTCATGAATGACCGCGAGCAACTATCAAGACCAGACTTTCAACTTGAAAGTGGAGTCACATTTTATGACGGTGACAATGTATTTCCAAAGTTAAAATCATCCTGACCAATACTACCTCTTTTGTCACCTTTGCCATGAGCAACGGGTAACATATCATTCATTTAATTAATTAACCCGTCAATATTAAAACAACACCACAAATTGTGGCAGTCGATCACTGACGTGACGACGCCAGAACTGAAACGCAACAAACAAGTGAGTGTTGCAACATGCCCCATTTTTTCTAGTGAGAATGAATCTAGAAAAGATTTGAATGCATTTTTTCCGCGTACTGTGGGGAACGGTATGTTGAATATATCTGTATGATTGACTGATTGACTGATTGATTGATTGACTGGTTGATTGATTCATCCTCCATAGATAGCCATTCATGCATTCGTCAAGAAGTGACACAGAAAGTCATATTGTAAATGCAAGCACATTATATACAACAATCATCCAACCTGGTCGTTTCCCAATGAATCAATCATCCTGCTGTACTACTGGGAAGGAAAATTGATCGCCATACATAGAACGGCGTACGTATGATTGCAACCGAAGCCTTCAAGCTTTTGTCGACTACAGTAATCGGTTCACAAGCATATCGCAGCTCGCGTAAGAACCTACAGTAGCGTTCCATTGCATTATGTCATGTCATTAACAGACTGTTGTTTTCTAGCCAACCACACTCCATGCATTCATTCATTCATCACGAAGCAACATACTATATTGATATTCTACTATTTACTAGTATTATAGGACTATTGATAATAATCCTGAATTTATGTTTTAATGCGCCCAAGTCTTGACCCAATCTCGTTCGTATACATAGACACCCCGAATCTTCCAATAGGCTTGCTTCAGTGCCTCTGGTTCACTCTTGATGTAGTCGTTGCAAGTTTTGAATTGTTTGGACTCCTTTTTGCAATCCAATTGGAATCGATTCCCCGCGACGCTCCCACAAAAGGCTGTATTTAACACCAATCGCATATCCTTAAAGTGGTGGGAACCACAGTTGGTTCCCTCACCAATGGGAAAGTAACCATAGGGCACTGGCCACATGTTGGGATCTGGCATGACCCGGTCTTTTTCCGGCTTGTGAGCGGTTCGAATGGCCCTGACCAAGTTTTCGGGAACTGCCTTGTGGGGTGAAAAGACCCAGGTTCGGATATGTTTGTTTTGTGGATCCCATTCCAAGGCAAATACTCCGCCACCCTTTTTATTGAGGGGTACTCCCAGAGAACCACCGTCGGCGTCAACGGCCACACATCCTTGATTCAGCCACTGGTGAGGATCGTAGACAAAACAGTTGCGGGCTTCTCGAAAGGTCATGTCGGGAATGCCCTGAAAATTGAACGATCGTAGATAAATGAAAGAAGATGTGAGATGAAAGATCCCAATGAATGAATGCTCGTCCAAACCCCCTGTCAATGATTACGCATTTCACATTACGTACCGTCTTTTTATCGGGAATCCCAACCGCTGTATCCCACGTCCCACTCATGGTTCCTACTGGCACATCGTACATGTCACATTGCTTGGTACTGTGCAAAGCCGTCTTGGCTTCACTTTGGTAATTGACTCCCTCCACAATGTCAATTTCTCCATTGACGGGCCAATTGGCTTCATCTGTCATCCAAAAGGCTGGCCATACCCCACAACCCTCAGGCATGTGTCGGACATCAATGATAAAGAGGCCCCTGTTGAACCGACGTTTGCCCTCTAGTCGAATGGATTCACGAGGTCCACCTTGAGTGGGAGACGTAGTCAGGTACAAGAAGGGTTCTTCGCTTTGTTCTTTGAGTTGCAGCCGTCGTTGTCGTCTCGTACTATTTCCATTGGCATCAACACTATCCACAATGTCGCCATCATTTGCAAAGTAGACATCCAAGTCATCCTTTTCCATGGTCACATTGACAATCCCCACTACCTTGGCTCTAGCTTCCGATACATAGGTAATGTACCCATTGCTACCCACAGAGTCGGGTCCTTCGTAAAAGCTCCAATAGTCAAAGAACTTTGTTCCTTCCTGTCGTTCGAGCAGTCGATACGGTCCCGCCGGTACATTGGGTGGGCCAATAAACTGAGCTCCAACGTACAATGCCGCACCAATCAAGACAAACGACAATAACGCCAAGAATGCCATGGTCACAAATCGATTGCGAGCCGCACTTTGATTGTTCCTGGCACTTGCGCTTAAACTTTGCTGTGAGGCAAATGATCCTCGATGATGCAAGGGGACATCCAAGGCCAGAGATTCTCGAAGGATGCGTTCTTCGGCTTCGGAATCGTCGTCATCAATCGCCAACAAACGAAAGGAAAGCTGATCCGCCGCCATGCTTTCTCGTCGTATGCTGTTTTCTTTCAGGCTGGCAAAGTAGACGTTGCCATTGTCGTCAAAGTCGCCTTCGACAATGTCAGAAGCACCGTCAAAACCGTCACTATCCACATCATCGACATTCGGTTGAGAGGGTGTTGTAGAAGAGGATGGCCGATGCATCAGCGGTGTGGACTCGCCAGGTGCTTCCTTTTTTCGACCAAACATTGTGAGTTTGTGTGTTCGTTTGTGTGTCACTCAAAATGGTGGTGTTGAAGCTATTAGCGTTGTGCCTTTTGCTTCGTCTGATCGATGGATTTGAGCGATGGATGGATGGATGGATGGATGGATGGATGGATTGATATTCGTTCCCTCTCTGCTCTCTAACGAAACGATTGACTAACTCTCTTTCTTTCGATACTTTGCTCTTGCTTCTTGAAAGTCTTCCAGTAATAACAATAGCTTCTAGTTGTAGGTAGTGGCCAGTGATAATACAGTAGTAAGTTCTGGTGACATCCCAATCCGAAGCAAGAAGCCAATAGGCAGGTAGAGAAGAGATGCGAACATTGACGACGTGTCGCTGCGCGAAAGATCGCGCGATGAAAGATAAAATCCGATCTGAAATCCAATCAACCTTCTGTGATCACAAAACAACGAAAACAACAACAACAAACAACAACCTTGAAACGACACAAATTTTGTAAAAGATGATGTTCTTCTCCTCGTCATGCTTTACACTCCTTTCCATTGTACAACTATCAGTCATATCAGGATTTGCTCCGATCCACCATGTTCCAGTCTCGCCAACAAGTTGTTCTTCTTCATCAGCAGCTCTTCACATGGCATCACCACCACCACCACCACCACCACCACCACAAGAACCACCAATGATGCCCGCTTTGAACGATAAAGAGATTCGAGAAATTCTCGATCAAATTCCAGTCTATGGTTTGATTTCCAAAGAGACTGGTTCTCTATTTCTCGTGGACGATGATACCCAAGTTGCCCAGGAAGGAGAGAGAGAGGAGGATGTCGTCCCACCAACATCCAATGGCAAAAAGACGATTGCCAATTTTTATCTGTCCCCCGAATTCTGTCAAGCGCTGGTCGCTGGAAACGAAGACCAATTGGAAGTCGGAGTCTATCGCCTGGGTCAAGTTTATTTTGATTACTACCAAAAGGAGAGCAAAGCTGCTACTACTACTACTACTACTACTATGGAATACCGTATCATTCCGGATGCTCGCAACGTCCAACAGGCCCGGTCCATTCTCAGTCAAATGGCCGGGATTCAAAATGCCTTCTCGTCCAGTCCACTCCAAAAGGAAGGGTACGTTGAAATTCCAATATTTATGGATCAACACTTACGACTAGCCGAAGAACTAGGTGACTCGGATGAAGATTATCGAGAAATCTTTCCAATGTACTTTGGTTGGAACGACCTGGTGACGACCTGTCAAGAATACGTAAAGGGCATGAAAGACGCTGGTATGGACGAAGAAGAATATGAAGCGGCCATTAGTGTGGCCGAATTGCATCAATTGGTTGCGGAAATGCGCCGAGAGTCTCCCATTGACTTTCGCAATGTGCAATTTGTGCCGGCTTCCCCTCGACCACTGGACGAAGAAGGTGCCAAGACAGAATAAATGAACAAAATGGCATTGATAGCTTTGAGAGTACGCGATTGTTACCTTCAATATTGAGAAGAGAATGAATTGTAGACATTATTGCTGTTGGACAAAGACTGAGGAAGCAATGATCAGTTACCGTTCAAGGACCATTGAAGTGATTCCGAGGATGGAATGAATCAATGATCGTCAAGGAGAGTCAAGATAAAAGGCAGAATCGAATCGCAGTCTGGCTTTTGACGAAAGATGGTTCACTCTTGGACTTGTCTGAGTGAGTTGATCACTCCCTTCCTACTACTGTCATACTTGCTCGTTAAGTTTAGCATTGCTCTCCTGTACGCGACCTATATAGTCAAGCTACACCTGTAGAAATCAAATCAAATCAATTCAATTAAAATATACATCATCTGTTATTATAATATATTACGCAGCTCTAAATTATTATTATTCTTATACCAGCGCGGCCGTTTCTGGTATGTTATCAGGATCGAAATTGGGGGGAGCATTTCGGACGGTGATGAACTCTCGTCTTCGCATTAGCAATAATACCAAAACAAGCAGGATTTCCGCAGCTATTGCAGCCCAGAGCAAGATGTCAGAAAGACCTGCTTCTTCTATGGCTCCATCAATGCTTCGATCCGAATCATTAGGATCGTTTTCTGGCTCGCAACAAAGCTCTCTGTTCGCATCGGTATTGATCCCTGTTTCGCAAATCATCTTGCTATTCACAAAGGGAGCCTGCTGCTGCCCCATTTCACACGTCCATGACGGCTTGTCCGGAAGGGCCATACCATTATTTCGCAATACCTCTCCTCGTCCACACAATTCGCACTTGCCTGGCGGGGATACTGGAGAACCTGCTCCGTCACCCTCACAGCCACAAAAGGACTCCAAATCAAAATCCCAATCCCTCTTGACTTGAGTACAAATATCGTCGCTGGGCAGTTGTTGAAGTGTTTGATCCAGTTTTTGACAAGTTGTTCCCGTTTGGTGCTCGACGACACTGTTGGGTCGACCCACTTGATTTTGATTGGGACAGACCGAGCATGGGGATCCCAACGTTTTGGCTTGGCAACACTGGGGTTTGGCAAATTCCAACCAGTCGCACAAGGTTCGGTTGGTGATAAACGGCGCAATCTCGGCTAGGTGTCCACAGGTTCTGGCCTCGTTGCCCATTCCAATGACCAGTTCTTCGTCAATCAAATCGTCCGACTCGCAAAAATTAGTAGTACACTGATTGGGTGGTTCTTCTCCAGGACATCCGCAATAGGCTAAAAGATCCATTTCTTTGTTGAGTCCATTACGTTGGATATTGCATGCCGTTGCATCTCCTTGAATCAAATGAAAGTAGTACTGATCGACTTGGGCGCAGGTTTCCTTCTTGCGACCCGGAACAATGGCATCTGGCCTGGTCAAGGTTGGTCCATTCTGGGCTACCGACAAGCATAGGGTGCAGGTGGGCAGGAAATCGGTGGGGCAACAGATTGGTTGAAAGTACTGCAAGTCTTGACAAAAGTCATCATCGGTCACAATGGGTGCC
The DNA here is from genome assembly GCA_933822405.4 of Cylindrotheca closterium. Lineage (NCBI taxonomy): Eukaryota > Bacillariophyta > Bacillariophyceae > Bacillariales > Bacillariaceae > Cylindrotheca > Cylindrotheca closterium. Next base: position 15,437 of record CAKOGP040000125.1, on the reverse strand, counting down.
AATTCCGCAATCGCACGACAAGTCATGGAGTTTCCCGCAATGCCCCAGGAATTCAATTTGTCGATGGCGCCGCTATGCATGTCCCTCAAGACAAAGTTTGGATTGACCATGTCCTCCACTGCACAAAAATTACAAGTATTGGGTGCCACTGCATTCTCGCAACCACAGTAAGATTCCAAATCAACAATGGCGTTTTCACGTTCAGCATCCCGATAACGATTGCATTCTTCCGTCGCTTCATCGTTGCTATCGACGCTCAAAACAGTTCCAAAATACTGGTCCACCAACCCACAAGTTCTTTGCAAACTCGGAATGATCTTTTCGGAATGCTCCATTTTTGGTGTTGCGGTGGACGAGGATGCGGGACAGAGATGACACGATGCCTCAAAGTTGAAACAGCAGAGAGATTGATACTGTTGGTAATCTTGACAGACATTAAAGTCGACAATGTGGGGAACGGCCGACAAAATGTCTCCGCAGGTCAGTTTGGTTCCGTCTTCCAACTTGTCCACCACCAAATCTTCATTCATGGCATTGGAATCACCGTAGGCACAGGAAAAGTCGCAGGTGCGAGGCGCTGGTGAGTTAGGACAACCACAGTAAGAGGGTAAATCTAGATAGATGTCCTGTTGATTCATCAATGCACTTCGTTGATCCGCACATTCTTGTGACCCATCATCGCCATCATTGACTATCAAAGGATCCTCGCCCAGCATATCATTGATTTCTTGACAGGTAAGCTGTTGTTGATTGGACGACCGAGCACCATTTTCAGTCGACACGGGAATGGTCCGGTTCAGAAAGCCCATGACCATCAAGGATGACCCTACGGAATAGGAGGAACGCCCTTCTGGAGAGGTAGCTCCAGGGGCCGTCCCACAAAGAGTGCAGGTCATTGCGGATTGGGACGATGCTGTATATGCTGCATCATTCAAAAATAAAGGAATAATAGTGACTAGTGCAAGTGGGCGTTTCATTGTGTACACTGTAGCTATCCGAATGCAATGATTTGTGAATGTATAGCAGTATGATGGAACGAGAAAAAGTGAGTGACCCAAAGTATGTCGTGGAAGTGATTGCAACCAAGACATCCAACCGTTTGGTTTCATGTGTAGTCTGAGTCTGCCCTCAAAACCGTTATCCACAAGATCGACCACGATTGAAGTATCCGAGTGTGGTGACTGCCAGACGTAATCCAATAAGTAGAACAATCCTTGGTCTTGCTGGCGTGCCAGGTTCCGAGTTGCGCTATATTTGTGGCCTGGAATGCATCTATTTTCGTCCGTGTTCTAATAAATACCGAAAATTCGTGCTAAGTATTTGGGTGACCGTTGTAACAATTATGGTCGAATGTCAGGAAATGTGGTGACAATGGCGACGCAAGCGGGTTGTGGTTATGAGGAATTCACACAAAAATAGCGAGAACGAAAAACCAAAAAAATAGAAAGATTTGGTATTCAACGAACCAGCGAAAGTCATTCACTACAATAAAACAATCCAACGCCGCTATCCATCCCATGAAGACTTCATTCAGCATACTATCCATTGCCTTCCTTGTTTCCCAGGTTGCTGGACAATGTTCCATTTGTCCTGGTGGAGCTAGATCGATCACTGACATTCGAGCCCAATTGGTAAAAGGTGGACCATCGTGTGGTGATATTGACGACAAAGTCCTAGTGGAAGGAGGAACAGATGACAACTTGTGTACATTCGCCAAGGATGATGTCAACTCGGAATTCGACTATTCCAAGTTCTGCTGTTCCGACGTTACCATCAACAACATTCAGTGCAGTTTCTGCGACGGTCGTGCCTTTGATGTCAACCGTATCTTGCCAGCAGATACCAACCCACAAGGGTTGACTTGCGGAGAAGCCAAATCCATGGCGGACGTTACCAAAGACGCGGATTCCTTTACGTGCACGCAAATCTTGGCCGCTAATGCCGGATGCTGTGAAGCTTCCTGCTCCATTTGCCCACTTGGATCATCTTTGGAGGACGGAAGCCGAGTCTTGCCTGGACAAGATACCTTGACTTGCGCTGCCTTTAACCTACAACTTGGTACTTCTGAAGGCACTAGCCAGTGCAATGCCGCCAAGGCTCCCTTCACCGACTACGATTTGGCATCCTACTGCGGATGCTCCGGAGAAGATCCTCCGGCGGTCTGCGACTACGCTGAGGAATGCCCAGATGGCATTGAAGACCGAAGCCAGGTTGTCGAAGGTGCCTTTGGATTGACTTGCGGTCAATTTGAACGCTTGGCAGACTTCATTCGAACTGGATCCGTCTGTAACCGGTGGTCAGAATGCTGCCGAACTGCCGAAACTACTACCACAGCTCGCTCAGGTGCCTTGGACTCTAGAACTTCCAAGCTGGCTGTAGTCCTCACCCTTGGTGTGCTATCATTGCTTTCGGTCTAAGGCGTGTAAAACGTCTCGAGGTGTCCGAGGGATAAAGTGTGTTGTCCCAATTCACCAGAGAAAAAGTAAAAATGAACAATTGGTGTAAGAAAATAGATTTTGTGTTTCATCTACTACGATTTCTAGGAAATACGCACCAGATAGGTGGGACATTCATAGACAAGGCTATTTTAACGATACGTGCATTAATATGTACAATGCATGTCGGTTGGTACACATGACGGTTGGTTCGATGTACCGGAATTGTTCCTACCTGTGTAGCAGTCCTGCAATCAGATCGAAGCTGATGAAGAAGTACAGACAAAGCTTCACAGCGCTAAACGGTCATTTCACCGAATCTGAAAATTTCACCAATCGAACCAGTTTTGCAAAACGATCCAATACTAATAAACCTTTGCACTAACTTCCGCGTCTTATTTGAACTATATCTTCATAAAACTACAAGTCATGGGTTGCAACGCGTCAAAGCAAGAAGGCAATGTCTCAAGATCTGCCCCTGGAGGAGGATCCAAAGCCAAAGGAGGAAAGGCCAAGGCTGGAAAATCCAAATCCAAGGGATTCGCATCAGCCACATCTGCACCCGTCCCTGATGGCGGTGCCTGCTATCTCGGTATGTTTACACCATGTGATATCAGTTCTTTTCCTTCAGTGTACCTTGCAAATACACGCTCACTGTCAACCTTTTTGCTTGTCTTGTTTTGTAACAATAGTTTACGAACCAGATTCCTCTGGTCGATTGGTGGAACACTACAGCAAGACAGCTATTGAAGGAGCTATTGGAAGATGGACACCAGGAAAAGATAAAAAGATTGCTGGCTTCAAATTCACTCAAAATCACGGAAAAGTCATTCTAATTGGTAACTGTAGTGGAGGTGTTGCTGGTCGAAAGGCGTACTGTGCCGGTTGGAATCAATTTGTGAAGAGTGCCAAGTTAAATAAGGGAGAAATCATGTTTTGGGAACCACTGGAAGGAGTCAAAGGACTCCCGGTAGATGTTTGGTTATACACGGATGATAATAGGCCAGGTTTCCAATCCATGAAACTAGAGACTGGTGTTGCTGTAACATTGGACAAGATGCAGGGCGTTGCCACACTGCCAAAGGATTCTGACTTTTATGAGGGGGTACAGATTGATCTTTTCAAATGGCTGGATGATGGGAACAGCAAAGGGGCATCAATCAAGTTCTAAGCAGCAGAAGCAGTATTTTTGGTGTAAAAAGTTCTTCTCTCTCTCTGGCTTCGTGCATGTTGTATTGGGGATCCGTTGATGATGGCAGGCTTCCAACAAGGGCCGTTGGCATTCATTTTCGCCAGAACGATAGTGTTATTTCTAAATTGAATAGACTTGTAAGTTTCATGTTAATTCTCTCGTGTTAAATCCTATTAGTTGGACTAGAACTGCATATAGTAGCGCTTCACCTGACAGTGCAATGGATAGGTGGTGGTTCAGATTGACAATATATTCAGCGCGAACAGAAGCCCACTTGGTTGTTTCATTACAGAAAGGCTAGAAAGCGTCGATTCAAAGTTTGGAGTGACCACGGTTTACCTTATTCTTCCCATCCTAGAGCAAAGACTGAAGATGGATGAATACAGTAGGTTGCAAAATCAAAGGAGATGCCTTGAACCAAGGCATTCAGGTTGACATGGGAGTAGTAACAGCCCAGTTCAACTATGTCAAAGTTGGGGTAGCGAGTCACGACAAACCCTGTCTTGTTCCACAAGGATTAGAGTGTCGCATTGCAATGGACTCAAGAAGTATGTATCTTTCCTCCATGGATCGTGCATTTTTGACCTGTAATGCTGTAGAGTTCAAATGTAAAACCCAAAAACAAGTGAGTATTCACGGTGGAAATAGAAGCCTCCATGTGCGCGGGTTTGTCAATATAGCACAGAGCCGATTGCCTTGAGTCATGTATAGACTACATGCTTGGCTGCCCAGAGGACCCATGCAGGGGAATGCGATTCATTCAATCGTTCAATCTTTGATCGATTGATTGATTGACTGATTCACTTTCAATTCTTCGATTGACCCCGCTGATACAATGGACTTACCAACTGTTATAGATGATAATCTAAGGAGGATGCATATCCTACTGATCATCGTCCTCGGTGAAGGGCAATCATCATGTTTCAGTTTTTCGATTTTTGTGTTCTTGAATCGTTTGTGTGGTTTGCAGTGGAGAGAGGCTTCGGGTGAGCGAAGGTCGGACGCGTGCCATCAAAATAAAACCGCCGAACGAAAACCGCGAAATACTGCTGAAATTCAAAATGCTCTTACCATAAAATATATATGTGATGCCAATATCCCGTTGACAAATCAAACATGACAGAAGGTGAGGCATCCTCTTCGGAACCAATCTTGATCATCAACGACAGGCCAATTCATTTGGTCGAAGGCTGGGAGCACGGAATTGGCGGGGGACTGTGGACAACGGGCTTGGCCATTGCCACCTACTTGGGGACGCCTCATGGAATGGAACAATTGAGCACCAAACGCCGGGTCTTGGAGCTGGGGAGTGGAAATGGATTCTTGGGGGTTTGTTTGCTAGTAGCCAATCCAGACTTGGAGCAGGTTGTCATTACCGATACAAAAGAGCATTTGCCTCTGATTGAAAAGACACTTCAACGAAACGGAATTGAAAGTGCCACAAGAACAACCATTGATAACAATAGCAAGGACGATGCATCGAAACTGTCAAGTAGCAGCAGCAAAGTTCTGGTGAAAGAATATCTTTGGGGACCAACTACAGCGGAAACATCTCCAGCAATCAAAGACAATTCCTTTGATTTGATCATCGGGTCGGACCTTGCCTACCGAAACGAATTGCACGACCCATTGATTGCCTCTATACTGGCAGCCTCCAACGCCGACACGGTGACACTGTTGGGAGTAACCATGCGTGATACCCGGCCCATCTTTTTTCAAAAACTGATTGCGGCTGGTTTGAAGTATGAACGCTTAGCTGATCACTTGCTCGAGAATCTCTATCGGGGAAAACGGTTTGGAGTCTATGTTATTTGTAGAGATGACGAGAGCAGCCAATAGTGCAATAATACGACAAAAATCTTTTCAATGTGCACGAACAAAGATCGATTCTTCTTCTGCTATCATTGTTTCCTTTCGTATTTGCAAGCATAGCAGGTAGCCTCTGTTTACTGGATGTCTTGTTGTCTGGTCCCCTCCCGGCAAAGTATCCCAGTCCTGTCTGTAAGAGGCAAAAAAGTAATCTTACAAATTGATACTATACATTATGATTAGGCAGTTTTTTTCGTCTTCTCCGTAAAGAAATCCCAAATGACATGACGCGCCGTCCAGCACATCAACGAGTGCTCTGGAGTCCCAGCCCAAACCGTTGGAATGTTTCCAAATCGGTGATGCCACCAATGGTCCCCTTCATGTTTCTCACCCGCTTTTTTGGCATGATGATTACCAAAAGGTCGTGGGGCAGAGTTGTTGCGTATGTATAAACATTTCGAAGATTGCAAGTAAACCCACAACCGTTGGTCTTTGTTGTACCATTGAAGGTTGTGTGTGGAATCGGTAAAGGCAACTCGATTTATCTGACGCAATAGTGTTTCACGAGCAACACCCTGCGATAGATATCTGGTGAGATATCCTCCCGCTGCGGAATGGGCAATAATGTACAAAGGACACTTTGACAGTCTTGCTGATGCAGATATCCTCGTTCCCTCCTTGGTATCAGTAGTCGTTTCACCAAAGAAATAGGTCAACGAGTGATTCACAACGTCCATTCCCCTTCTTTCACCCCAAGCATTGGGGTCCAAAATAATAACCGACATTTGCTGTTCTTCTGCTTGCAAAATGTGATAGACAGCCGACCCAGACTCCAAACCAGAGAGCACCAGCTGCTTGGTGGATAACACACCTGCTCTCGACTGTCCCTTGCCGCATATTATCAAGAGAACTGGTTTCTCCTCCTTCGTTGATGCCTTCCGAGGCTCTACATCTTCGTCTATTGATAGCCTTTCTGCAAGATCCGGGCTCACAAAGGCTTGAATAGGTGGTGTAGCGTCACCACCCGAAACTGAACTCTGAGAAGAAACGGGAATGGTAACGACATCATATCGATAGACATCTTGAAGCCCTTGCTGGACGATCTCTTGACAACAATCAGTGACGTCATCAAACAGCTTTCCGTGAAGCCGGAACTTTCGAAAATTGTCTTTTGTAATCATGTCATTGGACTTGGTATGATACAAGCGGGTGGTGAAATCGAACTCATTCGACGAGGAGACATCGGTATCAGTGCTGCTTTTTTTGCCAGTCCATGTCCTCGCTTCTTTCTCATAAGTGGGATCAGTAAAGCGATAGTCAAAGCCATAATGTGCCAAGTCCTTTTTTCTGGAAGGAACGTCGACCCGTGAACCTTTTGTTGCGAGTGTTCCTTGCACTCCATGTGCATCCAAATCATCCAAATTGAAGGTCTCCAACAGAGGGGGGTGTCTCATGAAAACGAACCCGGCACCACTGACGCAGTCAATTCCATCTTGATGGAGCTGCGGACAAAATAGAGCGTTTCCCATCTTGCTGAATTATGGGAAGTGTGCCAACTTCTGTCGATCCACGATCTCAGTTTCCAAAGAAAATAATTGATTCAGATAGTTGAGTCCTCGTTCTCTCTCTACCACATTCTCTCCCGCTTATTCAAAATCCTTTCTACTGCGTATTTCCCTCCGACTTGTCCTTGCTTCCTACAACTATCCTAGCATGGATCGTCTTTTCAGTTCAGTCCTGCAACAGATTGAAGATGTAAAAAAAGAAAATGGATGATGAATTTCGACCCATTGAAGTTCCGCGGGGCACGTGCAGGTTGACATGTGTGGTAGCGTTTCATAAGAAAATTGACAAAATCCGTTGGTTCTTTTGTCACAGTACTGTCACATACTGTCGCATACCTTACCAAGCCCACCTACTGGTATGTTTTCCATGCTAATATCGATACGATACACATACTATTGTACACCTACAAGGCACGTCTTTGGCGGTACAACATCATCTTGTACATTTAGTTTCCAATTGTATTGTTAGCCTATTGTTAGGGTCTGGTCATTCACCCATATTCTAAGTTTCCCTTGCTCATTCAGATGCAATTTCAGAGTAGTCGATTCTTCCAACTCGGCAAATGTGGCCAATTGCTTTTCTTGCGGTTGCAACTGCCAAAGGTCCATGGAAACAGTGCCAGCAAAATCACGGCTTACCAAAGCGGGAAGTGGAGTCCCTTTTCGAATCATTGTCAACTCTTCGTCCGTACTCTTGTTTTCGCCTCCGTCTGCCGCCGCCTTCTTTATGATTGCCTTGATGCCTATTGACACAGGTGACACGGATACCTTCATGGTGGGAGCCTTATCTGAATCTTCCTCTGCCGTCATGTTCAAAAAGGCCTGTTTGGCACATCCAAGTGCTGCGGCCTCCGCTGGATCAAAGGAGGACGATGTGATGAGCTTCTTCTGAAAGATTGCCTTGGCATGTGGTGTCAACCAGGGGTGCATGTTCCCAGCCAGTAGGACATAGTCGGCTTCTGGCAATTCTTTTAGAAACTTTTTGGCTTGCGTCGCCAGCTTGGAAGAAAGATGGTCCCACTTGGGCTTACTAATCGAAACCTGACAATCGACTCCTTCGTACAATCCATCCACGTGAATTGTGACGGTATTGTTGATGACCAGCGTCTTGAGACCGGATTCACAGGCTCTTCGTAGTTTCTCCTTGACCTTTTTCGATTCCCACACTTCCCCACGAGGAAATCGATTCTTTTGTTCAAATTGTTGTGCTACAGATTGTGCCAAGGTATCAATCAAAAGATTCCCATTCACTTCTTGCAACCTTTTTGTGGGGGCAATGCGCGACAAGACTGGGAGTTCATTCTTATCAGTACCATTACCACTGGCATTTCCCATGCATTCTAGCAGAGTGGCTTTGATCCCCCTTGCCCCTCCGTCTAGTACCAGAATCCTTTGTCCATCCTTTTTTTGCAGGCAATCTTCGTACGCCAAACAGGTTGCCGCAGCATCCGTAATGACTGCACCAAACTTTTGCAAAATTGCCATCCATCCTTCTTCTTGCAACGTTGCTTCATCCTTGTCGGCAGGAATGCTCAGAATGACATTTAGATTCTTGGTGTGTGCCGAACTGGCGGCCAATTGCATGAGATTGTCTTGGACAAATTTCTCTACCGTTTCGATTGTCACCGGAGTTGTGGCGGCATTCGGTTGCGAACCAGGCGCCGCTGCCAAAAGACACCGGGTCGTTCGATGACCATCGTGATTGGCAATCATGACCGGATGTTGCAAGGCTTCATCGTAAGAAGCCAGTCGGGCGTTCCAACTTCCCAGATCTATGCCAATGGCAACCTTGGTGGGCGTTGCTGCCGCTGCTGCTGCTGCTGCTGCTGTTTGATTGGAAGACATTGTATATATATTATGTATGGATATTACAGGAATGAATCAATGGATCGACTGACTGAGTTTGTAGTATTAAAAGGTGACGAGTTCCAAACTGAAGAATCAAGTTGATGGTAAAATGACGAGATTCACAACGGAGGTTGATACAATTCCATCTCCGGTTGATGCGTGCAAAATCTCGATTGGTCCGAGGTCGGTCGTAGAAGTCGATGACGAAGGTGTGAAGGACGTACGTACTCGGAAATAAAATGTGTGCGAGGGACAGACGCATACTTAGGGATTGGCGGGAGGAAATTTCTTTTGGTGGCAGAGTGAGCACAGCATTGGAAGTGGGATCCGAGAGTTGAATTCAGTCACAGTCCATTATTAGAGACTCTTTTCTGATCCTGCAGCATAGACTTGTGTCTGCACTTTAGAGGTGCAAGAAAAGCAGAAAACAAAAAGCGATGCATGAACCATTTCGTCTAGCTTTGTCATGATCCTCTTGACCTTACTGAAGCAGACAACAGTTTGGCGAATTTGGCGGGATTGGATTTTTGAATCGATCGTGTTTCGGCTGGGAAGGTGGGATTGGTACTGTAGCACTCATAGTAAGAAGAGTACATTTAACGGCTCGTGAAGTGGACGTTTTGATGGTGGACATGTTCTGCCAATTTTTGTGTAGAATTAGTAAGACATGTACGAGTGTCTGGATTAGTATAACGAAATTCTGTACCGCGCGTAACCTCCGCTATCCAGTGTACTGACGTATATGACGCGCGTCGGACGTAGCTTCGGAAGTGAGTTCCGAACATTCTTGCGTGTTTTGGATGGGTTCTTGTCAAAACAAACACGATTGTTTTGATTCATTCCAAATTGTGAACTGTCTCTCACGTCGAAGGACATTTGCAACGCCAAAATAGTCTTCACAAACTTCTCGTTTTGGACTCTCCAAATCTTTCAGATCCAAAATGCCATTGCAAATACCCAACAAGGCAGAGGGAAGTATGATATTGCTTTCCATGCTATCTTATGCAGGACTTGGTGTCTACAATCACAAGGTGCTGGAAGGCCAACCTGAACAGGATGCTCTCATGACATTTATGGCGTGGGTGTGGATTTCATCCTTTGTCATGATGCTAGGTGGTGCTCACAAGCTCAAGTTTTGCACCGTTGGTACTCTGATTCTCTTTTCCAACATGCCGTAAGTCGACCGCCCCTGTTACAAAGTGTCATCTTGGTGACACCGAATGCCAATCCACTCACAATGCGGTCTTTTTGTTCCTTCAAATCATTACTGTAGAATGCTCTCTAGCATAGGTCTAGGATGGATTTGTGCCTTTGAATCCATGATGTGGTTATGCTTTCAAGCGCAATCACTGGTGCCACAGCAAAAGAAGGAAATATTATCAGGGAATGCCAAGAAACAGAAGAGATTGGAGTTTATTCGCAAGACAGTCATTACTAGAAGGATACGCAATGAGGGCCCATTGTGTGGAGAGTCCTGTACCATTTGTTTGCACGATTTCAAGAGAAGGGACACTGTCTGCTTTTCTCCCAATTCCAAATGCACCCATGCCTTTCACCTCTGTTGCGCACAAGAGTGGTTGTCCCAACATGTTCGGTGCCCTTGTTGCAGAGAGAACTATCTGCAAAAGGCAGGAAAGAAGAATGTCTTGCCAGAAGCGGATCCAACCGTACCATGCTTGAAGGATGAAGTGAGTTCTGATTGAAAGACTGACTCTTTCCCGATTTCTATTGTTGACATCACTACCAGTACAGCCAGTACTACTACAAATACAAGAAAACTGCAGCAGATACAATCTCGATTGGGATTTCGTTCATACATATATATTACACATACATTGCATACATTCGAAAGTCAATGACTGGCTTTCTGTTGAATGAATGGCGCCGATGCACGTTAGAGAAAGGAACGACTCCTTTACGGCAGCGTTGTGCGACTAGAAGATGCGAAATACACTCACATCAGCAGAAGTGAACAATCAAATATTGCCGCTGATGAATTACATATCATACACACACACACACACACACGAAACACAAACAAACAATAATAAATAGATACACATAAAACTGCTCAGATACGCGATCGGTTGATGCATTCTACAGTATTGATGCTAGCTTCGTGGTGGTGCGTGCGACTGGCTGGTCATGTTAAGCAGAAAGACTGAAAAAGGCCCTCATTGCCTGCAGCCAGTTAAGGTTTGGTCAAACTACGAATCATCAATTGGATGACATCTTGACACAACAAGAGGAGCAGGAAGAGACACTGGTAGGTAGTCATTGACACTCCTGAATCGCTTAAAAGAAGCTACCGGTGAATGCGTTGATGATTGATTGATTCTTCTTCTTCAGCAAGGAGGATCATTGGACTGAAAAAGGCTCTCATTGCTTGCAGCCGTGTGCGTCTCTCAAGGGGCGTTCTTAACAAAAAAACAAAAATGCACCACGTGTCTCATTTGCACCATGGCGGAATTTGGTGCATATTTGACCATTCCTAACAAAAACGGTGCCGCATTCCCGGCCCTGTGCGGCAGTACCGGCCCTGCGTACAATTCTTTAAGTAAACACCATTTCTCTTCTGCTTAATGGATTCTTCTCAGAGATGGCTTGATAAGTTTGCATTTACTCAAGCGACGGCGACGGAGTATTGCTGGTTGAATGCCAAACCATACATCAAGGCAGGAGCAACATAAATGTTTTGCATTTCATGGACAATGGACTAACTAGACCGCAGTTGTTCTTGGTTTTTAGTGCTCTTAATTGTTGGAAAGAAGAAGATTGTCATTGGCTTAAGGTTTTCCCTCCACATTTGCTTAGTTTGTAAGCAACACCTTAGTTTTGATTGGCTGATATACCTTAGTTTCCGGGTTACTTTAGAGGTAGTATTTGATTTTCAAATACTCCAGTGTTGCTTACATCATCCGTGAATGAATACCGTTGGATCACGGATTGCCGTGGCCTTAGTACAAAAATACGTCATTTTCAAATACTCCCTGTGCACATATATATCACATGAAATTTCACAAAATTTTCATGAGTACAGAAAAAATTACACGGACAAAACCATATCCATCATTCATACAAGACACCTTTTTGCACTTCCACTGCAGTTTGTTGTAGCTTAGAAAGTTTTCCAAGATTGTTTTTCTTGGGATTGGAATATATCTGTTTGATCTTTTCTTTGGCATCTGTTACGACGGAACTCTTATCATTGTTGGTTGCCTTCTTTGTTGGATTTGAAGCTCCATCAAATATTAGCAGGACAACAAATCCATTTCTTATCAAAAGACCACCATGCTCAAAAATGTAATTGACAATGTGGGTGACTGGAACCTTCCTTTCCATAAAGAATTGTTGAACAGCTGGCTTGTGCTGAAGAGCAGCTATGAGCCAACACAAGAGATCGACACTGACAACAGGATTGTGAGGACCACCTGCGGGAAACTTACCATTAAGGCGGGTACAAATCGACTTGACTGTGTGTGTAAAGCCTTGTGATGGATGACAATATGCAGCACCACCTTTGACACCCATTTCAATGTGATATCTTCTGTACGTCCAGGTTGTGAAAAGAACGTGCAGATGACACATGGCTTATTAGAGGGTCCTCCATTGGTTGATAGATTAAAAGTCATTTTATTATGATTGCTAGCATAGTAATGACTTGGAAGACAAGTTGACATTGCGGCAATGTATTGTTGTGCCTTGGAAAAGTCAAGCATTTTTCCAAACATTGGCATTTTCCCCATGGGGTTGCCAAAATGGCCAGCACACGAGCCTTATCTGCTTTTCAATATTTACGGCTTGCACTTTATATGACTGCAAATCCAACATTTGTCTGTCCTGACCATGAATCATACTAAATTGTTTCAGCAAATAGTTCAACTCCTTGCCATTGAGGTTACCAGAACGTCTTCGGGCTCCTTACGCTTTTCCCATAGGGAACAGCCATGGAAAGGCACACGCCAGTATCTCATCATCTGGCAAGGACTCATGAATTGGGTCTTGGTGTCAATGCAATATGACAAAGAGTTGTTATGCCTGTCTCTTCCTTCTGATTCATGTTCTCCAAACCATCCCGGTGCAACATTGTCTGAATCCATTTGATACTGGCTCACAGTCCTGCTTTCCTTCATCAACACTTTTCATCATGTTCAGAATAGCATCATTCTCAACTTGCTTGTGGATGCTCTCCATTTGCAGCAAGGTATCTGGTGATTGACTGACATAATGCAACTTAAGAGGGAGATCCTCATTGCTACTTGGATGACTGGAACCCTCAATTTGTGACGTTGATGCTCCTCCAAAGTAATCATGCTGGTAACTATCTGACATGGAGTCCACCTGATCGGCACCAGCAACATCAGAGCCAAGACGTTTTCCATGCAGAAGACTCTGCTTGTCAATAATAACTGAGACGTTAATTATTAATATGTTACTCTGTGGGCATTCAATTGCCGGTGAAATATTTGGAGGTGAAGGTCAAGTACTGTGAAGCAGTGAGTCAACAACAAGTTTGAACCATGTGAGGCATCTGTAGCATGAACCGAAGTTGTTCAAGTCTACCAAAGGGGTAAAGAGTTCTTCCGCAACGTGGCGGGGTGAATTAGGGGCTTGTAAGGTCCTGCAAAAGGTCAGTGTTGGGATATGACGAAATATGAGTTTTTACGTTCCAAAAAGAAACTATTCAAGTACAAAGTTTTCAACAGGTACGATCGGACTTAGATCGTGATGTCGGGATTTGACGCAAGTATGCCCGACGCAAGTCTGTCGGACAATCTACATCCACACAAAAAGGGAATGACCCTATACAAGTGAGATATCGGTGTTGTGTACAATGCAGTAGGGAATAATACAAGATGTCCCAAAGTACTGCATTCAACACAGAATTGTCGTAGAGGTCGAATCAAGTTCTGTAAACAAGAGATTTTCCAAGGGAAAATCTTTTGTGATTGAATCATCAATTCAAGCCAAATATTAGTCAAATAGGAACAATTTCACTGTAAGTATACCTAGACACAGGAGAAATATTGTTGTGAAAGTGTTGTACAGTCAATTACGAATTTAGATTGCAGAGAGTTTGTTCTGAGCGCTAAAGGCACTCACGATAGAGCACATTTTGCTTTATTCTAACATTCAATCACAAAAGGCAACAAAACAAATTTACATCAAGAACAGCACTGCCTTATCTACAAAGGAGTGAGTGATTCGTTGACGATGGGACGTTCTTCATCCGGTGGTGGAAGAGGACGTGTGACTCCTCAGAAAGTCAAGAGCAATTCGAGTTCAACAGTTGTGAAACATCTATTTTCAACAAAAGATGAAAACGATGGAAAGGCAAGATCGTCGTATGAAGAAGCCGAAGAAAGAGTGATTGACTATATCCAAGCTTCTGGAATGAATTGTTTCGAAGACATGGTGAAATCAATTTGAGATGGAAAGTCAATCGTCTTCAGTGCAATCGCTCGAAGATTGAACGCTCCAACTCAAACTGAAGCTGTTGCAAGAGAAACAGAGATGGCCCAAAACAAGATTCTCTATTCTGCAAAGCTCAACGAGAACATGCGAAGATCAGCTTACTTCAAGACAAACAAGAGAACCGTCAAATCAAACATCATGCTGAAGTTTGTGACAAAGGCGATGGATATCAAGCTTCAAGGTGAAGCTGATTTCACGACTACTCTTGAAGATCCGATCAAACTGTTGAAACGTATTGAACGATTCATGAAGAAGAGTGCTGATGCTGAGTATGATTTCTTGGATTTCTGGGAAGCAAATCAAAAGTTCTTTGCTATGAAGCAAGGAACAGAAGGAACAATTCTTGAGACAGGCTGAAGTCCTGCAAGATCTATATGGCGTGGCCTGGTTCCGAGATTTTGCAGTCAAGACAAAAGCGTATGCTGCTATTGCTAGCACCGATACTGCTGCTCAAAACAAGTTCAAAGATGATATCTTTGAAGCTGTTCTTGCAACAGGATTTCTGTGCAACTGCGATCGAACGAGAACAGCTCCTCTGATGCTGGATCTTCAGACAAACTATTGCAGAGAAGTGGATTATTATTCAAAGACGGTCAGCAAAGCACAAGATATGTTGAAGATTCACCTGGAAGTGATTAAAAATCCGGGAGTGAACTCTACCAAGGAAAAGACCAACCTAATAAAGGTAAAGGTAAAGGAAAAGGAAAGGGGAAACCAAAGGATGGAAAGAAGGCAGCATGTTATGTGTGTGGCAACAAAGACCATATGTCTCCAAAATGCCCAGACAGACTGTTACCAAAGATCCAATGGAAGAATCAGGATCAATATGTCGACTATGGGAAAAAGCTCAATCTTATTCAGATTGGAGCAACTGTCCCAGCTACTGTTCCAGCTATAGTTCCTGGAGCTTCAGCGTCCGCAAGTGGAGCATCAAGTGTTGCAGGAAGCGTTAACACACCTTTGCGACTTGCTGGTACTACAGGTAATCAAATGATGCAAGTTCCTTCTGGAATGCAGCTCATGCAGATTCCAACTCAAGGTGGGGGCACTGTTACTGTCCCTTATTCTATGAATGCTAACGTGAGATTGCGTTCAGTGGAATGCAACTCAGCC
>CAKOGP040000114.1:0-94316 GCA_933822405.4 Cylindrotheca closterium | reverse complement strand
CACTGGCAGAAGGAGAGGGAAGAGATCGATTTGTTGTTTGGTTTGAAATCACACAGACAAAAAGGATGCTGTTCCTGTGGTGATGTTTTTGTTGTTGTCGGTGAAGATGTTGTGTCTTTGCTGTTTCCGTGTGTTTCGGAAGCAAGTGATCGTGATGTTGGGATTTGACACAAGTATGCCGGATGCAAGTCTGTTGGACAATCTCTATCCACACAAAAAGGGAATGACCCTATACAAGTGGAATATCGATGTTGTGTACAATGCAGTAGGGAATATTACAAGATGTACTGCATCCAACACAGAATTGTCGTAGAGGTCGAATCAAGTTCTTTAAACAAGGGATTTTCCAAGGGAAAATCGTTGAACTTACTTTTGTGATTGAATCATCAATTCAAGCCAAACATTAATCAAATATGAACAATTTCACTCAAAGTATACCTAGACACAGGAGAACTAATGTTGTGAAAGTGTTGTACAGTCAATTACAAATTTAGATTGCAGAGAGTTTGTTCTGAGCGCTAAAGGCACTCACAATAGAACACATTTTGCTTTATTCTAACACCGCTAAGATAATTGATGAACACGGCAACACCTATTGTGGTAGAGCCCATGAAGTCCTCCACGACACTAACCCACACCAATTTGAATCTTTACTCCCTCCAGCTCAAGCCCGCGCTGCTGGTAACGCTGTGGATTAGTGCCCATCTGATGCACTAACACCAAACGATCGGACTTTGATCATGATGTCGGAATTTGACGCAAGTATGCCGGACACAAGTCTGTCGGACAAACTACATCCACACAAAAAGGGAATGACCCTATACAAGTGAGATATTGATGTTGTGTACAATGCAGTAGGGAATAATACAAGATGTCCCAAAGTACTGCATCCAACACAGCATTGTTGTAGAGGTCCAATCAAGTTCTGTAAACAAGGGATTTTCCAAGGGAAAATTGTTGAACTTACTTTTGTGATTGAATCATCAATTCAAGCCAAACATTAATCAAATAGGAACAATTTCACTCAAAGTATACCTAACACAAGAGAACTATTGTCGTGAAAGTGTTGTATAGTCGATTATGAATTTAGATTGCAGAGAGTTTGTTCTGAGCGCTAAAGGCACTCACGATAGAGCACATTTTGCTTTATTCTAACAGGCTGGTACATATAATGATGATATTTATGATAAGTGAATGAATGGCATGCCAATCACTGGCGACTTTGCGCTCGCAAAATCTGATGAATGCAGGCACACGTAATGTTACCAACATATCATTCCATATATGGTCAGCTGAAGGTCTGTGTTCACAGCTAGGCCAGCCCATGTATATCTTGAAAAGTCCTTTCATGGATTCAGGCTGATAACAAATGAGGTGGAATTGTTCTATTGTCTTTGGACGTTGCATTGAAAAACGTCCATCCCCACCATTCCAGATCAGGTTTCTCAATACCATAGAGCATTGTGTACTCATTAAGTCTCTGTGCAAATGAAGGGTAGTGTTTTATTTGTCCCCTTGCAAATCGGTTCTCTACAATTCGCTCTAGGGTGTGACCCAACGAGAATCGAGGAGCCATCTCCAATTTTAGATTTGATGTCAGCTCTTCCATGGAGGGGACTCTGAAGTATCCGTAATTGAAGGATGATTTCGAGTACAAATCACATGGCCGAACTTGTGGATGAGAATGAACCCAATGTTCTGCTGCATATCTCCCCTTTCCGATGAATTGGTTGTCCCTTTTCCCCATTTTTTGCAAGAAGGAATCTGGCCCAAGCAGTTTGTTGATATACGAAAACCTTGCCAACCACATGTTTCCAGAAGTATGCGCATGTGGAAATGGACTCATTTTCAGTGAGCACACATTGCATGTCATTGGAAGGTCTGCACATTCTTTTGACAGTGCAGCGAACGAAAGCACTTTTCTCAATTCCTCGTTTACCTTTGTCGCGTGAAACGAACCCTTTGAATGAAGATACGCAACCTTCTCGCTTGGTCTGGCATTGCAAAATTGCCATATATTATTCAATGTGATAAATTCTGACCCACTGGTCTGATGGCTCTGCACCAATACATCACTAACATTTGAAAGGTTCGCCAACAAAGGCATAGGCGTACCAACTGAGTTTACATACACCGTGTTGTGTATGCTTTGTTTTAACCACTGAAACTGGTCAAGAACTATATCTGTGACCCTCTCTATTTCCGAATCATCTTTCAGATACAGATGATAAAACACCGAGACTGATGTTGTTGTGTTGGCCTTCTCAATTCTAGTGGCATGTTGCGGTGACGTTGATGACGCGTTAATTGTGGCGTATTCGGATGAATTCAGGCTTGTAGAAAAATCTTCGTTCGAAGATTGTTCCACATGTGGTGATGACGATGGTGATGCTGATATTGATGATGATGACGGTGATGCTGATATTGATGATGTCGGTGTTGTCATTGATGGCGATGATGTTGGTGATGATGACGGTGCGTTTGTGGATTCAGATGAACTATTCAACATTCTGGTGTTGCCTTTGCTTTGCGACGAATCATCCTTCTTTTCTGAACCTGGCGTTGAAGCAGATGTAGAGATGTCATTTTGTGTTTCCTTTGTTTCAAAATAACCACCCAACTTTTGAGAATTGCCAAAAAAGTACAGAGCGACCACACAGCAGAGCCCCAGATATGCAAGTAGACGTGTTCGAGCCATCTGTTCGTTCGGCAGATCAAATAGACAAACCAGTTGCTTGCTGTGGATATCTTGTGCTGGGCTATTCACTACAGTATGCTTTGGTCTTATTCTTCGGAATACAGCACTACCCGCATATATAGTTCGAGAATAAGAAGTGAAAAGTGGTGATCAAGAGCGGGGCGTCATAAAACAAAGCGAGACTATGCAATATTTTTTAATACCGGTATGGTACCGGAGAAACTTGAAACTGCATGCATTCCGCAGTAATATTATTGTGACGTTGTTATTGGGGGATGAGCGAAGGTCGTTGGGGGGGCTGCGGGACCCCCTCATCGTTTGGGTCATTTTGCAGTAAAATTTTCATGGCGGTCGTGGTGGAATAATATTTTTATATCTCATGAAACACGCATCATGCAGAATACTAAAAGAAACCGACATTTCTTCTTCCATTCATTATTTCATCCTGTAAAACTCCCTCCCCGCGTGTAATCAGCAGAACGATAAAAATCACTCTCATCGACGAAAAAGATTTATATTATCCTTGATGCTCCATATTCAGCTAACAGCGGTCACAATGGCAATAAGATTGTGCCCACTTCTACTACTCGTTCTGTCGTCGTCACTAGCTCTCGTCTCCGGAAACATTATCTTCCCGTCAGATGCAGATGCAGATGCATCAGCGAATTTATCCACTCTGCAAGATACTGTTCAAGACCTAATGCGAAGGACCGAACCATTCTTCGATGGGGGTATCGCAACTGTGGCTCAAGTACCGTCGGATACACCGGAATTGCAATTTTGCTTATTTGCAACTTTGATATTGTTGGATCAGGCTGTTCCTGGCGGACTGGCGGCTCCTTTTGCGTCCGAAACGGCTCTCTTTTGTCTTCTTGGCAATGACTGCGACTTCTCTCCCACTAGTTACTCTATTGAGGCCGCATCGAACTGCGAAGCTGTGAATGGAACATTGAGATCGGGAGACATTTATCTGTGTAATGATGAATTTGGGACAACAGGGCTTGGGGCTGATACCAATGTGAAAATGTCGAATATTCCAGTTTGTCTGGACCCAATCTGTGCAGAAGATATCACCTTTCAACGGATGCTGAAAACTTTGTTTGAACTAGGATCAGATGACGATAATTCTTTTGAAAAGACCTTTACTGGCCAGTGCGCTCCAATTGAAATCGAATGGAGAATACCCACAACACCGTTCCCAGGCAGGACCGCAAAAGTGGGAGATACGGTAAGGAATGAATGGACGTCGTGTTGGAATCATAGCATGCATTCCTCTGAGCCTCGCATACTATATCATTCATAGGTAACCTTCAACTATGAGAACTTTCATAATGTATACATTCATCCAACTGGAGATTGCGATGAAATGGGAAGTGTTCTGGTGGGTGAGAATGCCGGGCCTGCTTTGTATACCTTTTCAGAGGAGGATGCTGGACAGACAATCACATTTGCTTGCGACATTGGGAGCCATTGCGAAGCTGGACAAATCATATCCTTTCAAGTGGAAGAAATCACTACCGCTCCGACCATGACACCCACAGTAGCATCCACCTTGCTTCCAGCCGAAGACTTCAAGACTGGAATTGACAACGGCGAATGTAAGTCCATGCCCAAATGTTCCATTTCTCCAAGGTGCAGCAGTCTCAATCATTTGTTCACCATCGCAGATGATTTAATTCTTGACGTTCGCACTAGAGCCGAATGGGAAGCTGGTCATATTGTAGGTGCAACCTTTGCTGACAGCCTGGCCTCTTTTGGTACTTCAACGCATACTGGCGCAGTGCCATCCGACTTTGCGGGTTGTGAGTTCTGCACTATTGCAGTGTATTGCCGTAAGTGAGAAAGTCGGTTTCTCGGATAGCTCTTGCGATTGATCAATCAATTGATGCTTATAGATCACGATTTTTTCGGTTGTTGCAGGAAGTGGAGCACGCTCCAGAGTTGCCATCCAAATTTTGGCAAGCAATGGCTTTGAAGGTCAGCTTTATAATGCCCAAGGTGTCAACCAATGGCAAGCTGCAGGATTTCCCCTTGTGAACGATGATTCCATTGTACCGCCATGCACAACGTCTGAAGACGAAAGTTGTCCAGGAACTGGGTCTCCATCGTCGTCACCATCCAAGGCGCCATCTGATGCTCCAGTACTTGTTCTACCAATTCGCAAAGTTCCCAAAACGACAGACAAATTCGCACTGAAGATCAAGAGGACCACTCCTGGGACCAACTTTGTCCAAGCCAACGGGATGATGATTCGTGGAGGCGGGGGAAGAAGACAACTTTCCTCGTACTATCCACAAGAACTTCCGTCAAGTGACTAGAGCAAATGTACCAGTGTAAATGTTATATTGTAGAGCCTAATTGTTATTATTGGAAATCCGTCAGGTGTCGTCTCCGTGATACTGTGTATGCGGCGGGAAATTTTAGCAATCTATCTGGACAAACTTTTTCCGGACAAGAAGTCCGGAGACGTAGAATCTTACCACGAAAAAGCTCCAAGGCCAAAGTGGCAAGTTAGGGGCAAATTCGGGGGAATAAAATCGAGAAAAATACAAGTGGAAAAAACTAGAAAGTAAGAGCAACAACAATGACAAAGAAAAGAGCATGTACATTATTGGCCATGCATTACTACCACAGTGAAAATACTTTCCACCCGCCGTAGGCTGAGTAGTCCGTCTAATTCTGGCATGAACCCTGGCCTGAGCATCCTCACGAGCCCTCAAGTACAACGTCTGCATTTGGCTTGCGGCATCATGCTCCTGCTCCCCTGCTCGCGCCACTCCTGGAACAGCTTTATGTCCAAATTCCCTTGCAAATTCAGCACCATCGCTAGGATGATCGTTTGCTCTTCGATTTTTGGACTTCCATGGACTTTCATTGGTTCTTGACTCTTCATCAGTAATTCTTGTTCGGCGCATTGTTGATGCCACTGGAGGACTTCCTCCTCTCCAGATCGACCATTGCCAACCATTGCCACGCTTGCTATTCTTTTCGCCCTCTGGTCCCCTCAGTATTGCCCTCGTTTGCCCATTCGCTGTCACTTCTGCCTCATGTGAAGAGGATCTCCAAGCGCTTGATTGACCGACCTCCACCTGATTGCAGCCTTGACTTGCCCCTCCCTTCTTGTCTCCTTTGTGTGCTGCCTTGAATGTCCGATTGGTCCCAGGTGACTCCTCCGCTCCCCCACTGCCACAATCTCCATCACTCTCTTGATCGCAGATCTCCAACTGATTGATCTCCCCTGTTTTCTCGCTACTGCTTTCTTCGCAATGGACTTTTGATTTCGTGGCCCTCTTGGAACTCGCTCTTCTCTGTTGGTTTCACCGTCCTCATTGCTGTGAGCTCCTCATTAGCGCTTCTTCCATCTTTGGCTTAGGCATGAAATTGCTAGTGTTTGCTATGCTCTAGCGGAGTGGTTTGAGCCATCTTACGACCCTTGAATGCCAGAAAGTGATCTGGACCATAATGTACCCCTTTGACAGAACGTTTCTGTCATCTACTAGGTGTGTCAAAAAGCTTGATTTTATCCCAAAAAGATTGTTGATTGTTGTTCTGTCTGATTTGGTGGAAAGTCATCGCCAAGCTATTAGATTGTTGCACGCCAGTGAAGCCAATCACCGGTGTAGCATCGCTTTCCTGAGATCGCAAAGAATGTATGAGCAAAACCGGTGTCGGATATCCACTACCAATTGCAACCAACACTTTGCATACATAGAACATCTGGCCAAAAACCCAAAGGGTATCCTTGAACGATAGTCCCTGTGCCATCTGAAGATATTGTAGAGGGCTGTCGCCATCTTGACCGGCACAGAATCCCAACTGCCCAATATCACAAGTCTGAACATGACGAACTGAATGCTAAATATTGTAGCAAAGTTGGCCCATTTTTTGATTGCTGCTGCTTGGCATCTCTTATTTTGGTTTCAGACGAGGCAACCACGTCGCTCGGCAGGAGACCATATGTTTCATTTGCAATTCCCGCCCCAATCCTGAGCGAAACAGTGGCTTATCGTCCATCATCCCAGCCATCAGAGATGATTCCTATAATGTTGTAGGTTTAATTTTTAGAATCTCTCGTCGTCAATATGGCTCGTCGCAGTCTTGGTTGTCACAGGGGTACTGCGTTTTTTGTTGTTTTGTAATGGTTTTGAAGGCATATAAAAATATTGTTGGCATTTTTTCAGTCAAAGTACTATGCTCAATGGGGTACATACATACTTTCTATTCCAACCAAAGTCTAATTTTGTATTCAAAATTCTCCGGACATGTATCCGGGAAATAGTTTGCTGAAACGCATTATGTTGTTGCACCCACGTAGAAGCTTGTTCATCACGGTACATTTTGGTATCCCCCAATCCAACCATAATTTCCAGTTATTTTCAAAATCTGGGTGAAGTGTCCGGAGAAAAGGTCTAGTCCTGCTAGTCGTGTCCGGAAAATGTCTTATAGATTTCTTTGATTGATTCAGTCGACTACATATTCATCGCGGCCAAAAATCGCGCAATCGCCGGTCAGGCCAGCGAGCATAAATATCTTCATGATATATATACGCGAAAAGTTTGAAATCGCCAAGATACTGGCTCGGCTCGCGTGTATTTGTTGGAGGCAGATTTCTCAAACTGTGACAACACAACAAAATATACCGATAACCGATAAGCCCATCACGAAAGACACATCAAAACTACCTACACCACCATAATGATACCAGCTACTACATCCAAATTCGTGCTTGAATCGCTCAAGGCAGATGATGCCACTCAATCCACGCTTCAAGAATCCGAAATGTCCATCATTGAGGAAGAAAGTTTTTCCTCGTCAGCAGAATTAAAACAAGTTCATCGAAACGCGACGACAGCGCAATCAACGTTTTCGACGGGGGAGTCGACGTTCGATGGTCCGCATAGCATTACGCTGGGTGATCTCAGTGTGTTCTCCAACTTGAGCATGGATATGACGCTCGACAAAGCAAGTCATCTCGATGCTCCTGCCGGCTCCGATACGACAATTGCTGGTGAATTCATTGAACTGTTGGTGTCGTGGAATGCCAAAGAACCAGAAAAAATCATATACTACTGCGCAGTGGTCATGTGTCTTTCAAAGTACTTTACGATACTGGATATGTTACTTGCCGCAGTAATAGTGGTATACATCCAAAGTGAAAAATCGCCATCGCTCGATCAGTTCCTTCGGCGGCTCCATCAGGTACTCTGTTCGGCAATTCAGGATGCAGTCCAAAACACAATCCCACATTCAGCCGTGTGCTATCTTCTGGCACGACGCCAAACGCCTGCAAATCTATCATCAAGTCTAGAAAAAAGATTCGATGAGCTATCAATCGAGAACAAAGAGTTGAAATCACAATTGGAGTCTGAAAAGTGGCAAGTCAAGAGTCTTCAGGATTCCCTTTCTCGGAAAGAAACAATTCTAGAAACCGAAGTGGTCAATCGTGCGACGTTTGAGCAATCGTCCGAGTTGGTGCAAACAATTCACGACCATGAAAAGACCCAGCTTGAGGAAACTGTGAAGCGCCTCAAAATAGAGATTGAATCACAAACGCAAGCTATGGAGCTGATGGAGGCACAGGCAGTTCAACGAGATGAACTACTGCAAAGCATCTTGCTAAAGTTCGAAAGAAACGAGGCTTCATTGTCCCGAAAGAGTCGAAGAAGATCCGAGCCAGCATCCGTGATATCCAATGGCAACAGCCCTCAGCAGAATAAAGCAACACAAGCTTTATGAGTCCGTTCTGTGGATGTCTAATTCTTCTATTTATAACTTTAAAATCGAATTCGAATCATTGCTTGTAGTCATCGTATAATATACACACCGTCCCCTTTGGTGTGTTCGTTTGACCATGTACTATCGAGTTGTGGAGCTGGATCTTGTGGCCCTCGACGCACTGTTGCACCTCTGGCGACCCCCAGAAATCCTTGCTGCCCTTGCTTCCTTTGTAGCGTGAAATCTTGCCAAGAACATGGCCACCTCTTCCGCGTCAGCCGATCCCGAGGATTTTGAACGAGCATGCTTCTTTGGCCGGTTGGTTCGAATCGGAAGGACGATTTCATCTTGCGGTGGGTCTGCTTTCCTGGGTCCTTTCAAGAGCACATCGGCTTTTTTCAATTTTCGTCGGGGAGACATCGGCTCCTTTCGAGGACGATCAACACTGTGCCCTCTCGGCAATAGACCATTATTTTTCACACATGACTCCAGCTCCGACTTTCGTTTAGATGATAGTCCCTTTCTAGGACTATCGACGCTATTCCGTCTCTTAGAATCATTAGACTTTCGTCGTTGGGACTTCCCCCTTCTTCGTCCCCCAGAACTTTGTCTTGACGACTTCCCCTTTGCCTTAATCGCATACCCCGCAACAGCTTGGTCAATCTCCGAATCATTTAGCAGTGGAGGAGGACCGACCATTTTCCCTTTCTTCTTAGTCTGTTTCGCTTTTCTCGGTGATGAAACTGATGATCGTTTCGTCTTGGGGCTCTTTGATGACTGGCGTCGCTGATTCTTCTTTGAGGCCTTGGTGGCACTCCGTGTGCTCCTTGGCTTTTGCGGTTCCATCAAGCTGGAATTCGACACCTTGGCAAACGTCGTATCAAGGAGACTGCTAATGGACAAGTTATCGCAATCAGTTAAGTCTGACATTGCACTTCCGCCTGAAGATACCGAGTCGCACATGCTTGCTCTTCTTGGTGCTCGGCCTTGTTTCTTGGGCGCATTCCGCTCTGCGATGTATTGGTTGACGATCCCCTTTCCGTGCTTTTCCCATTCTTGGCGATTCTCGTTGGCATTATTCAGCAAGTTCTGAACTTTGGATTCATCCATAACCCCACATTGGATGAGTTGTTTGGCAAGTGGAATTACATAAAAGTCAAAAAACTTGATATCCATCTCATACCAAGTATCCGTTGGGTCATTTTCCGCCCGTCCACTTTCAAACGCTTTGTACATCTCCCGGTACAACTTCCAGTTCCATTTTTTGTACACATGAAACGGCTGCATTGTATGGGAGATATCTGCCGCTTGCATGATTGTTTCCATAATGTAAGTCGCCTCCCCACTAGCGGCAACACTACTCGATTCTTGGCACTCCATCGCTTCCTTGGCTCGTTGCTTTCGAAACTTTGCTAGTTCTTGATCGGCAATGTCAGTGGCCATGACAAAGATGACAACCAGTCGACGAAAGCGACCAACTTCTTCTGCTGTGGTGAAGAGGATTTCACGCAATTCCTTATAGCATGGTTCCATTAATAGGTTCCAAGCTATTTCAATCGAGTTCTGTTCCGCCACACTCTTGCCCTTGTACGAATCCGCAATGATTGACTTTTCTTTGGTGAGTTGGGAGTTTGGCACCCCCGCATGATCCACGTCATGGATCAATGCCGAGAAAGTCAGTGCAAAATGAGTCCATGGGTCCGTAATGACTCCCGATCCCGGTCCTTCATCGAGGTCATCCAAATCTTTGGACATGGAAATAAAGGAGAGAATGGCATTCGACGACTGAAGAAAGCAAGCAAGCGAGCGAGCATAAAGGAAATAATGTAAGCATCCATGGATTGGCATCAAGCCGAACTTTATCGATCGGCGACTTACTTTCAGAACTTCACTGGCGTGTTCAAAATTGTGAAAAGCATTGTCGGTATACATCGATGCAATCATTGCAACATAGTCTTTCAGCTGTTCCTTGACCACTTCTGGCAGTTGAATGGAATTGGGATCTCGTTTGTACTGAGCCTTGTTTGGCGGTAAAATTTCCAGTGTTTGCTTGACTTCGTCCAATAATTTTCCAGTGCAAAAGATGTTCGCATCTGTACCGGTCGTTTCCGTAGTGCTGGCGGTTCCAGAGGATTGGGTGGTGAGACGGGACCGATGCGAATTTTCTGACGGGGACAAACAAGAGGAAGGTCGTGGTTTGCTGGGTGGTCTGGGTGGTTTATCAGATATGACTGGGTCGCTTTCCCGGAGAGCCATAACCTGCTTAATAGCCTTGGCCATGACACGGATGCTCTTGTTGATCAATTTCTTGGCGGGCTTCGTGATCTTCACTTCACCCATTCCAACTCGTCCTAGCAATTTGTATTTGGCCCATTGGTCGTCGGTGGCAGATGTCTTGATTACCGAAATGTCACAATATAGACTCGGCGTCTGCGAGTTTTCTTCGTCGTGATTGGTGATAGACCAACAGGATTCTGGTTCCTCTCCAATGAAAAATTCGGAGTCGTCGATCATGAGCTCGGACACATCGTCACAAAAACTGTCGTTTGGGCCATACAGATCATTGACAGTGGGCGCTCGTCCCTTTTTCGAAAGGTAGCTCGGGCGGTTGTCCACAAGAAATGGTTCGGGCAGACTAAAGGCTATTAAAGAGTCCGAAATGTTATTTTTTCGATTTTCCATTTCCTCAAGCTCCTGTTCCAACAGCTCGGTATCGGCAATGGCGTCGGATCCATCGGCACGTTTGTACATGATACTTCTTCGATGGCCACTTCCGCCGAGAGAATGAATTGATCCAGAAATAGAATCGAATCCACTCAAGTAGCGACTCCCAGGATGTACAATGGAGGTGATATCGAAGTCACTGCGGCAGCTTTCGCTGAAGCTGTCTTCATCTGTCAAAATGTTGTCGGATTGCAATGCTTTGTGCTTCTTCATGGCCACCAAAACTGAATGACGACCGGTGATTCTAGGAGACACGGTTACGGCACCAGGAGACAAGGCATAGGATTTCTGTTTGCGCCCGGGAGATGAATTCCTGTGAAGTGGTTTCCTGGGAGACGCCCTTGGAGAAGCAATCATCCTTTCCTCTGGCAGCCACTACCAGGTATTGGTAGAAACTTAATTGACCTGAAACCACCTGACAAAAGAAGTCACCTGAAAGAATATAAGTCTCTCGTCCCTTTCCCTCGCTTTAAGTCACTCCAGAGAAGCTCACCAGCGATTTAAATGTGATGTCTGCGTCTGAATAAGGTATGCAGTCACCTAGTGCAGACTGAAAGTCAACGCCGAAGTTGTAGGTTCCTGTACTGTATAATGGCGTATGCAGTATTGCGACCTCAAATTACCAGGTTAAAGCAGCTTCCAGAATCACTAAAAATTAATGCATTTTCGATTGAAAAAGCGGAAGTTTGCACTCGAAACGAGGCACTTTTACAGATGCAAGAGTCATTGTCTATAAATCTGAAAATCCCTTTATCGTGGCTGTGCAATAAATTCAAATAACTTCCAAGATATTTTGTCCTTTCGTGAACACCAATGAACAACTATATTTGGCAGGGACGAACCTATTGATTAGGAGAGAGAGTCATTGCTTGGATCAAACAACCGACGGACCGTCATTTGAAAAAATGGTCACGTCAGTCATCAGACATCAGACATTATACCTGTATCACATATTTCGCACCAGGAACCAGGTATCAAGCGTTGATTGAAGGCCATGCATGTTGGCTGCTGTGACGGATGCAGCAAAACAATGAGTGGCAGCAGTCGATAACAAACCCAACAGCATCATCGAAATCCAATTTCAGCTCTCGTTCTGAACCTAAAGCTGCGAATTTCTTTGCATCATCATGTCGCAATGCAATTCTTCTTCTTTTGATTTTTTCAGGAATAGCCTTTCAATACGTTAGCACTTCCATGGTGGCTTCGGCTAGTGCCAGCATATTCAACTTGGAAAACAATGTTATATCCACGACTTTCGGATTCGATCATCAGGAAGGTCCAAACGATGCTGACAACAATGCAAATGAGAGCCAACCTGTTATTCTGATAGATCATAATGACTTCAATCAGAATATTTCTGTCGAAAAGATTGATACACTTGTCGATGGCAATTCCATTCCGGCTTCCATCACTACTCTATCCTCGTGTCGCATAATGATCTATTCCAAAACCTTTGATGGGCACTACGAGGTGTTTGAAAGCATTGCTCGAAAGTATCCCTTGCCTTTTTCATCGACGACCAAGTGTCAAAATGCCGGATTGACGCCAGGAAATCCCATCGTCGTTGACTTTGTCATGCCCTTTCAATGGCAAGGTGGATACAAGGATGAAGACTCGAACAATGTCGCTGCAAAAAAACAGAAAAAAGGAAAAAAGAATACTAGTGGTGGCAAGAAAAAGAGCTTCCAGCAATCCGAAGGATGGGGTTGGACGGCATACTATAAGCAACACTTGCAGAATTCCACGGCGCAACGAATCCTCCGGAACGAGAATGATGATGTTAGATATATTTACTATGCTGATGTCTTAGGATTGGACAAGCGGTCCTTTCAGAGCATCTCATGGAAATCCTACTCCTTTGTAATTGAGGCCAGCTGTGACATGTGGGGTAACCAGTTTTGGAAGGATTGGTTGGCAAAAGACAAGAAACGACATTTCTGTGTCTTTCATCGCAAACATGAAAAGACCAACCTCGCCAAGAGCACAGAGAAAAGGACCTGTTATCTAAACCCTCAGTTTGAACGGGATCATCACTGTTGGTTCTTGCCGTCAGTTTACCCAAAGTTTCCAAAACCAACAGCACCATTCACCGAAGCGAATCCAAAACTCAACATTTGCATTGGATGGAAATCCATGGGAAAAGGCACACATTACCTTCGAGACGAGTCTCTACTGGTACAAGCACTAACCAACATGCAGACTTCCTCAAGCAACAATGATCAAGGAGACATTCGAGAGAGACTTCAAGTATTGGTCATTGGTCGCAATGCACGCGTTCCAGAAGCCTTTGTCCAAGCAAAAATGGCTACAATGGTACAAGTGCACAATAATATGGTCGCATTCTATGACTATCAACAGTTGATTGCCACCAAGTGTCACGCATTGATTCCTTTGGTCCATCCCGAACAAACTGCCTACTTTTTGACTTTGCCAAAGATGAGTCCAGGCGACGACAGTGGATCCAAGACCAAACACAATGGTCAGGGTCGTCTATCGGGAATGATTGCCCAAGTGATTGGAAACCACATCCCCAGTCTAATTCATGCCGCTGTCGCCGACATTTATCAGCATGAGCTCACCGCTCCCTATTTTGTATACAATTCCACCAAAGATGGAGGCAAGGCATTTCAGTTTGCTTTCGAAGGTTTGATTGATTATTATTCCAATCGATCGCTTGGTCACGGTATGGGTTCTTGAGATGGCTAAATGTGATAGTGCATCAACAGCTTAGGGTTGCCTCCAATCTTAGGGATCAAGATTCGTTTTTAGTATGGACCAGCTCTTCTGACTTTCAAAGTATTGTATAGAAACTGAATCAATCAAAATGCTACTGTACATGCAGCTGCTCTACCGGTAGGACCAATGTTAAATTGGAATATTAATAATTTGCTAAAGATCATTCTCTATGGAAATGAATGATCACAAGCCTATGGGTCGGGACGTTTGTCAACTTGTCGTCGCGTTGTCAACCAGTAATTGATAACCAGTAATTGATTCGATTTATCACTAGATGGTCGATAGTATTACCATTGATATGGATCTTGATCGGGAGTAGAATGATCTATCCATTCCGTTGGCAGCACTTGAATGAGCTGCAATGGGTCTTTCATAATTTCGGCACTGATGGACTTCGCGTCGCCTTTCTCCGATTGGATCAATTCGTGCACCAGTCCTGGACTCGCCACTTGTAACAATTCTTGCACCACGTGCACATTGATCTTTTGAAGACTCGTCGCCATTTGCCAAGTATTCCGAATCATTTCATTTCGTAGCTCTTGTTGTTCTTTTCGTGACGGCAGTAGATTCCTTGCCACACGAAGCAAGTGGACAATGTGAAAGGCTTCCAATGGAACCTTTTTTGGGTCCTCTCGGTTTTGTAGCTGCCGTGCCAATAGTCCATTCTGTAACTTTTGTGCGACTGGCAGTGCTAGTTGAATAAATTCAGGTGTCGCCACCTGTTGTCTCGAATCCAAACTGACACAAGCCCGGAGTGCATGGGAGAAGGTTGAGGCATCCGCCATGCCTTGCTCGTCCAATGCATGTGCAATTTGTGCGGCATGAATAGGGCGCTTCGGATCCATAGAATTTGCCCAGGCAATGATTACTTGGTTCCAATGTTGGGTAGTCGGTACCGGAGAAAGAGACGACACGATGTGCCCTTGATTGGCAGTTTTCTGACTCGTCTTTCCTGTAATTTGTCCGTCTTCTTCTCCTTCCTTGACATCAGCGTCAAAAGTTACTAGAGCATTCTGCTGCATACGCTCCACAATGGCGCGACAAGTTTCTGGTACTGATACTTCACCATGCAAATACTTGGTAGCGTATAGCTTGAGCACCAGCATGTATGTTTCGGAGGTTGGAAGTGGCAGGGTCCTTGATGATTCGGTCAATGGTGAAAGAGATGATCGATTTTCTCTGTGCATCCCATTCATATGCCAAGTTGCTGCTTCAGCATCATCCTGTCTTTGGTTTCGACGGTGACAAGATTGCCGAAAGTCATCCGCAATGGCTTCCATGTGCTCCAGTATCAATCGTGCCCGTTCCGCTCGCTGCCAACACTGATCACTCAACGTAGATATACCGACATTGTTATTGGATTCGGTAGCAGCAGCAGTAGTAGCAGCAAGTTGTTGCAGCCAGTAATGACACTTTTCGGTAGTCAGAGTTTCCGGAACGGACTTGCGATGAAATCGAGGATTCCGCAGTCCATGCATCCTCTTTTCCTTGAGCAATTGAAGCAAGAAACGAGTCTGGCGATCCAATCGAATGTCGTAGTCAATGGGTGGCAATGTTGACTCATCGGATGTATCCCAAGGATTGATATAAGAACACCTGTCATCGTTGTGCCTTGATGATGATGATGATGATGAGGACGATGATGGTAGCACAATTCGCTTCGGTATGATAATTGCTGAAGCTGCAGATTCCAAGTTCATTCTACTCAGTGGTGTTGATGATGTTGGCGAAGGCTTGAGAGATGAATAGGAATAGGAATAGGAATGGAAACTTCTCGGAATCAGTTGCTGATGAGCATGGTGAGATGAAGTTGGTTGAAATTGATTCGTGATCCTTCGTATTTGTTTCCCTTCAGTAATTTTGATTTGTTGAGGGTTCATCGCTTCCATCAATATTCTGGTAGAAGTCGACGCAGATGAATTAAAGCATGGTTGTGGTTTCCGACTTTGACGACAGGCCCGTAAGGAGGACATTGTTCTTGACATATTGCTAAAGGTTGGGCAGTTGCATCTCATACCCCCCATGGCATCGATATCACCTTGTCAATAAAAATTTTAAGGTTATTTTACTATACAGTACCGGTATTTGCAGGCAGGATGATGATGATGATCCGAGTGCGTGCGATGAGTGAGTCAGTCAGTCCCAGTCTCAAGTCTCAGTCTCAAGTCAGTCACGAGATCGTCTTTTTCGTCTGTCTGCTGATACGGTCGCACGCCTACCAACCGGTGCGCCGTGCCAATTTTGAATAAAATTTGAATAAAATTTGATCGATCGGACTGCTACTGCCAGCGTCGCATTGCAATATAACGGTACTACAGTAAACAATAAGGAATAAGCTGATCTGTTGATGTGAAGCGATAGAGCCGACGATTATTAAAATACTGTTCCACTTCCGCACTTCCCACTTCAGCAAATCTAAGTTTCAACTCTTTCAGCGCGATTTCCACAAAGCTACGACAAAGCTTTCAGCGAAAATCACATTATTTTCTTAGACTGAGTCCTGAAACAATAATGAGAAACCCCACGTCTACTCGGCTGATTTCCTTCTTTCTTGTCCTGTTATCGCTAGCGATCTCTGCGACAAACACAAACGCACAAGTTTGCGAAGCAGACGATGGCAAGGTTTGTGCGGCTGTGGACAACAATGATACTGACGAATTGGTGAAATCTGATGAACTTGAGGAATCCTTGCAATCCTTGATTGATTGGATCCGAGGCAAAGGTGGCTATATTCATCCCAGCTTGAGCGTCGGGTATTCTCTTTTGCACAATAATGAACTTGGTCGCCCCACTTATAGATTTGGAGTCTTTGTCAAAGATGGCGAGGAGAAGATTTCTGAAGGGGAAAAATTAATGTCAATACCTTCGGAAACCATCATCCAGGTTGCTAGAGAGGCCGAGGCCGAGGACGTTGGTGAAGTTCTTTGCCTTTTGGCGGATCAATTGGCATTTGAGCGACACTACAATCGTATAAAGGAACAAACCGATGGCGATGACGATGACTATGACACTCCGGCGGGCAGTTCCTTTGAACCTTACATCAAGTTTTTGGAAAACTATGTTGTGGATCATTCCAACATACCAGCGACATGGTCGGCCATGGGAGTGGCCACTTTGCGAGAATTATTCAGCAGAGATCCGCACTTTTTTCCGACGTTTCGAGAGTTCTACCGGTGCTTTCACTTTGATGTATTCGGAGAGGGCAACGACGACCGTCACTCCAATGATCCAATGATGAACGATGTTGAGTATTGGGATGAAGTAATTGAAATTGCCCATGCGCATGGATTGCCTTACAACAAGTTGGTCCCTATATTCGATCTCATTCAGCATTCCAGCGACCCTCAAAAGATCAATGTGGAAGTCACAAGTGCAAGCATTGTAGTGGATCTCAAGGACAATTGGGAAGTTGTTGCATCCCGCGACCTTGCGCCCAAGGAGGAACTCCGATTCTCGTACTACACAGACTACAAGTATGGGGGAGATAATGCCATGACAAAACACAGCAAGGACATGTTCATGAACCATGGTATTGTGGAGGACTACCCACAGCAATGGACGTGGGAGGCACATGCATTGACGGTTGGGTTGGATCGAAGAGATACGGCTGTCAATGATGACGATGATGATGATACGGAACTAGCTCTGACGTGGCTAGGCGGTGACTTGCCGGACGACGATACCATGTACTATCTTCAAACAGAACTAAGCATTTGGAAGCAGTATTACAATGTCGTTGCTTCTATGGAAACCGAGGCCACAACCAGTGGTGAGAAGAAAGCCGAAAACGAAGAACAGGAGGAAGACGACGACCTTATATTATCATTTGAAAAGGAATTATTGTTGAAGTACATTGATGCGCACATGACGGCGCTTGAAATGACAATCGCTGCGGCGATGGCGGATCGCCAATCTTTGAACGAAACCGAGTACCAAGTACAAGAAGAGAAATTCGTCATTAACAATGTGGACAGTATCTATTTCAATCAATACCAATGCAACACATTGATTCAAAGAGTCTTTGACCACGATTTTGATACGATTGAACACTTTCGATCTGCCTACCAACAAATCAACTACTATCGAGATCCAGAAACGGATGATGTCTGTCTGTATTTGGATGGTGTATACCAACAATGTGTTGTAAGTGCCGCACCGTTGCTTGGCTCCTTGTATGGCAAGTATTGCTGATTCTAAGTTTTGTTTTCTTAATCAACCATTTCCACTGGATAACTTCTGAACAGTCGTACTGGCCACATTATCACGAACTCGTTGTCCACAAGCCTGCCAAATATCTCAAGGAAGATCTCAAGCGAATACTCTGGGTTGGCGGTGGAGACTCCGGGCCACTTAATGAATTTCTCAAGTATCCGACTGTGGATCTAGTCGTCGGTCTTGAGTTGGACCAACAAGTTACCAGATCAGCATTCAAGCACTTTGCCTCTCGTCCACATTTTGATAACCCGAAAGTCCAATGGTGGTACGGTGATGCATCCAAGTCACTACTGATGCTCCCAGAGGATTACTTTGGATCGTTCGACTTGGTAGTCGTGGATCTTTCTGATACTGTGTTCTCTCTTTCCGTGTCGGCCGAATTAGACGTGATTGAAGCCATCAGTCTTCTGCTTCGACCAGGAGGCATCTTTGAAATGAATGAATTATTCATGAAGAAAGTCAGCAACGTATTTGAACATGCCATTCACTATCAATTCAGCGATGTTCCCAAGATTTGCGACCAAGCGGCAATCTTTGCCAGCAACGATGTTAATTTCATGCAACAAAAGCTGACCGAACACAAGCTGGCGGAAGATGCTACCTTGTTGGTAGAAAAGGACAGCATGCTGACAAAACACCAGTTCGATCGCGTCCATGACTATCGACACAACCCGAATCCAGCCTTTAAAAAGCTATGCAAAAAGGTACAGGACGACAAGGAACAAGCCGATGGCGACGAGAAGCCTCAAAGCACTGCTCCGGGTATCACAATGATTGTCGAAGCCGAAAACTTGACTACTGACCTATCATCGCCATCAGCGGTACAAAGCGCCATCATTGATGCTATTGAAGGACTTGGATTGACTGTAGTATCGGACAAACTATCCGATCTCGATTCTCCATTCTTCATCATTGCGATGAAGGAAGGATATGTCGTGGTCCGATTGTGGTCGGAAGAAAAGTACGGCGCTTTGGATCTTCACTTGTGGAGGTCGTTCGACAATCACGAAGGTCTCAAGAAGGCAATCGTGGTTGATGCTTTGGGTGGCGACTTGATGAACAAGTCCACATCATCGTACCGCATTGTGACAGGAGGGATGTTTGGATTGCCCGATTGGAGGGAAGAATCAAAGAAGCACGGTCCCCAGCTTGATAACCTTTGTACAGAAGACGAAGGACCTATTCGTGACCAAGCATCGCCTTTGGATGTAAAGATGCAAGCATTGGAATTGAGCGTGGATGTTTTGCAAGGGAGTAGTTTGACTGCTCTTGTATTGTGTGGATCACAGAGCACAGACTGCTCGGCAATGGATGTTGTGAAGGTTGGTGCCAAGTTTGACAAAGTCATTCCCATCTATGAAAATGAAGCGGGAAGTGCAAAAACACTGGACAACTATGTTGAAGAGGCACAAATATTGCTGGATGCAGAATTGCCTGGCGAAGCTGACTTTATCGACGCTGTTTTCCTTGACGATGGCACAACCGAGCTTTCGACGTATGTTTTCCGAATGATTATGGATGACGGACACCTTGATCTAGAAAACCTTTTCACTTTTGCGACCACGGACAAAAAGTCTGAAATTTGGCGACGACAATATCTGGATCTTCTGAAAGGAGAGATTGAGATGGATCCTGTCTTTCGCGCACTACTCCTTGTGAACACGACATCAAGCAGTCTTGAAGTTTCCATCACCGCATCGGGGGATCCTCTCTTCATGGAACACCTTTCAGACGTTGTCTCTGGTTCACAAGAGAAGAGTCCAGCAGTTACTCTGGAGACTCGTAACATAGTTGGTGGCTTGTGGAGAGGGGACAAGCAGCACATGTGTACCGACGACGAATTTTCGCAAGTGGCCGTTGAAGATGACTACAACCATGACGATGCAAGAAGTCAATGGGCGTCTCAAACTCCTCTTGCAACCCAAACATTGCTACAATTCTCGAGTAGTATGTACGGAGAACTTGTTCCCGTCGAGAAGGATGATTTAATCAAAGCATGCGCTGGAGCCTTTGCGACACAAAAAGGATCCTCAATGAAGGTCTATGATGACTTTGGAGGGGACGGTGCTATCTGCGCAGGTGCTTGGGAAACTGGAACCGCCGTGGTTTCTTGGGATGGTCGATATGGAGTCGACTTGAATATATTCAGCACATTGGATTTGGAGGAGTTGCAAAGCTTTGAGAAGGACATCAAGACCAGCCTTTCAAGTCTCATTGGCTGGCTTCGAGATATTCAGCCTCGAGGTTATGGCCGAGTTGTGAGTTTCAAGGAAAGTATGATGCCTGGAGCTTCCAACTTTTTCAGTGATGATGATGATGAGTAAATAATAAACAATACCTACACAATACCCAATAAATGATAGAGTTACTTTATTTTAAGGTTGGATATCATTGAGGATGTAATGTCAATTCTGGTTTGTCATTCATACGGTATCTGGTACATTGTAGCAAGAGTAAGATCGTACCGGTACCGTACCAGGTACTACCAGGTACAGTACCTGGTGCAGTTTACCGATACATTATTTGAAATGCCACGTGAATGTCTGTGCTTAGCCCCTAAGAAGTCATGACGTCATCACGTCGTTGATGGGAAAGGTGCGATGTTTCTTTTAGTAGTGGCTTGCTCGACAATAATAATAAGAGAGCTGGAAAGGAAAGAGCGCGATATAAAACGCCGACCTGATATCTACACACGTGTCTGGTGTATCATCATTCATCATAGATATCATCATAATCACCATCATCATTGTCCAAAGCACTCCTTTCAGCGCATCCATTTGCCTTTAGACGCTGAATAAGAAATGGCATTCTTTTGCGGAAGATGTCCAAACACAGTTTTATCAGGCATTTTGACGATATTCATAGTATCTTTCACCTTGATCATTAATGACCATGCTGTGACAGCACAAGTCTGCGTGGACGAGAATACATGCCGAACGGAACCAGAGAATGAAAGAGAAGTTAAACTTCGTCAGACGCTAGATGAACTAATTGTGTGGATCAACGAAAATGATGGATTTGTGAATCCAAAGCTGGAAATCCGTTCCTTTCCGTTACACTTGGAACTGAAAGATCTGGTTGAAAGATTCGAAGAAGAAAGTGCGGATAGCGCCAGCGAAAGTGAAGATTATGATGTGACAGTTGGACGCAGCTTTTCCTTCGGTATTTTCGTCAAAGACGGCGAAACAGTAGAAGAGGGCGAAGAACTGCTGGAAATCCCTGAAGATTTGATGATATTTTCAGATATTTTCAGTCCTCATCGATTTGACAGCATTTGCTTGCTAGCTGAAGAACTTGCTGTCCAACGCTATAATCACGAACATGGTCAAAGTACCATCGCGCCATATATGGAGCTATTGGAACACTTTGTCTTCGAAGAGGTCAAGCTACCAATGTCGTGGAAATCAGAAGCCCAACATTTGTTGATGGCAATCACAACGGCCGACTTCTTTGTTCCCTTGCACTTTTATCAGGAATGTTTCGACCATATCATCAATGGAGTCAACAATAGGGAGCCCCGATTCAAGCCTGAAGACAACCTGCCTTATTGGAATGAGGCTGTCGAAGTTGCACAAGCATTGGCTCGAAACGACACAATTATGGTTCCCATTTATGATATGATTAGTCACTCCAATGACCCCGACAAGATCAATATATTTCAAGCAAGAGCGACTGATGGGGAAGATGACGATGATGGACGTATGGTTGTTTATGCCAAGCGACAAATTCGGTCATCAGAGGAACTACGACATTCTTTTGGCCTCGGACAAATGGAAGACGATCAATGGAACGGGGTGACAAAATTTGGGATGGGGACCATGCGAATGTTCCATGATTATGGCATTATAGAAGGATACCCCCAGCGATGGTATTTCCCGGCGCATATGCTTGATTTCGCAGTGGACGAAGTTTTCGACGCTTCAGGACAACGAGAGCTAAAAGTCAGATGGAACTCTGATGCGTATCCAGACCATGATGCCATCTACACTTTGCAAGTCTTGCACGATCGACTCGCTGAAATCAAGGAGAAAATGAATTTCTGGTGGGATGTTGATAAAAGGGCTGACTTTGTTAGAGGAATAAACCCTCAAGACTTAAAACGGGCATATGAATTCCTTTGCAAATACCTCGATGCTGTGGAGGTAGGTTTGGAATCAATGAAGTCGATGCATGTCCCAGACGAATCAGTCTACATGGTTGAGGAAGAAAAGGTTCTCATCAACAACATGGATAGTATCTACTTCCAAACTTATCAATGCAACGACATGATTGTCAACATCACCAATGGTTACTTTCAGCACATTGAATCACTCAGATCAGCATACCAGAAAATTGAATACTTTTTGGACCCAGTGACACAGGATAGATGTCTCTATCTTGATGGTGTCTATCAACAATGCATTGTAAGTGCTCTTGGTGTATTTTCCCCAGGCTACCGGCAAGCATCACATGGATGATTTTCCGTTCTCACACGACTTCATTTCCCATTCGCGTCTGAACAGTCGTACTGGCCACATTATCATGAGCTCGTCGTCCACAAGCCTGCCAAATATCTCAAGGAAGATCTCAAGCGAGTACTTTGGGTTGGCGGTGGCGACTCGGGACCGCTGAATGAATTTCTGAAGTATCCAAGCTTGGAGTTGGCAGTAGGTCTCGAGCTGGACCAGCAAGTAACTCGACTCGCGTACAAGCACTTTGCCTCTCGACCTCACTTTGATGATCCAAGAGTGCAATGGTGGTATGGTGATGCTTCCAAATCACTACTGATGCTTCCGAAAGATTATTTCGGATCCTTTGACTTGGTAATTGTCGACTTATCCGACACGGTATTCTCCCTGTCAGTATCGGCAGAGCTAGACGTGATTGAAGCCATTAGTCTTTTACTTCGACCAGGAGGTATCTTTGAAATGAATGAACTGTTCATGAGGAAAGTGAGCAACGTATTTGAACATGCCATTCACTACAGCTTTAACGACGTGCCCAAGATTTTGGACCAAGCGGCAATCTTTGCCAGTAACGATGTCAACTTCCTTTATCAAGAGCTGACAGAGCACGAGTTTGTGGAAGATGCCACCTTGTTGGTAGAAAAGGACAGCATGCTGACAAGGCATCAATTCGATCGCGTTCATGACTATAGACACAATCCAAACTCCGCATTTGTTCAGCTATGCAAAAAGATGAAACAAGCAGAAGAGGAGGAAATGAAGTATGACAGCAAGCCTCAAACCACTGCTCCGGGTATCACAATGATTGTCGAAGCCGAAAACTTGACTACTGATCTATCGTTACCATCAGCTATACAAAGCTCCATCATTAATGCGATCGAACGACTTGGCTTGACTGTAGTATCGGACAAGTTCTCAGCGCAGGAATCTCCATTCTTCATCATCACAATGAAGGAAGGATATGTCGTGGTCCGATTGTGGTCGAAAGAAAAGTACTGTGCTTTGGATATTCATTTATGGAGTTCATTCGACAGTCACGAAGGTCTCAAGAAGGCAATCGTGGTTGACGCTTTGGGTGGCGACTTGAACAACAAGTCCACATCATCGTACCGTATTGTGACAGGAGGGATGTTTGGATTGCAGGATTGGAGGGAAGAATCCAAATTGCACGGCCCTCAGTTGAGCAAAGCGTGTGTCGAGAAGGAGGAAGTGTTGCGAGACCAAGCATCACCTATTGAAGTGAAGATGCAAGCACTGAAATTGAGTCTAGAAGTCTTGCAGGGCACTGGCTTGACTGCTGCTGTAGCATGTGGACGGAAGGAAGACAAGTGCACCTTTGTGGATGTTGTAAAGGCTGATTCAAAGTTCGAACGGGTGATCCCCCTTTACGAAGCCACCGTAGAAGAAGGTTCGGACCGAATGACTCGTATCACACGCTCTATCGATTTCGCGAAAGAGATCCTTGACCCATTCCTACAAGCAGACCCTCCGATCTTGGTGGACGCCATCTTTTTCGACCTGAGCTCCACTCCGATATCAAACGAGGTTGTGGGCATGATGAATGCTGAGCATCGCATACAGGATACAAATATGTTTTTTGCTTCCACGACAGATTCACAACCGGAAATCTGGCGAAGAAGATTTTTGAGTGCAATGCGAGATGATTATGATGTTGATCCACTCTTCCGAGGACAAGTGCTGTTAAACACAACGACTAGCAGTCTAGAATTGTCGATTCTGGTCGATGGGAACCCGATGTTCATGCAGCATCTTACCAAGGCTGTCGCTCACTCACAAGCAAAGAACCCAGATGTTTCACTGGAGATTCGAAACATTCTGGGTGGAAGCATTCGGTTAGAGAAGCAAGCCGATTGCAATGATGATGATATTTCGCATGTAACGGTGGCTGAAGATTATAACCACGATGATGCAAGAAGTCAATGGGAAACGCAAACTGCCCTAGCTACCCAGACGTTACTACAATTCTCAAACCTTGTGGATGGAATGCCTACTCTGTTGAATAAGAATGACTTGGTCATGGCATGTGCTGCAGCTTTTGCGACCAGAATGGGATCCGGATCCTCTATGAAAGTCTACGATGAGTTTGGAGGTGACGGCGCTATTTGTGCTGGTACCTGGGAAACTGGGACAGCTGTTGTGTCATGGGATGGAAGGTATGGAGTGGATTTGAACATTTTCAGTACATCGGATCTTCCCGAGCTACAAGGTTTTGAAAGCGACATCATGGAGCGACTGACGAATCTTGGAGGTTGGCTCCGTGACATTCAGCCACGGGGATATGGCCGCGTGGTAAATTTCAAAGAAGGCATGCTTGGCAAAGCTAGTTTCTTCACAGACGATGAACCCGACACTGAAGATTGAGATTTAGACCAATCACCATTGATTGGCGAAACCAATGATCGGGACACAGTAGTAGAGAACCCTATAGAATCTTTTCATAAATCTAAAAGAAAAAAAGACATTTTTTTCTCATCCTATCAAACCGTTGATATGAGGAGATGAAACGGTGGCGACGATGTATATTTGAATATAATGTATCCATCATCTCCACTGTTGGTTACCGGTATCATTCAACGAAATATGAAAAAATCATAATTTCTTTTTTTAAAAATATGACGTACTATATCGGAGGCAGACTAGACACCGGCATTTAACGGCTTTGGTTTGAATTAATGCATTCCCGAAGAAGATTAAGTCGCGTGCCTGCGCAAAATCTGACCGTTTCAAAATGCGAGCATACGAATCAGCGGCCTTCAAGTATTTTGTGTCTTTCGCAGGTCAAACAACATCGTTCTCTGCTGTGTCACCTGCAGCATTGCCCATCACATTGTACATATCTAGACGTTTTCAAATATGCTGGTGTCGAGAGGATTCCTGAACGGGTTTCTCTTGTTTCTGTCTCTTTTATGCGTCATCTCTGCCTCTAGTGCACAAGTTTGTGTCAGCGATAACAGCTGTAGCGCAGAGTTGCTAGAAGAAGACCAAGATGCTCATTTAGAGGAAACTTTGGAAGCGTTGTTAAGTTGGATCAGAGAAAAGGGAGGCATTTTCAACCCTAAACTAGAAATCCGCGCAATGGCGATTGATGAAGACATCGATGATCTTCTGTTTAAGTTTCATTTGGATCAGAAGAAACATGCTGAAGAATCAGGTGAAACACAACCTGAGAAAGAACACAAGCCCCACCTTTCTGAGGATGGAGACGAGATTGAACCAACTTATCAGTTTGGAATCTTTGTGAGGGAAAATGAAGTGATCGAAGAAGGAGAAGAGCTGCTGCTGATCCCTGAAAGTGCTATGATTATCTCTGATGTCAAGAGCCTCGCTTTCGAAGATGACATTTGTCTATTGGCGGATGAGCTTGCGGGTGAGCGCTTTGCACACGAGGACGGAAATAGCGAGTTTGGACCATACGTGCAGTTCTTGGAAGAATATGTGGTTGGAGAAGTTTTCTTACCAATGTCTTGGTCTCAAAGCGGAAAAAACATTTTGGCGCATGTTGTTCCTGATGACTTTTTTGAGGATGTTAAGGAATATCAGCACTGTCTCAAACATGAGGTTGATGGACAGGAGATTCCTCACAAGGAATTCCAAACCTTCCCCCTGCACTATGAAGAGTCTATCGAAGTTGCGTTATCCAGAACTCGTCAGAATATCAAGCTCGTTCCACTGTACGATATGGTCGCTCATTCCAACAATATCAATCAGATTAATGTCGCCGCGACTTTCCCTAAGAAAGATGACGAAGACGACGAGACACTTTCGCTCAAAGCCACTCGTAAAATTGAATCGAATGAGGAGCTCAAGTTCTCTTATGGATTGGGCATGGCGGAGCAAGACCAATGGCAGGGTGTGATGCAATTCGGTATCGGAACAGCCGAACTATTCAGAGATCATGGCATCATAGAGGATTATCCCCAAAGATGGTTCTTTCCAGCGCATTTCATTGACTTTTCCATTGTTGCGATGGACCTCGAGGATGGTAAGACAACCTTTGGAATAGGGTGGAACTCCGAAGTGCGCCCGGACGATGACGCCATCTATACTCTGGAACAGTTGTATCAACGTCTCTTTGCCCTCAAGGCAGGTATGGACAACTGGGAATTTCCAGAACATCAACCTGCATACGTAGTTGGAGTCAATCCAAGGGAAGTGAAGCGAACGTATGACTTCCTTTGTAATTATATCCATGTTGTGGAATTGCTACTTCTCGAGAATCGGGAAAGACGGGGCGAAGACGGTACACCCTACCAATTGCAAGAAGAAAGAGTACTCATTGATAACATGGACAATCTTTATTTCCAGGTCTATCAGAGTAACATCATGTCCAAACTGAAGGACACCAACTTTACGCAGATTGAAAGCGTGAGATCAGCTTATCAGAAAATCGATTACTACAAGGACCCATTGACGAAAGATCGGTGTCTATACCTTGATGGGGTTTACCAACAATGCATTGTAAGTGAGCCATTTTGACTTTCGGAAGCGTTGAGACACTGCAATCGATACAAAGTCTAATCATTTCTGTCATGTCCATTGGGCCATCTATCCGTCCATTAACAGTCGTACTGGCCACATTATCACGAACTTTGCGTCCACAAACCTGCCAAGTACGTCAAGGAAGGCCTCAAGCGAGTTCTCTGGGTCGGGGGCGGAGATTCTGGTGTTCTTAACGAATTTCTCAAATATCCTACTTTGGAACTTGCCGTCGGACTCGAATTGGACCAGCAAGTCACAAGATCGGCGTTCAAGCACTTCGGTTCGCGGCCCCATTACGATGACCCAAGAGTCCAGTGGTGGTACGGTGATGCTTCCAAGTCATTGTTGATGCTTCCCGAGGACTATTTCGGTTCCTTCGATTTGGTGATTGTGGATTTGTCGGACACTGTCTTTTCACTATCAGTTTCAGCAGAGCTGGATGTGATTGAAGCCATCAGTCTATTGCTTCGGCCGGGTGGCATATTTGAAATGAATGAATTGTTCATGAAGAAGGTCAGCAAGGTATTCGAGTATGCTGTGCACTATCAATTCAACGATGTTCCAAGGATTTTGGATCAAGCTGCTATTTTTGCCAGTAACGATGTCGATTTTATGTCTCAAGCTCCAACCGAACACAAACTAGTGGACGATGCAAATCTATTGGTAGAAAAGGACAGCATGTTGTCCGAACATCAATTCCACCGTGTCCATGACTACCGACACAATCCGTATCCAGCATTCAAGAAACTGTGCACGAAGCTGCAAGGTGCTGTCGACAAGGAACCAGACGATGATAAGCCTCAGACGACGGCTCCAGGTATCATGATGATTGTAGAAGCGGAAAGCTTGACTGCTGATCTCTCCTCGCCATCAAATGTTCGCAGTTTCATTGTTGATGCTATCAAGGGCGTAGGCTTGACCGTGGTCTCCGACAACTCTTCTATATCGTCGAAGTCACCCTGGTTTGTGATAATGATGAAGGAAGGATATGCTGTCGTTCGATTATGGTCGAAGGAAAAGTATTGTGCTTTGGATATTCACCTGTGGAGTGCATTCGATAGTCACGATAGTCTGAAGGAAGCCATTGTTGTCAAGGCATTGGGCGGAGACATAGTTCACAAATCTACTTCGTCGTATCGCATCGTGGCAGGAGGAATGTTTGGATTGTCCAATTGGAAGGAGGAAGCCAAAAAGCACGGGCCACAACTTGACAACCTCTGCGAGGAAGAGAAGGAACCAATTCGGGATCAAGCATCTCCCGTTGAAGTCTACCTGGAAGCGATGGAGATGAGTCTTGATATCATGCAAGGCAGTGGCTTGACAGCTGCCGTACTCTGCGGTTCCAAAGAAACAATGTGTTCCACTCTTAATGTGGTCAAGGTTGGTGATCGGTTCTCTAAAGTGATTCCATTGTACGATGCCGAGGAAAAGGATAGCGCAGATCTCAGACAAGCTACATTGGATCTGACCAAAGAAACGATTGAATCAGATCTCCCGGACGAGGCAATCGTTGATGCTATCTTTTTCGACTTTGAAGCCACTGTTCTGGCTAACGACAAAATCAACATGCTTCTCCATGGTGAGCACACAGACCTACAGAAGATCTTTTTGACATCGACTACCGATTCAGTACTCGACATTTGGAAGCGACGAGCCCTGAGTACCATGAGAGATCAAATTGTGTTGGAGCCAGTTTATCGCGCTCAGTTCCTCTTCAATACAACATCAAGTAGCCTCGAGCTCTCGATCACTGCATCGGGCGACACAATGCACATGGAACATATCAGTGAAGCTGTAGCAGCGCAGCAAAAGAAGTCTTCCACCTCAACTGTGGAGATTCGAAACATTCTTGGTGGCAATTGGCGAGAGCCGCTTGATCCTATTTACACGACGGTTAATGTCACATTCTCGGCGGTGAAAGAAGACTACGATCATACGGATTCTACCGAACAGTGGTCTTCTCAAAGTCCTGTGGCCGTACAGACATTATTGCAATTCTCTAACATGGTGGATGGAACGGC
Organism: Cylindrotheca closterium; assembly: GCA_933822405.4. NCBI lineage: Eukaryota > Bacillariophyta > Bacillariophyceae > Bacillariales > Bacillariaceae > Cylindrotheca > Cylindrotheca closterium. The sequence goes on along the minus strand of CAKOGP040000114.1, from coordinate 65,262 downwards.
CACGTTATTGAAGAAAAATGATTTGGTAGCTGCCTGCAAGGAAGTTTTTGGAACAAGAATAGGGGCCTCGATGACTGTATACGATGACTTTGGGGGAGATGGTGCCATCTGCGCAGGTACTTGGGAAACAGGAACTGCTGTTGTATCTTGGGACGGACGATATGGAGTTGATTTGAACATATTCAGCACATTGGAGAAAGATGAGCTCAATGCTTTTGAAAGCGACATCAAGGCGAGATTGACAAATCTTGGAGGCTGGCTTCGTGATATTCAGCCAAGAGGATATGGGCGTGTGGTGAACTTCAAAGATGCCAAAAAGCCTGGAGTATCGAGTTTGTTTGTCGATGCATAATGCGTTTGCTATAACAATATAGCGATATCTATATATTCGATTTGATTCAAAGATTGGAAATATGATAAAGGGGTACGGGCACTACTGTATATATACTGCCATCATCAACAATAGGACCTAATGTTTTCAACGATGCTGAAGTGGACTCAGTCGACTACAAAAAAATCCATCATTTCTCGTCATCACGCGATCATCATTTTTTTCCTTCTCGTCTGTATATATACCTATTGTCGTCAATGCACCTCCGATTCTGATGTTATTCTCATGGAACCTTCAGGGAACGCTTGTTCTAATAGTATGGCTGATAAGCATAAGCACGATCCATGTCTGTGTTGACGGGGCGGCAGCAGATGAGCAAGAAGAAACGATATCATCATCGTCAGATGATGATGATGACAGTGACCTGCAAAATACCGTGTACAGCATGATTCAATGGGTGATCAATCATGGTGGCTACGTGAGTCCGAAAATCGAGCTCCGCGCTTTTTCTGTGGAGATTGACGGTTTTGACTCTCCCTCCTCTGATGATGACGACGACGACAATGATGAAAAATATTCCTTTGGAGTGTTTATCAAATCTGATGAAAGGGTCAAAGAAGGCGAACGTTTACTGGATTTACCGGACGATGTCATGATCTACTCCGATGTCAAGGCGGTTACGGTTCTTGACAACATGTGTTTGCTGGCAGATGAAGTTCTACTTGAGAGGAACTTGAACGCTGAGGGAAAAAGCGAGTATGGGCCTTACTTGGACTTTTTTGAAAAGTTTGTGGTTGGTCAAATCAATTTGCCGGCAACCTGGTCTCAAACTGGACGGTACATATTAGGAAATATCACACAAGCTACCTACTTTACGACATTCCGACATTATTATGGATGCTTCCTCCAAGGAGAATCAGGAGAAGAGATTCAGAGGATTCTCAACGAATCAGGACTCGAAGGCTTTGGAGATCCCGATTTTTGGGACGAGAACCTTGAAATCGCCTTATCTCGAGGAAGGCACGACGATCTGCTGGTGCCACTGTATGACATGATCCAACATTCCAACGATCCAAGAAAAATGAATATCGTAAGAAAGAAGAGCGGCAGTCCTAATGATCACTCTTTCAGCGTTTTCGCATCTCGGGACATGGGACCGTCGGAAGAGCTTCGGTACTCATATGGTCTCGGTAGTCCCCAAGAAAATCACTGGCTTGGTTTTGTCGATTATGGACTTGGAACCATGGAGATGTTCCGGACTCATGGATTTGTTGAACCCTATCCTCAACGTTGGTTTTTCCCCGAGCATGCACTAGATTTTATGATTCACCAGGATGGGCCTGACGACGACGGCACAGAAGCTTACCAGCCAAAGTTGAGGGTTCAATGGCTATCCGATACGATACCTGATGATGATGCACTCTATACTCTAAGGGTGAACTATGACGGTCTATTTGACATTCGTAACCAAATGATTGATGCATACAACTCACCGAAGACGAACCATAATTTGCTGGCCCATCTCACTCCACACGAAATCAGCATTTCATTTGAGTTTCTTCTTAGCTATATTGCCGCACTTGACACAGCATTGAAAGCTGCTGATGCTATGAACCAGCGAACTGGCTCCGAGTACATTGTCACCGAAGAGAAAGTTGCAATCGAAAACATGGACCATCTGTACTTTCAGCTGTACCAGTGCAGCACGATGATTACAAAGATTTTGAACCACGAGTTCAATGCAATTGACGAATTACAATCGGCCTACCAGCAAATCAACTACTACAAAGATCCGAAGACGAACGACCGATGCCTCTACCTCGACAGTGTCTACCAACAATGTATTGTAAGTTCAAAACGACCCGATCCTTTCCCCACTCATACTTGGCTTAACTCACCAGCGTTCTTTTTTCATCGCTTTGGTGCAAATGATCAGTCTTACTGGCCACACTACCACGAGCTCGTCGTTCACAAGTCCGCAAAGTACTTGAAAGAAGATCTCCGAAGGGTTCTGTGGGTTGGAGGTGGAGATTCCGGGGTTCTCAATGAGTTCCTCAAGTACCCTACCCTAGAGCTGGCTGTCGGTCTAGAACTAGATCAACAAGTCACTCGATCAGCATTCAAGCACTTTGCTTCGCGACCACATTACGATGATCCGAGAGTCCAGTGGTGGTATGGTGATGCTTCTGAATCCCTACTGATGCTGCCGGAGCACTACTTTGGATCGTTCGACTTGGTCATTGTGGACTTGTCGGATACAGTATTCTCGTTGTCAGTTTCAGCAGAGTTGGATGTGATTGAAGCTATAAGTCTACTGCTTCGGCCGGGTGGCATCTTTGAAATGAACGAGTTGTTCATGAAAAAAGTCAGCAAAGTGTTTGAATACACTGTTCATTACAACTTTAATGATGTGCCAAGGATTTTGGATCAGTCTGCCATATTCGCTAGCAATGACGTCGATTTTATGTCCCGAGAGCTGACGGAGCACGAGTTGGTGGAAGATGCAACCATCTTGGTCGAAAAGGATAGCATGTTGACGAAACATCGGTTCGACCGCATCCATGATTATCGGCACAACCCAAATCCTGCCTTTAAGAAACTTTGCAAGGTAACCCAAGAAGAAGAAGAAGAGAAACCATCAGAAGACCAGCCGCAATCTGCAGCCCCTGGAATCATGATGATAGTTGAAGCCGAAAGCTTGACTGCTGACCTGTCGTCGCTCCCAGCGGTTCGTATTTCCGTTATCAAAGCCATCGAGGGAGTTGGTTTGACTGTAGTATCGGAAAAGGAATCTCCATTGGAGTCGCCTTGGTTTGTGATTGTGATGAAGGAAGGATACGTGGTTGTTCGACTATGGGTAGAGAAAAAGTACTGTGCATTGGATCTTCATTTGTGGAGTTCTTTCGACAGTCACGAGGGACTCAAGAAGGCAATTGTGGCAGATGCCTTGGGTGGCGACTTGATGAACAAGTCCACATCATCCTACCGCATTGTGGCAGGAGGAATGTTTGGGCTATCGAATTGGAAGGAGGAGGCCAAAAAGCATGGACCTCAAATTGACAATCTGTGCTCCGAAAAGGAAGCGCCAGTACTTGACCAGCCATCTTCCGCTGATGTATACGAACTTGCGCTTGAAACGAGTCTGGACATCATTCAAGGCAAGGAGTTGACAGTTGCAGTGATGTGCAATGTAACTTCGGAACCCTGCCAAAGTTTGGAAACACTCTATGATCATCGCCTCGTTAACCATATTATTCCATTGCATCCTTGCACGGTGGATGACGTGAAGTTTGATGGATGGACAGGAAATAAGGAAGAATATCTGGATGAATGTACCATGCAGCGAGTCCAGCAAATCTTGCAACAGGAACTGAAGGAGAACGAGTTCGTTGATATGCTGATCCTAGATCCTGGTTGTAGCGAAGAATTCAGCGACTCTCTGCGATACTTGAACAATGGCACCTATATCAACTTTGACGATATATTTGTCGTGGGCACTGTCGATTCCAAGAACGACGTTTGGAAACGTAAGCTTGTTGATTACTTTCGATTTGGATTGGCCCAAGTGGATCCGGTGCATCGGGCGCATCTTTTGTTCAATTCTACCAGTCAAAAGAGCAGCTTGGAACTCGTGATGGGAGTTGTGGGCGATCCACTCTTCTTTGAGCACATGGTGGATGCAGTGAAGAGAGCTCACGAAATCGATGGGGAGGACGATCCTACTGCTGATGTCACGATAGAAATCCGAAACGTATTTGGAGGCTACTGGAGGGATGACAAGATTGATGATTGCGATCTCGTTGAGTTCAGTCAGGTGACGAAAGCAGAGGACTATGACACTACCGATGCCAAATCGCAATGGGCTTCTCAACGACCAGCTGGCACGCAATCCGTCGCTCGTTTTGTCAACCAAGACCAGCTCGATCCCCAAGTTTTATTACCATTGGAAGACCCTCAAAAGCTGATCAATGTTGTCCGAAACGCATTGGCTCCGAAGGGAGCCATTTTCGAGGCATTTCAATTCAAATCCATCAATGGCGGCGATGGAGTTGTCTGTACGGGCTCATGGGGCCAAGGGACGGCAGTGATCTCTTGGGATGGTAGAAGCCAAGTTGACATTAACCTGTGGATATCCAATAAGTCCACCATGATGGAAAATGATGAGGAAACCTGCAGTTCTCCTGATGCCAGTCCAGAAAGTGTGACGGACCAAGAACTAAAGGATATCAAGATGTTGGAGGTTCTCATTGTGGCCAATACAGCCAGCACGTTGAAACCTAGTCTTCGAGATGTCCAACCACGAGGCTACGGCAGGATTATCAATTCCCAAAAGGATTTAGATTCTGTGGATACCTTTTTCAACCAACACGACCGGTAGCTCACGAGGATGAGGAACAGCAGTAGTAGTCTGGTATGTCATTGGGGCAGCTTTTTATTTTGTTTAAGAACAATGCAAATGTAGAGTAAAGTATATGTGTAGATGTATATAATGATAACACTTTCTATTCTTCTTTTCCACTGTAGTTAGGACTTCAGAGTACTCATGTATTTGGCTTTGTCCTCAGACGGTAGAATATACTCTATTGGATCCAATCCCTCTTCCTCGCCGTGGGTCATGTTTCTTGTAATCTTCCAGAATTTGTGAGGATAGGCAATGTATCCTTCTGAAGTAGTTTCTTCTACGCAAAATTCCCCACATTGTTTGCGTTGGAGGCACAACTCAGAGGGAGTCACACGAAAGTCAAACGAAACTCGACATTGGTCCGTTTCGTTATCCACGGTATAATGCCGACAATCGTACCCATTGAATTTGAGGAATTGACCATATTCTAGCTCGATAGGTTCAAAATCCCCTTTGCCAGGAGCACTCTCCAGCCATAACGAATTGGTTCCTCCAACTTTGGTGAGTGGCAACCAAAAGTTGATTTCGGCTGCTTGATGTCCAGAATACTCCTTGTCGGAATGCATCGAGATGGTGGATCTCCCATTGGGTAGTACAACACGTGTGGTCGGTGGGGCCTGGTACACAATATTTTGATCTCCACAATCGGGGGCAATCACTTCTTTGACAAAGAGACGATAGGTTTCCATCAGCTTGTGGTAGGCATCCGATTGAAAGACTTGACGCTGGGTTTGAGCATCCATTATTCTGGCTTCTCGTGTCAGCCGTGGCATTTTTGCCGCCTTCCATGCTTGGCATATCCTTGGATTAACTTTGGAAGCTTCCGGTAGAGGCAACAGGTGGATGGTTTCAAGTTGATCGGATGGTACTCCGAGCCAGTCGGCGACGAGTTGACGAAACGGATAAATGGAAGTATCGTACTTTAGGATTGTTGGTTTTCGGTAGTCATGAAGCCATTGAGGAAGTTCTTGTTGTTCAGAATCTTTGTACTTCTTTGTTCCAGGCATCCACTGAGTGCTGCTGAAGGTGTGATGCTGATAATAATGACTGCGACATCTCGAGATGATGGATGGACGACGAAGATCCTTCTTGATCGGACAAGTCGGCTTTCAGACCTGGTTGGAGCGCGCACGCGTAGAAACAGTACTGAAACGGTAGGTTTGAAAAGTGTATTTTCGTCCGTTGATAGGAGTCGGACGTGCACGTTCCCGCCAGAGGGAGGAAACTCGATTTCTGCTTTTGTTTCCGTTCCTGAAATCTGAACTGAAGCACATGTGTCGCTAAATGGTGAGATATTGACTTCTACTAAAGCCAATCCAACCAAATATCAAGCACGAACCAAGAAAGCAGAATACGAGGCTCACTGATTCCGCAATCAGATCTCTCAGATCTATCGTCAGTCCTTCAAACTTGTCTTTGGAAGACGCGTAACCTGAAATCATCAGAACTGTTTCTTATTGTTGCTAAAGATAATCATCGTCAGCAGCAGAAGCAGCAGCAGCGGCAGCAACAACAACAACAGTATGAAAGATAATCGCCTACAACAACATCAGCAGGATTCTCGTAGAAAAGAACAAACGGCTCAGCATGAACAATTGAAGGGACATCGAAGTCGTCCAAATAGTCTATTGGATCAAGATGAGATACCGAGAAACAGTAGTTTTGATGCGCGAGCTTTGAATAGAAGAAGTGGAGAAGTCGAATTGCTAAACGTGGTATCACCGGACGCGTCAAAGAAAGGCGATCCAGATTACTTTGAAGCCAGCTTTGATGCCGACTTTGATGATAACTTTGATGACAATAATAATGGTGGAGTGTACTACGATCCGTACCACAACTCGAATCGAATACCGGAAGAAGGAAATTACTTTGATTCAGACGATGACGAGGAGCATCAGCGTATGTTCGAGCCATACCATGATCCACAAACAAATCGAATAATCATGAGAATGCGAATGGGGAATCTAATGGACGATGAATCAGACTTGGGCTATACGGATTCCAGTATAGTTGCAACGGAAGCGGTTCAAGATCAATCACCAGCTTGGGCCCTTTTTGATAATCCAGCCTTTGACAAGTTTTCGTTATTCAACAAAAGCAAATCCAAGGATGAACTTGAGGCTGACAATGATACGCCTTTTGATCAGGTGTCCTTTACTGATCCATACAATGCTTGGGATTCACTTCCGACGTTTTTGCAAACACCCTACAGTTTCATCAATCAGGCCAAGAACAACCTGTCGGCTAAAAAGAAGGAAACGAGTTTTCGAACCAGTGCGCGTCAGAAGATGAAACAGAAAATGACAATGAAGGAGACTCGGATCAACAAGCAAGGATTTTTGGAGGAATCTACTATTACCACTGCGGCGTCTTCATCGTCTACATCCTCGTATCCACAAGAAGAGAAGACTTCAGCAGCAGCAAGTTCCCCTTCAGTGTCAGTGAAACTACATCGTAGTGAAAAGTCGAAACAAGAGGAGCCAGAGACACTGCAAGAGCCTGTGTCTGGACCTTTTGCATCCTTGTCGCATCAGCATCAAACGACAACATCATCATCATCATCCTCTCCAAAAGAAGATCCACCAGCGGATTCTCCTGCAAATCTATCGCAGGACGCTGATGACCAGCCCGAACAACTTATCGAAAAGCCACCAGTGCCTCGACGATTATCAACGGAACGGTTGGAATCACCATTTGTCAAGGAACCGGCGGAGGATATAGCCAATGGCAAGCATGTAGAGTTGTCATCACCAAGACGCTTGTCCAAGTCTCTTTTGGAATCGCCCTTCCGGAAAGAACCTGGTATGTCTCCCCCCGAATCACTTAAGCAAGAGGAGGAAAGCCCCACGAATCAAGAAGGGCAAGGTTGGGACAAAGGCGACGGCAACAATGACGAAACAAAACAATCGCCAGGCCGACTAGGTCCAGGCCGGCTCAAGTCACCATTTCTCGAGGAAGACAATACCGATGATACTTCACAAAACAGCCCGAGCCATGGGAAACAATCGCAGTCTCCTCAGAAGTGTTTGTCTCAGTCAAGGATCCAGTCTCCGTTTTTGCAACAAGACCAACAATCCAGTAGTCCGAAACCAAACAGATCTTCTCCACCGTCTTCGCCTCTACGACCAGCTATTAGAACATCAATCAATAAGGCCAGTCCCAAGTCGCACGACTCGATGGCGCGCCGAAAAGTATCCCTTTCTCCTCCTTCTACTCCAATCTTGGGCAAGGTCAGCGAGATTGAGTCTCAGTCCAAAACAAATTTTGACTCTGTCTTGGATATGTATCGCTCCATGATTGAAAACAAGTCAGTGACTTCTACAGAAGAATTGGAGAAGATTATGACGAAAGAGGGTTACTTGTCGCAACAAGAGATAAAGTGTTTTGTGTTTGCCTTGGGCATTGCTATGCCGGGCTTGGCCTCGGCTCCGTCGCCAAAGTCACCAAGTCCACTCAACAGTGCTTTGCGATCGACACTTTCCAATGATAGAAGGGTCAAGATGAGTCCAAGTATCAAATCGTCATCTACCTCGGATGCTGGAACTGCCACATCGGGCAACAGTTATTCGTCTCAACGACTAAAGGCTCGGGCGTCCAGCAAGTCAACGGGTTTTGATCGGAACATATCCAATCTCATGGCTACCATCAAGAAGGAAAACGCCATTCCATCAAGACGAAGTGTTCGATCGGACGATGATGCCAAGACTTCCATTTCGGTGATGTCCACGCAGTCATGTCGCGAATTGTCGATTCAACGGCTCCGAAGGCGGATTGCGAGTACTAAAAGGAATGAAAAACACGAAGTGGATAGGCTCTTGCAAGATTTAGAAGATGCTCAGAACCGCCAAAAACGATTGGAACAGCAGCTGAACAAGGCCGGTATCATGATTGCTGAAGATATCCCATATGCGGAAGCCAAGGCAGAAGTTTCGAAGATTGCCGCCAAGATGCAAGAGATTGGAAGTTCGCAAGCCACGCACCCGGATCCAAAGGTTCAAGCCAAACTACGGCAAGACTACTTTGTACTCGAGCAACAGATGGAAAAGTATATGCGTGCGTTGGAGCTGACGGACGAATATCTGGAAGAGCAAGAACGAATGGAAAAGGCATTTGACAATGACAACAAGGAGGAAAACCAGCGAGCATTGGAGCAAGTCTGGAAGCACATGCCGGTCAATATCCGTCAGCAAAGTGTGGAAGATTGGCTCGCTACTCGATCTCCCAGCGGCAAGTTTATTCCCAAGCCATTCCTTCTCAAGTTTGCTAGAACGAACATTTTGACACTCTTGCGAATGCAACCCGACTTTGTCCAGCGAGCGCATCCCTCGAATTTGGAACAACGCCGTGTCACTGGATTAACAATCACGGAACGGCGAGCTTTGCAAGCATACCTCTTTCCGACTGCTAGTAAATGGAGGCATGCCAAAGATGCCTTGACCAAGCGCAAATGGAACTGGTATTGCATTCTGCGACAGACGCTGAAGGACCATTTGCTAACGTATGAACGCCATGTGACTCAGTACGAACAAGGGTCAGATGGCGAATGCTCTTGTGATGGCTTTAGGTGTCCGATCAAGGCAAACCGAAAGCTCGACTATTTCGCGGATGACTATGGATATCCGAGCAATTTTGCTTATCCAGAATATGAGAAACAAATCGATCCAGCCTCATGTCCCCAGAAGAAACCTGCTTCCGAGACCGCACCCAAAAAGCCTGCTTCTTCGGCAGCACCTAGTAGGAATAGTCTCTTGTCGGAAATATCATCTGGTGGTCCATTGAAGAACAAGGGAAAGAGGGTTAGTCTCATGGCCGACATTTCCGCGCAAAGGAGCAAGATGCGGGCAAGACCAAGTAGCTTGATGGACGAGATTGCTGCCAAGGCGGCAATGCGACAGGCTAATGCTAATTCTTAAAACATGGATGTTTTGACTATTATTGAAGGCTACTACTGTATACCAATAGTATATAGATGGTATATAGTATGGATGTGTATTCCAATGCTGACAGTGTCAGAGATAAAATCAAGAACTTCAGATCCAGAATTCTCATGTTTTAGGTCTGTCTTCCCATCCGTTATCATTGTCTGTTTTGATTCGATCGTCGGAGTCGACTCGACTGTCTCCAATGCGTTGAAACTGATGATGCGACAATAATAAAGAAGCCATAACAGCATCTTTCGTGAGTATATTTAGATCCTTGCTAACGGTACTGCATTGCTTCAGACGTTCTCCTTTCGTAATTGTATAACAGGTCTCTTGATAAACCTCATTATACAATCGCAAAATAATGAGAATACGACCAATGGCGTCAAATGCCACGCTTTGGCCTTCCTCAGCTAGCAATCATCTAATGACAATTATGATGATGTTGTTCATGATCATGCTGATGAATCATTGTCCAATTGTTTCTGCCGAGGAAGCTGGTGTTTGCACTTCTCCCGACGACAAATCTTGTGAAGCAACGGAGGCAGTCGATGCCGCGCTTGCTTTGGCCACAAAAGTTGTAGAATCCTTAAAAGCCACCAAGGATGCCATTGTCAGTGACAAGTTAGAAGTCCGCAGAGTCGATCCCAGTGATTGGACATCCGACTTTTACCTCTTTGCGACCGAAAATATTGAAGAGGACGAATTGCTGCTTCAGATTCCTCCGGAAGCGTATCTTTTGGTGGATTCAGACGATTACGAAGATGGCATGTGTGACCTGAAGAATGCCTTTTTGGAACAAATCCACAAGGCCGATGGTAAAGGATCGTCAGCATCAACAGCATTGTTTGCGGATTACATTGCCTATCTCAAGTTGACACTTGATCAAATTCTTCCTCGCATGCCCAGTCTGTGGTCGGCCAAAGGAAAAGCCTTGCTGGATGGCATGTTACAGGATCCTTCCATTGATGATGACAATACCCTTCCTCCACATGGTGCTACGGAATTCTTTAATTTAGAGTGTTTGGATGCTACCGATCCCGATGATATCTTGGCCATGGCGACTGCCTTGGGACGTGGATGGGATGTTGCCATTACTCCCGTCTATGATTTTATCAAGCATGACAATCGAGAGGAAAAGATTAATGTGGAGAATACCTCGCTCAGAAGTAGTGGCAAAACCGGATTCACGGTAAAGGCATCGGATCCCATTGCCAAGGGAGAACACTTGTATCATTCCTTTGATCGGTGCATTGATTGCGGAGATGCTCCTGAAGTCTGGGGAACACCTGAAATCTTTCGCGACAAGGGATTTTTGGAAGACTATCCACAACGATTTCACTTTGGTGGATTTGGCATCATGCCAATTATCTCCTTGGACATTGACCAAGAGGGAACCAATGAAGATGGACAACCAATCTTGTCAGCCGAATGGATCTTTGAACAATTCCCAATCTACGGATCTTACTACGGAGGAACACGATTCATGAAGGAACATTTGGAACGATTGGAAGGATATCTCACGGATGTATTGGTGCCAGCCGAGGGAAGTCTACCCGATGATGAATTGGAAGCCATTTTGGACTATTACGATGCCTTGATTCGAGCTTTGACCTTGGGTGTCCAAATGTCCGAACAAGAATATTGGGAACCAACCATTGATTATTCTCAGCACCACGAAAGCCTCAATGCGTCGGAAGATTTATTTGTGGTCCCGGAAGAACATGAAGTGGTCGACACAATTGATGACTTTCGTCGGACACTCTACCAAGCGGAATCGTTGGTGTATGATTCGGATCACTACACAGACATTTCCAGCTTTAATTCGCAATATCAGTTGATTGATCATTATTTCGATCCCGAAACCAGAGACGTTTGCTTCAATTTGGATACCATCTTTCAAATGTGCCGATCTTACTGGCCATATTATCACGAAGTTCAAGTACACAAGACGGCCAAATATGTCAAGGAAGATATCAAACGGGTCTTGTTTGTCGGAGCTGGTGACAATGGACTCTTGAATGAAATTGTCAAGTATCCTAGTTTGGAATTGGTGGTCGGTTTGGAATTGGATCAACATGTGGCTCGATTGGCCTTTAAACATTTTGGAGCCCAAACACATTACCACAACGAAAAGGTCCAGTGGTGGTACGGAGATGCCTCCAAGACGCTATACATGCTTCCACGAGAATACTTTGGTTCCTTTGATATGGTATTGGTCGACTTGTCCGATACCATCTTTGCCTTGACCGTGTCGGATGAACTGGATGTGGTTGGGGCACTATCCTTGTTGGTCAAACCAGGTGGTGTATTTGCCATGAACGAATTGTAAGTAAAAAGCAATAGGGCCAGCAACGAAACACTGGTGGCAACGAGAGCACACAAGAATTCTGCTCAACGACTCCATTTGCTTGTCATGTTCAGGTTCTTCAAAAAGGTCAGCGACGTCTTTGAATACGCACTCTATTATCAGGTGTACAACATTCCCAAACTTGGCGATCAAGGCTTTGTCATTGCCAGTAACGATGTTGACTTGTTGAATCGGGATTTGACCCATCACAAGGTGAATGACGTATTGGTGGAAGATACTCTCCTCAAGACAGACCATCAATTCTCCTTTGTTCACGATTATAGACGCAATCCCAGTAGTACCTTTGACAAGCTGTGCAAGGATCCCGACACCATTCCCGAAAAGGATAATCTCCAAGATGCCAGCCCTGGAATCTTTATGGTCTTGGAGGTGGAAGAATTGAACAGCAAGCCCCTCAAGAAGATTTCCAAGGTCAAGAGTGCAATCGAGAAGGCATTGGAGAAGGAGGGTATGCACGTCGTTTCTACCACGGCAGGAAAGAAGACGGACACTCAGTTTGTAACGATTTTGAAAGAAGGATACATTGTGGCTCGAGTGGATGCTGAAAACAAGTACTGCGGGTTTGATATTCTATTGTGGAGTTCCTTTGAAAGTTTTGAAGCTGTCAAGTTGGCTCTTATTCAAGCAGTGGGAGGCAGCCGTGACAAGACCTCGTCCTTCCGCATTGTCACTGGCGGTATGTATGGTGTCAGTACTTGGAAGGAGGATTCCAAGAGTCATGGACCCCAAATTGACAAGTTCTGTGCCAAGGATACTGAACCAGTCCGAGCAGCAGCAAGCCCAAACAGCCTCTTGAACGTGATTTTGAATGAAAGTCTGGACCTTGTGGACAAGGATGCAAAGTTTGCTGTTGCCGTTCTTTGCGGCACGAAAGACGAAGCTTGTGAGAGCGTTGAAATCCTCAAGGGAAAGAAGGAACTTACTTCTGTCATTCCCTTTTATGCTTGTTCCGATTCGTCGTTGTCCGACGATGAGGCCGAAGAATGTGCCAACACTGCTGCCAAGGAGAAGCTAGATGCCGAATTTGGTGACGACGAAGAGAAGATCAAGTTTTTCGTTGTCGATCCATCCGCAACCATCGCCATGGATACTGTCATTGACTTGTTGGACGAAGAAGACAAGTTGGAAGACGACATTTACGGCCTGGCCACTGTTGATTCCCAATTGGACATGTGGAAACGATCCGTTGTAGATCGTATTCGTACCACCATCACTCGATTGGATCCAGTATTTCGTGCCCATGTTCTCTTCAACACAACCGAAAGTAGTTTGGAGATGGCCTTCGCTTCGTCTGGTGATGAGCTCTTCATTGACAACTTGAAGAAGGCAGTATCTTCCATCGAAAAGAAGTCTGGACTGACTGCGGAAATTCGAAACATTTTTGGTGGATTGTGGAAGAGCGAACCTACCTATATCATTGATGATGATGCCGGACTCAAATTCTTCAAGCCTGAAGACTTTGACTTAAAGCCTTCGTTGGAGCAATACAAGACCCAGAAGCCAGTAGGCGCCCAATCCATCATCCAATACACCAATGCTATCCGACAGAGACCTACACTGGTGGTCGGGGAGGATCTCAAGAAGGGATTTGACAAGTTTGCGCTCACAGAACACGTAGAAGGAAATCCGTTTGTCGAGGCCTACGAAAACATTGGAGATGGCGCCGTGCACATTGCCATTTGGGATTCTGCCATGGTCTTGGTTATTTGGGATGGACGGGTCCAAGTCGACGTGAACATGTTTTGCGCCGATCTCACCGTCACTGCTGCTATGCAAGCTGACCTGGAGAAGGCATTGCCAGATCTAGAAATCAAGCTACGCGACTTTCATCCACGAGGCTATGGTCAAGTTGTGAATTTTTCGGAGGACTTGGTCGACATGGAAGAGCCCCATTGGGCATAATTCTTTACTTGTAGTACAAATAGATATCGAAATTTTCAAGAATGTGGGCCTAGTTTCGATTCAGTCTTGCGGATGAAGAAACATGTGCGAAACATGTTGGTAGCGTCGTTACCTGTTACACTTTCCATGTGGAAGATCCAAGTGGTTCCTTTCATGACTTGAAATCAGCGATCATGACTTCCACGTTATCCATCCGGTGTCACATCGACGCCAGTTTTTGAAAATTCAAGGGAGCTGGCCTGCCCAAGTACTGCGTATTTTCTAAGCATACCATCCAATAAATTCGCAACAACGGCGGCAAAAAAATTCCTAATTAGGGCACATTTTCGAACCGAAGCCAAAGCCGACGTCGACCCCTCCACAAAATCACGCGTGCTTCGATCGCCATCACATCTGCTTTGAATTTCATCTTTCAGTCAACATCAGACTTTAGAAGGTGTTTTCTCAGCAGCATAAAACACACAATTATAGCTTTAGAATAGCCCAGCCCCTATAATCAAAGATTCACACAAACGACAATGCAGATTCGAACAGACTTACATCTCCAAGTTGCAACCCACAACTCGCTTGCTTCTCCTGGAACATACATGGGAGGATCATCAGAAATGTTGTCACCTACCGTTACTGCTCAACAACCGATCACACCTTCCGATGGACAGCATAGGGTCCATTTTGAGTTTCCTGATGGTCTTGTAGCTCCTAATGGAAATGGATATCAGCAACCGCCAGTTACTTCTGCAATACCTCCTATGGATCATCCTTACATAGTCCAAATGGAAGGCAACGAAAACGAAGCACCAATGGAGGCTCCCGTCTATTTACAGTCTTATCCAGTTATGCCAACGTCACAAAATAACGAATTGATCATTGCATCACAGTCAGCTCTGAATCAAATGCAACACCACAAGACGGACATTCATACACTGGGAACGAAATCTACCAAATCCAGTCTATCTGCTGCAGAATCCAGTGTCTCGAGCACAAGCGTAGACATGGTGCCTTTCTCCCAGCTGACTTCGTCAATCAATAACCTTGCCATTGCCCCCGATGTTCATCCCAAACGTGCGAGGTACAAGCAGGTCCGAAAACAAGCTAGAGTGGTTGCTACAGCAGGTGGAATGGTAGTCGGAGGTCTGACGCTTGGACCAGCGGGAATTGTGGTTGGCGCTGGTGTTGGAATGGCCACCAATCGATATTACAAGCGCAAAGATAAAAAGGCGCAGCAGAGGCACGAACAAAACTCTTTTCAGCAAGCGGCCAATGAATCCATTGTAGCTCGACATCAAGGTGCTTTTTGCTAGCTACAGCACCATTGAGTGGAGCTCATAGAGCTGCACTCATTGAAGTAATTGAAATACTACTTGTCTTGCCTAGAAAGTAGCCACTATGTAATCATTTGCCAAACCTGATTAGTCTTTGTACAGTACGTTCAGATATTACCAACTGGGATGTTTCTTTAGTCACGAATATGGAGAACATGTTTGGGAGAGCATCATTGCTCAATCAAGACTTGTCATCCTGAGATGTGTCTTCTAGCACAACAACGAGATTCATGGTCGGCGCATCCGCATTCAATCAATAGACTTATATGCAGGCTTATGTATTTTTATGAAATTGACGTTACTAGTTTTACGTCCTGCGACGGTCCCTGCTGCAGACTCCCATTCGGTGTACTCGTACGGGTGATAAACAATATTGATTAACCAGGCCAGTACACTACTGCTCAACCCCGCCAGGCTAACAGTCGCTCGGTTTCACTGTTAGCCACACCCTGGCGAAATAATTCTCCTTTAGCGAAAGCCCATTGAATATTCCGTTTCGTTCTGTCCTACCAACCTGCACTTCCCACAGTGTCACTCCGCTTGGAAGTTCTACCATTGCATTGATTGGTGGTATACTGCAACTATTCTGGTATCTCCCGGTTTCTACTGCCGTGTTTAGAGATTCTGCTGATGCTGTTGTTGATAGTTCAAGACAAGCTTCTCCTCCTCCTACCTCTGCAGCAGCCACGAATATACTACTGTATTGCGGAAGACACACCACTTCGTGGTCGTAGGCATCTGTAAGGTCAAAGTCACCACCATTGTTGCACCCTTCACGAAGCCAGGCCAATTGGACACTCCTAAATCCATCTACGCGCCCAAGTTCGAGTCTCACCGCGGTGGTAGGTTGCCGTGCTTTGAGAAGGTGATGAATCTCAAAACCACCTGATCCGAATGACGCAGTGTCCATAGCTGCCGCAACCATCTCATTGAACCCCATGGTTTGGTCGATGGAACTGAATTGGGGTCCAGTCCCGTCTGTAGAGGCCCATGGATAAATGTTTGCCAGTATAGGAAAGAACTCCTGATTGGTGCTCGAGACAGTTGACATTAATATCTGATTCTTCAATTGTATACCTGCTCCTGGGGTCCCTATTAGGTTACGGCGGTGTTCCTTATTGTCATCCGTATTACCCCGCTACCATAATTGTACCCGCGTGACTGCGTATCAAACACCCTTGCCATGCAGCCCATTCGGCCACAGTATCGGGACTTTTGTATTGCAGCACTCCTACTTTACGCATTGCCTGTAGCACACCTTGCAAGGGCAGTTCACTGCAATCACGTTCTTCATTCTCGTCAAACTCTCTAATTTCAACATCATCACCTATCGTCAAGGTTTTTCCGCGCGCATTTAGCAAATAGGTTGCATTTCTCGAGTTTAGGTACAATCCTCGCTCTTTGAGAGATTTGTCTACCTCCTCTTTCCAGTCTCGGTTATTTGGGCCCACGTCGTCGTCATGACTTGTGTTCCATAGCTGATGGGCCGCGCCCTGCATCCCTTCGTAAGCCTTCTTACGTAGATTATCGGCATCATCATTACCAATGGTGAATGAGCCTGTCGTCCGGTTACTATCATCTTCTCTGTGGAGAACTAGTAGCACGACCACGGTGATGCCCAGAACGAGAAGTGCTGCAGCCAACGCGCCCCTTCTCTTGTACCTATTGAGGTCATCTTTTCCATTTCCCTCAAAGGTAGAGAGGTTGGCGGTATTAATATTACAGTCCGCCGTTGTTTCTTCTTTGTTGTTCATCCTTTTATATCAATCTGTGCATGTCCTCAAAAGAACAATCACGATAACTTCAGTTATACTTGTCACAATCTAAAGCGTGTAACTAATCAATGGTGATCAGAGAGATTGTCCTCGTGTTGTTGCTTTCTTGCCTCCACTTGATCTCACTCAGGTGCAAATGACAATCATGGTTTGAATCCCACATTCACACTCGTACCAGAAACGCGGCGTCATTTGAAAGTAAAGCTCAGATGGTATAGGACTCGTTTTGATTCCGCCATTTTGGAATTTATGGGATACTGTATGTATTTGTGCACGTATTATTGAGCGAGTGTGAAAAAAAACTGGTCTTGGGGGACGATGAGATCATGACACTTTTTGGGGGAGTTCCTCTTGCTGATCAGGACGCGCTTAGGAGCCTTTGGCCTACCCATCCCATACCCCCGTCGTTCCACCCAAACAATTCGTTTTACACTAGTAGGTGGCCAAACAAGACTGGAGGGAAACACCCAATCTCAGCAAGCCATGAAATTGTCGCCGATGCAACCTAGTGAGTGACCAATCCACTAGAAACCACAAAGGCAAACACTAGCCTTCCAAAGGATCCCTCGGAAATGTGACAATAAAATTCCTTCTTCTCGTTCATGGTGTTGACTTCTTCTTCCTCCTCCTCCTTTGGATCTTCAATAAAGAAAGGTTGGTTCAAAATCGATCTCCTTTTCAGACATTTCTTTCTTCTGGCCCTTGCTTCTTCTGGCCCTTGCATTTTTCCCCCACCTGAACCTCTCGGCCTTGATCATCTTGTTGGAATTCAACTTCTTGGCCAAGATCTCCTTGGCCTTCTTGACCCAAATGGCGTCAGCTTTGGCAAGACGAGTTGATCGCTCATTGGCAATGTCATTGTTTAATCCAGCATCCAACGACGAGTCAATGTGGCTCTTGTTGCTGTCTTCTTCTGGATCTTTGATAATGACAAGTAGCAAAAGAGTGAAGCGTTCGTTGGTTTGTTTGGCCCATGGTACAGCGCAAGTTTGAACCGTAGATGAATTTATTTTGCGAGGCTTAGTGGATCTGGATGAAATAAGGCAGGAAGTTGTGGTTTGCTTGAGTGACAATGGTGCTTGTTCTTCCATGCAGGGCTCATTGTCGGCGTCATCCAAATCCATTGGTACCGGAAAATTGGAGAGTTGTCAGTGGTTCTTGAGCACAATTGCAATAGTTTCAGAGTCGACTTTGCCATCAATAAATCCAGTATCCAAAGACGAGTCAATGTCACTCAAATCTTCTTCTGCTGGATCTTTGATAATGGTGGCAAGCACAGTAGGTTTGAAATTGATCTTCCAGCATTGGGCATTCCGCCTCTTGATCTTGCGGTCAATTTGATGAATTAGCTGCCTTCGGGACTGAAGATCTTGCTTGTCGGGAATGAAGTTTCTCCTTCAAGTCTGAGGGGCAAATTGGACTCGGTTTGAAGAGGCTGGTTTGGGTGATCCCCAATCTTTTCTTGAAGGATGAAGAATGGACACAGGAGTGTGTGGAACAAATCTCACTGTGTTCTCTATCTCAGGAATGACTTTGTCGTGAAGTTGAATGCGCCATTGAATCAGACCCCAGCATTCCTTGCAAGATTGTAGCTCTTGCTTGTTTGGGACAAAGGTTCAACGGAAGATATTGGCAAAACGGACACAGTTTGCTTTTCTGGTGAACACACCCAACCAACTCCGGTTTCCTTTCGAGACCCTTCTGGATGATGAAGGATGGAAACAGGAGGCTGTCGTCTGTTCCATTGCCTGCAAAGTCTCTGATAGGTTTGGTAAGTGTCCAGTACCATGTACCGAAGTAACACAATTGCGACTGCACAAACCAAACCAGTAATGATGGTTTCTTGAACTTGTTGTTGTTGAGTGATGGCACTCATTCGAGGTAATTTGGGAAAGCTGATGCTTTTCAAGCTTTCTTGATTGAGAAAGGTAGAGATGTAGTTGGTCATGATTGCTCTTGTTGTTGTTGACATTGTTGTACTAGTTGATTCAAAGAGGTTCATAATTGAAATTGTGAGGTGTTGCGTTGAGGTGTGGAGTGAAAACCATACGGCAGGTGGGAGATCGCCAATTTGCCGTGTTTTTAACACGATTGACTCCTTCGAATGAATCCTCGTTTGGTGCGGTCTCGGTTGACGCGGTGTTTTGTAGGGGATGGATTTTTGTTTCAATGTCATGATGGATTCGGGACGCTGATTGTAAAGTGTTGGAAGGTTGGACCATTGTCGATCATATATATGACGAAAGATGTCGACTGCATCTTCATTATCGTGCGGTGGGTCATTGAGAGGTCGGTCGGGTCGCTAATGGTTAACAGGAGTACGAGTATTTGTATTAATATGTACGATTACACGATACCGCAGTCGGAGTGGAGTGGCTGTGATTTGTTTTCACTTTCGACTTTTTCATCGTGTAATTTTCCACAACTGTTTTTCATCGTTTTTATTTTATTTTTTAAAATGTTTCATTTTTATTTGGAGTCCATCATCTTGTTTGTCTCTTTTCTAGATCCTTGCTTTACGGCACGTTATCATGTCTGCAAATTCCCCCACTTTGAAGCCCCTACCCCATACGCATATATGTCATGTGCGAAAGTGATTATGTGCGAAAGTGTTTTATGTACGGTATGGGACAATTACAACCAACACCACACACAGAATTCAAATTGTAGGAGCAGCCACAATTCGTAGTAAAATCAAATATTTTATTTCTTGGCTTCCACCAGTCTCCTCCAAATGAATTGCGGCAAGAGCAACCTTAAAAGTCAAGATCCAAGGTGTTGTTACGTTTCTATGGATGTTCGCTTGTGAGCGACTCCATGCAAAATGCGGCGTATCTTCTGGCAAACCGTATACTTCTTCAACATACCGGTACTGTACACTTCTGCAAGTAGCTTTGCAAGGAATTATTTGGCGTTTTCAACGTCATCAAACCAATGTGGGGTTGGATGTTGTTCCTTGTCAGTTGCGAAATTGACGACATGACCATATCCTCTAGGGTGTATGTCCAACAAATGTATCTTCAACGTTAGTAGCCTTCCTTGAATGCGATTCTGTATCATTTGGAAGGTTCCCAAATCCTCACAGTACACATTCAGATCCACAGTATGGCGCCCGTCCCAAACCATAATGGCTTGACCGTCTTCCCAAATCGCAACGAATACAGTGCCTTCTCCGATTCCTTCAAAAGTATTTGTGTACATGGGATTCTTATCATTCTCGCTGACAAAAACGACATCAAAGGCCTCTTTCATATCTGATGCAGTCAAGTTGGCGACGCCATCTCCGCTGAGGCTCTTTAATCTGTACCTTGGTAGATTCAAGTCGTCTCCAAAGAAGTCAAAGACGGTATAAACGCCGTTACCATTGACTGTCTTGACGTTGGATTTGAAGGTTTCGTCATTTTCCAAATAAAGAGTATATTCGATTTCTTCATTCATCTCGAGCGGCGCTAAATTATGAAGTTGGACAACGGCTTGAATTCCCAGTGGACGTTGACTCATATATTGATCCAACGAGCTTGAGTGATCATAATCTTCTGGATAGAACAGTTTCGAAGCCTCTTCGTCAGGGAAAACCCAGCGGGTTTCTTCTCTCCAAAGCCCTCCCAAAATGTTGCTAACATGCAGATCTAAACCACTCGTTTTTTGCATCTTGGCAACCGATTCCCTCAAGTGCTCCATGAAGAGTTCATCCCCAGAAGATGTGATTGCAAGCTCCGTGCTGCTGCTGAGTTCATCTGACGTTGAGTTGAAAACGACATGAGCTCGAAAGACTGGGTCTACTGGCACGACTTTGCGACGTATCTTATCAACCAATTGCCGTCTCCAGAGCTCGTGACGTGAGCTGATGGTGGCCATGGCAAGGACATCGGAAGCAAAGATACCCTTTCGCTTCATCGCCAATGGCAAGTCTTCCATGGATGGAGGGCAAGCCGCATCGACCACCATGGCTCGAATCTTGGATGAGGATATCGTGTCCATTTGCTTGGCAGCAGATTCAATGCTGCAGAGTTTGTCATCGTTCAAGGATTCCGTTTCGGCGCAAGCATTGAAACTGGCAACTGAAGCAACCTTTGAATGCTTCTTCAACAGATCGATGCTCTCGCATGGTACCCCTGCAGGGGGGCAAAGGACTGCGACCACAAATTTGCCTTTGTCTTGAACAAGATCCATACTTCCTTCAAGTGCAACCGGAAAGACATTTTCTGGTTTGACAAACTTCTTCTTTTCTGCTTTGGGGCATTCGTTTACGATCTCGGGCCCATGGCTCTTTCGGTCTTCTTTCCAAGCTTTGGTACCAAACATGCCACCAGTGACAATTCGGAAGGAAGAAGTTGCGGAAATCGAACCACCAACTGATTCCACAAGTACTTCTTTTAATGTTTCCTGATTGTTGAAGGAACTCCACAAGACAGTGTCAAAACCGACATACTTTTCTTCCTCGTGCAGTCGGACCGTCGCGTATCCTTCTTCCATCACCACTACAAAAACATTGTCTGTCAAACTATCATTGGTGGATTCAATCACACGAAACCCCGCATTCGTCAATGCGGATTCGATTCTGGCTTGTACTTTGGTTCGCGATCCCAGTTCAGAGCTTTCAAGGTCCTCTGCCTCGATCGCCATAAAAATTCCAAAACTTGTCTCTTGCCATGTTAGCTCTGCTTTCTGTTCACTCGAGTCTTGGCAGATCTGTTGCGATGAGCTGTGGGGGTTGCGTCGGTAGTCATGCACGTGTCTGAATCGATGGTCCGTCTTCAGAATCGAGTCTTCTACATGGATGTTCTTAATTTCGTGATCCGTCAAGTCTTGGTGCAGCAAGTCAATATCATTACTAGCAAAAATGAAACCTTGGTCAAGGACCTTTGGAACACCCGTAAACTGATAGTAGACAGTGTGCTTGAATACATCGCTAACGCGTCGAAAGAACCTACAAAATGCGAAGTTTATCAGTTGCGTGAGTCATTGCCTGGTCGGATCCCAGTACACGAAACAAGTGAGCGAGTGTCAGTCAGTCACCTTACTTACAATTCGTTCATGGAGAAGACCCCACCTGGTCGAAGGAGCAATGAGAGTGCCCCAACCACATCAAGTTCACCAGAAACAGTGAGTGACAAGACAGTATCCGACAAGTCCACCAGGACCATATCGAATGACCCAAAATACTCTTTCGGTAGCATGAATAGCGTCTTGGATGCATCTCCAAACCACCATTGTACCTTGGGATTGTCAAAGTGTGGCTTTGCTGCAAAATGCTTAAATGCCAGTCTCGAGACATGCTGGTCCAATTCCAAACCGACCACCAGCTCCAAGGATGGATATTTGACGATTTCATTCAAAAGTCCATTGTCACCTGCACCGACAAAGAGAACTCGTTTAATATCATCCTTTAGATATTTTGCCGCTTTGTGAACTTGCATCTCATGATAATACGGCCAGTATGACTGTCAAAGTAAAGTAATAGGTGGTGCATGTTAGCATTCCAATCCAGAAAAAAACTCCAAAGGTTCAGTCTATTGAGAGCTCAATTGAAACAACCACTTACCCCACACATTTGAAAGATATCATCAATGTAAAAACACACATCCTTTGTCTTTGGTTCTTTGTAGTATTCAATCGTTTGATATTCGGATTGCAATGAATCAATGGGGTGAAAGTGTTTTGATGCCCAGATGAGAGTCTCCGATTGATAAATTACATCCCGATACTTGTCAAGTTTGTTAATGACATGCGTGTCTTCAGGTAGACAATATTCAACCTTGGGATCAAAGTTATAATCAAACGTTTCGTCAAATTCATCAGCGTCGGCATCCGACAGAGCCAGCGACAATGCCACGGTCAAAGCTTCGTAGTATTGATGAAGTAAATTCCACTCCGTCTCGTGAAGCGTCGTTTTGGCAGGCATTAGTTCCTCGAATTGGAATTGATCCAACCGTTTTAGCTGTCGTCTCATAATTGGTATTCTGCCTCCATTAAAGAATGGTTTCTTCAACCACTCCACAGAAAGAGTGCCATTTCTTTCGACAATGTCAAAGCCAGCGTCTTCTTCGTCAAAGTGGCCCCCAAAGAGTTCATATCGTTGAGGATAATCTTCCACGAATCCATGGTTTCGAAAGATTTCGGGAGTTCCAAAGATATCTGAATCCCCGTCACAATCTAGACATCGGTTGTAGGAATGTAAAAGTTCTTCACCTTGTTTGATGCCTCTAGATGCTGAGACTTCGAATCCGTGCTTTCTTTGCACGCTAGTATTCTTGACGCTGATCTTGTCGGGGTGATTGGAATGATTGATGACGTCGTACACAGGTGCCATTAGAATGTCATATCCGTTGATGACGGCGAAATGTAAAAGTTTCTCTTCCACTTCATCCTCGTCGTCGTAGCAAGTAATGTCATAGAGCGATGTCGGATCGCTTGGAGGCAGTAGTCTCTCCATTCCGTCGCTCATACCGGTATCCGTAAGCATGTGATGCAACAATACTTGACCCTGATCGGACCAAGCTGCTGGAATTGTGGGTGTCTGAAGCAGCAGAAGGTCAATGTAATCTTTGAATTCAGATTCTTCGCCCTTTTTCATTTCTTCCATTAGTGCATCTTTCAATCGACAAGTGTCCTCGTCGTACGACCCAGAGGGTTCAATGCGTATCAGAGATTCCGCAGGAAACTTTAGCAACAATTCATCTGATGAGATGTCGTC
This sequence comes from Cylindrotheca closterium, assembly GCA_933822405.4. Taxonomy (NCBI): domain Eukaryota; phylum Bacillariophyta; class Bacillariophyceae; order Bacillariales; family Bacillariaceae; genus Cylindrotheca; species Cylindrotheca closterium. The sequence goes on along the minus strand of CAKOGP040000114.1, from coordinate 41,540 downwards.
CGTAGCAAAGATACCCAACGGTGAAGAAGCATCATTTGGTATCCGACGACGGATTTCAAGCTTATCCTGGTTGAAGAAGCCGTCATCATGTTCTTGCAGAGATTTCATCATGGATTGAACCAAATCATACGCCTTGTCGTCATTGTTGTCCTGTATTCCGAAGCCATCAAGTTCATTGGGACAATTCTGGTTGCCAGTTGAAGCGTCACAAACCTTGTCTTCAGCTTGACCGAGGGTGGGAAAAGGGGATGTAAGTAGGACTATTGAAACCAAACCACAAGACAGCATTTGCAGGATTGTCATGGTGATGTTTATGCAATAAGGCCATATCATAAAAAAAGATTTCAGACCTCATGCGTGCAATGAGAAAGTATATTTATTGCGGGTAGGCGGGAATCTTGTCCGGCGTGCAATAAGTAGCTTGAATCGTGCACGTGTCGCTGACTGATTTTAAAACTAGGAATCGACCCCCTCGACTACAGTTCGCAGGTGTTGACACTTTTTTCCCTTGGGCCCAAAGAAGATTGACGTAAGCCAAAAAAAGACATTTCGAACAATAAGTAAATGTATCATTCGCTTCCTTGTCAATTTTGGATTTCTACGATTTTATGTCACTTTTCAGATCGACATCTCGTAGAAGAGAGTTGTCATTTTTGTACACTCCGGACCTCGGTACCGTCGTCTCTCTTTACTACCATCATGACCGTTATTGGTGACAAAAAAGTCAAGCCAGGCAGCATCAAAGTCGAGATGACAGGTTCTCTCAGTGCCAGTACTAGTTTTCGAGAGAATGTTGTGGATGAAATTACCGATGATGAGTCCTTTTCCGAAGGTTCCGGTGAGGACGAAAGTGCAAGGGCGCGAAGTCCAGAGCAACAGGGCTTGATTGACTGGATGACGGAACGTTTCCAAGTCAACAGTTCCTTTTCCAAGAGATCAGACACACCTGGGACCCATCACGTTTCGGATGCCATCGCTGCGTTTCGGTACACTCAGCGATTCTACATTGAGTTGAACGAGCTCTCGAATGCATACTTTACCGAGTATATCCGGCCTCACAAGCGTGGAGCCATTGCAAAAATGTCTTGTCACGGAGCCTTTGCCCAAAGCTTTATTCATCTCGTGATTCCATCGGATGAAAACGGGCCTGTGATTGCGTATCGGTCGTGCTACTTTCGGGTGGCGGATGACGAAGCCAAGACGTTGGATGAAGATGCGACGATTGATCTCATCACACGCTTTGATGATATTATTTCAGATCAATTGCCAAGAGGTTTGAATATGGAATGTGCTCTTGATGCTAGATATCTCATTTACTTTTTGCAACACTATGGCAATGAGCCTTTGCAAGGACTTCCGGAAGTGGGCGACATTCCTACCTACCTAAAAGTCTTCTTACCAGTCAACAAGGATTTCCAAACTGAATCCAAATGCAAGAAGAAAAATTCCAAAAAGACCAAGATTGGTAGATGTAGTCCTATTATGGATCCCGAGAAAGATATAATCGACGAAGACTATGTGTTGTTCTTTGAAGACAAACCCTGCGCTGCATTTTTGGAGCAGAATAAGGAGATTTGGGATAATAATCTCGCCCAAATCTCGCCCAAGTACCATGAGCACAATGGTGACATTACGAAAAGGACGATGTCTCTTATCAACCTGGACCCTAGTCCAAGTCCCGTTGGAAAGAAATTCGATGGACCGGATCATACAACCCTCCGATTGGAACCACACCTTGATGATATTGGTGAAGGGTGGAAGTTCTTTGCATGCATGCTTGTTTTGCTTTCCCATTCCATTTCTGTCAACCATGGCGAAATCTACCTTGCTCGATGTGTCCGAGCTTGTTATGGACTGGCCAAGTTTGACGAAATCGTCCAAAAAGCTACTGCGGCACAGCCATACACTCTGCGCAAGCTTGCAGCTTTGCGTGGAGCATGTTTCATGGCTCGGTCCGAACGCATTTACATTGATCATACCGACTTGAAATTCAAAGACATGACATCCTCACCACCAACGGCCTCAAGCACAGATGGGGATGATGATATCGACTGCGAGGAAGCACCAGCACACCACAGCAACCCCACAGACGATCTTCAAATGACAATTGTTCCAATCACCCACCGACTCGGCAGTCTTCATGGCAAAGGCAAAGGTAAAGGCAATAATGGAACTTTGAAACTGGAAGCTCAATATGGTTATGCCCTCGGCAAACTATTCTTGATTTGCCTCTCTCATGAGACATATGGCGGGTATTCCCGATCCGAGAATTCCTTTGGGACCTACATTTCCCAAACCACAAACACACTTACTCCCACTAGCCCAACGCCGTCTTGTCGATTCCGCATCCTGGACCAATTCGAAATTCAAAGGATCAAGAACGATTGGATGGAATTGTTGACAGCCGATAGGCGGCTGCCTGGAGTTGCGATTCACGTATCTGAGAATGGGACCAAGAACATTACCGTTTCTGATTTTGAAGAGAATGGGCATATCCAGTGGATGCAAGACTACAACTGTATTCATGCCATTGCTCTCCTTGTTTGTATGGTGCTAGCGACCTATGGCGCATGGGTCTTGGACACTGGTGCCTTCCACTTGATCCTGGCGCTGATTTTCGTCGATCTGATCAACAACAACAATAATAATAATAATACGGCCGAAGTTGTTGGTATGCCCTTTGGAGCGATGAAAGTCCTTGTGGCGGGTGGACATAATAATGCAGGTCATCATGATCAGGTTGGTCTGGAAAAGACGAATTACGCCCGGATGATTTGCATCGTCGCTCTTGGTGGAGTCAAGGCCGTCTCGGATGTACCCAGTTGGTCGTTTGCCTTCAAACCATACTTGATCGCATCGTCAGCACTGGTTGGAACCATGATTTTGTTGCCTTTGGTAGTCAGGTCACGATTTACCACTGCCAAAAATGGTGGAATCGATTTTGAAGAAGTCATGGCAAGAGATGGCAGCTTGGCTTGTGTGCTGACACCGCAGCAAAGAGGAAACGCTTGTTATCGGGGTTGCGACCGAGAAGGAGCATATGGACTTGGATTGCTTCAGGCACAGAATCTTGACGAAGTGTTCGACCATGATGGATCAATAGCGACAACCATTGTGACTCCTGGTCCGAAGCTTGGATATTGGGTTTCTTGTGGACTGAAGGCATGATTGCATGTATAAATATTAAATATATAAATATATTATATACATTGTGTTATACATCGAACCACATAGCCATACATAGTTTGATTGTAATAGACAGACATTCTCATTTTGGTTCAGCGCTTGTCATTTCATGATTTGAGAAGATAATTAAAGGTGGCGAAAGAAGATTGTCGTCTGAAAAAAGAGGTTCCGCAAAGTACAAACCGAGAACGCTGGTGAATTGTCGCGTGATATATTATTAATAATACCTACAGTATATTGAATATATCCTCCTTATATTTCACTTGATGCATAATGACTTCTATTGTTGACACAACAAGCGATGGCCAATGTCAAGCGTCGTCTGAGAATATAGTTCGCCGATCAGATCAGCGCCATGCTCATTTGAAATTCTGCGTGATCCTCTCTTAATTCTACCGATAGTAGGAAAGCTCAGAAATCCAGTGTGAAGTTATTTCCTCCCTGCCTGATGTGCAGTTCCAGGTACTGTACCTGGTACACGTGTACCGGTATACATCGGTGCATATCCTTCTGTCTGTCTATATACTCGTATACTCTTCTCGTGTGTCTCTCCATCATGATCTCTTAGTAAATATATGCATATACTACACTGCGTGATGCTAGAATGTCAATGTTGTTGGGCGAGAGGATGAATGAGAATGGAATGAAATGATGATTGATTGATACACGTACCAATACCTATGGTACGTGTACACGTACGATTAGAATGACCAACGTATTTTAAGTTTGGCAATATGGCCTACGTCAGCTTTTTGCGAGATTCCCGAGCAAAGCGCGTCCAAGGGTTTTGTTTCGCTCCCTGGTTCGTGGATGGAATTACAGTCAACACAAATTTTCGCGGTAAATACCGTCTTCTCCAAATTCCAGAATATCCCTCTCCTCCGAATTCTTGAGAGCGCGCGCGGGAAACTCTCGTGGTCCTGGTTCTTTTTATATTGACGAGACGCACCGATCCTGCATCATCTTAGTCAGCATTTTATACTCACAGCACAGGAAGTTGCGTATTCCGTTGACACGATTGCCATTGCAGTTACTTCCGTTTTCTCCCATTACGCTTCACAAGAGACCTTCGCTTTCCCTCTCATCGCAGTGAACTGTAAAGTTACTGTATTAGTATCATTTATTGTAGGTACAGAACAGACAAGTCCTCTGCTGAAAGAAGAAGATCATCACCTGAATTTACCTGAATTCATCTGAATTTACCTGAATTCATCATCTCCTGAATTGAATATCTCATCATCAAGCAATCAAGCAATCAGGCAATCAGGCAAGCATCAAGCAAGCGCACACAAATCATCAACCATGAACAACCACGACGAAGAGAATCATTACAACCGTGATGATGACGATGACGATGATGATGTTCACGATCAATTGCCTTCGGTAGAAGAATACAAGGCATCGGTGGGTCCAGGAAATGGCAAGATTGACCCAAAGCGAATCATGGAATCCATTCAGCCGGACAGCGACGAGGAGGATTTCATTCACAATGTCGACGACAATGAGGATTTCATTTTACAACCACCTGATGACATTGAGGATGATGACGACGATGATTACTACAACGATGACGGCAGTGACGATCAAGTCATTCACGATCAATTGCCAACGGTGGATGAAATTCATGCCCAACGTCAAACACAAAAGGGTTCTGGTTTCTGCAGCGGTCGCCGGTGGGGATATTGCATCATGACCTTGTTGTTTCTCTGCATTGTCATTATTCCACCCGTCTTGTTGACCCGAAAAGATCATTACGAAGAGCGCAAAGAACAGATTGTCGAATTCCTCATGGCGAAACAGATTGCCAAGGGCAGTCAGTTGGACGATGCACAAAGTCCGCAAGCCAAGGCGGTGGAATTCTTGGCTTCCGAAAAGTTTGACAATGCGGCACTCAGCGAAGAAAAGCTCATTGAGCGATACGTCATGACGGTTTGGTATTATTCTACCAATGGAACCAAATGGAGGTACCCCATGCGCTTTTTAACCAATGAAGATACCTGTGGATGGTTCGCTTGGTTCCGAAATCAACGCAGTGGTCAAATTACCAAGGAAGGAGTTATTTGTGATACTCCTGAAGGTTCTTCAACACCAGTCATTGGATTGCTGGATATGCGTGAGTACACTACCGTATACATATCGAATATTGAATATTGAATATGGATTGAATCGATGATATTGGATGCAAAAGGTCTAATCTTGTTCTTCTTTTTTCTTTCCCTTCATTCAATACATCCATCTTGTCATCCAATCATTCATCCAATCATCATCCATATGCAGCTTCCAACTTGCTCCAAGGCACCATTCCATCCGAATTGCAATACCTTTCCAATTCCCTCGAACAAATGCACGTGGAATTCAATCCCGGCCTCGAAGGTGAAATTCCCATCGCCATGGCGCAATTGACCAAACTGTGGAGTTTGGAATTGCAATATTGTGCCATTAATGGTACACTACCGGAATGGTTGGGCACCGACTTGCCCCTTCGTCGATTGGGATTGTCTAACAACCTGCTCACGGGATCCATTCCCGCCAGCATTTTGCACCAGACCAATTTGCAAATTCTCGCCCTGGACGACAATGGCCTCACGGGTAACATTGCCGACTTTGGACCCCTGATCAAGATCCAATACTTGTACATGGAAGACAACCTCATTGACGGACAACTCACAAATCAAATATTGACGAATTGGACGGCCCTCAAGGAAATGGACTTTTCCAGAAATGACATTTCGGGCAATCTCCCCTCGGATCTCTTTACCAAAATGACCAATTTGGAGATTTTGGATTTGCACGGCAATGATATTACGGGACCCTTGCCAAGTACCATCGGAGATAACAACCGCATTGTATTCATGGCCCTTCAAGACAATAAATTGAATGGTCCCATTCCTGCGGGCATGTCGAATATGATTGATTTGCAACATTTGGATGTCTCACGGAATCAACTTTCGGGCAAGATTCCTCCAGAAATGGGCAACTTGAGTTTCTTAAGGTACCTCTTTTTGGGATCCAATAGCTACGATGCACAAGTATTGCCTACGGAATTGGCACAATTGACACTCCTTCGGGAATTGTCCATCAAGAAGGCCAATTTGCAAGGCGAACTACCGACTTGGATTGCTAACTTTACTCAACTGCAATTGTTGGATTTGGATCAAAACGATTTGCAAGGAACGATTCCAAATGAATTTGGCGTGGCTCTAAAATCATTGGATCATCTAATGTTGAATCGGAACGCTTTGAATGGAACCATTCCCGATTCCTTTGCACTGTTGACAGATTTGAGTAAGTGACATTCTTTCTATGGAGTAGTGGTGACGCTGATACTGTTGTCATGATTTTCTTTGTTTGCTAACGCACAATATACCCTTGCTTTACTTGTTCCACCAATTGTTTCATTGTCCAGACTTGCTATTGCTCGATCACAATGCTCTGACTGGATCCGCCGACGTCGTTTGTAGCATTCCTGACTTGAGATTATATGTGACGGATTGCGAGGCGGTCCCCACCAACGATCCTGGAGTCTTTGAAGCTGCCGAAATTGAATGCAGCTGTTGCAGCACTTGTTGTCACGAACAGAATGCGACTTGCAACATGTACGATTGGAATGTCAATTTGGATCCAATCTGGGAATATGGATACACGCGCTACGTATACACCTTTAGTCAGAACTTGGTTGAAAAAGATTCCCCAGTGGGATAAGAATGCCTCGAGAGGAATGACGATGATGATGATAGGGATGGAGTGTTGGACTGTTGGACTGTTGGACTGTGGGGATGATTTCGATTGTTGGCAGCGGCCAGGTTGTTCGATGGTCGAGAAATGGTCGAGCAAAGAGTGCATCTTTCGCATTCAAGATACATATTATGATTATTACTATTAGCAAACAAATGCATGATACACAGACTCAGATATCCCATCGCTGGTATTCTACACCTACTAGACTAACTAGTGCTTTACTGGTAGTGTACCTATGAAGCACAATAATAGTCTGTCTATCCGTACAGCATCGCAAGATTCATGTTTATTCAATATATTATAACATATATTATTATAACGGTATATATATAGGGTTAGGGTACCGGTACTGTACGCAGGTACGGTACAATATATAGATGGCACGCGCTCAACATAGTCCTAGGAGTTTCTTCAAATCATAAAATAATTCGAAGGATAAATATACGCGTGCATACATATTGACCCCACAATTTTTCATCGGATTTTCAAGATGTCGCACCTTTCTCGCTTGATTTCCAACGTGACAACAAGAACAAGAACATTGATAGCGAAACAGCTGCAGGATTTCCTGCTGTTGCCGAAGGTCTAAGATTAGCGTCACAGAAAGCAATAGACACATCACGACGTCAGTCTCTCTTTTCTCCCCATGTGATCGGAATGGAAGAATAATACGGCTACGCAAGCGTGCTGGGTACATTCCTGTTGCTGGAAGAAGTCCCCATCTTTCAACATCGCTATCACCTAAACGGCAGCCCAAGCTCCATTTCAATCCGATAGCTTGTTCGATCATTCCAATAACGATTGTGACATACCTTGCTCTTGTGCTCGTCATGTACTTGAAAGTAGAAAGCTTGGCGACGAACCGGCGAACCAATGAAATGATGAATCTTCGAATACCAAGCATGATGATGATCAGACACATTTCCAAACCAACAACCATCATATTTAAACATCCTTTCGATTCAAATACATCACCATTAGTATATCCGCCACAATTGTTGTATCTGCAAGATGACGAGGCACCAGCAAGTGACTATGAAAATTCGAACATCATCGATTTGTTGCAAGATGATGAAACGCATGATCGGCAAAGAGATAATATGGACCACGTGAAGGATAGTAGAGAGACCCAGTCATCAGATGTCGACGACGATCACGTGTCTGCGTAAGTTGTCTCATCTTCCGAACGCTAACCTTTTCTTCAAATATCAACTAACGCTTCCGATATCTTCCATCACTCCTGCAATGAGCAACGAAGGTACTATGCCTTTGATGATGATGCAATCAAAGGTGGGCAAACAGAGACAGAGGAGCCCTGCCGAAGGATATCCGAGCATCGAAATGATTTTCAAAACTGCAACAACTTTCATGAACAACATCTCTTGGAAGGAGGCATCAAGTTTTTAGGGTACGTTGATGAACTTTTGCACTACTGCTAGAACTGGAGCATACTGACTTGAATTTTGGTCCCCAGAGAGGGTGCCTTTCGTGAAGTCTTTGGCTTGTCGCATCCGTTCAGAGAACCCAACGAACAGTTTGTACTCAAAGAGCTCAGATTCGAGTAAGTTTCAATTGCAAGGTACTAGATGGTCAGACCTCCACTGATCGATTCAGCGCTAATGAATATGACCATGATTATACCATCCGCAGTGAAGATATCAATGACGAGAACAGTGAGTTCATACGAATGGATGCAGCTGTTGCCGAGCGACTATCGGCAAGTCCGCGCACTTTTGATATCTATGGCTTTTGTGGTGTCGGTATCCTTTCCGAGTACTTCTTCCATGGCGACATTGAAGAGGTTGCATACGAGGATGAAGGAGAAGTTAGTGAAGATCTACGGGAGATTGAAGAATTTGAAGTACAAACCAATCTCACCGGCAGAGAAAAGGTGGTGCTGGCACTGGAAATGGCTGAGGGAATAGCCCTGCTGCATGGTAACGCCGGTGGTGTCATTGTTCACGACGACATTCAGTTATCACAGTTCCTACTCAACAAGGATAAGACGATGCTAAAGATCAATGACTTCAATCGGGCAGAATACATGCTATATGACGAATCCAAAGAGACATACTGCAAGTATCACAATGGTGGAGGGAATGGAAATGTAAGTAGGAGATACAGCATTTGACATGATTTGAAGCAACCATTTCCTCACTGGTTCTATGCTATCATCTTGTAGTGGCGGGCTCCAGAAGAGTATAAAAACGAAGGATTGAATGAGAAAATAGATGTCTGGTCGCTGGGAAATAACATGTACACTTTGCTCACGGGTTTGGATCCGTTTCCTTGGTTGCATTCGAAGGAAATGCAGGTACGTGAATCAAATCATCGATTTTTCAGGTCACTATATAGATGGCTCAATATTTGTGTTTACCCTCCTGTTCTTGGATACTGTAGCCATTGGTGCATCGATCCCCGATTCTGGGCCCGTAGTAAGGAAGAAGGTAGGCTTGCTGAGATCATCAAGCAATGCTTCGAATACAATCCAGACTTGAGACCTAGCGTATTTGACATTGTTGAGCAACTCCGAGAGGTTGTAACAGAAAGCTTGGGAGATGAGAATGTCACCAGAGCACAAGTTCTGCAAGGCCTTAGTGACTGACAAATTCATTCGTTCGCTCTTTGTCCCACCAATCGTTCCATTCAGACTTTCTATTTCATTCGATCACAATTCTGGTCCAATATTCCCGACTTGAGATTGTGTGTGACGGATTGTAACATGGTTTGAAAATACATGATAAAGATTCAGCACAAACAAACGGCCAGAGTTCGGGTGGGTATCATTCAGGAAGTGAAGCCGAGGTTTCTTTCGTCTCATCCCATCTTAGCCTAGTTACTCAATAAATTCCTTCTAACCTGACACATCGTAATTACTCAGAGATCAAAAGATAATTCCACAGCAGTGATGGCTCATGTTCGGAACCATGGGCCTGTGGTATATCAATGGCGGCAATTTGATTTACACAAGATTCATGTTCGACAGGCGCGTAATGCCAATCTTAAGCAACTTTTTTCATATAGGGCTAAATAAATTTAAAGATGTCCTAATACTTATTGACACGATATTTTCGATCAAAACGTCAGATTTCCTAGATTTCTCACTTTTCACTTGCCAATCGTGACAAAACAGAAAATTTCATGACGATGATACATACGCCGATAACAAAACATCTGAAGTATATTGTCGGTACTGAAGACCTAAAGCAGCATTACAGTATCGTCACAAATGAGAGACATAGAAAACAATAGATACAGCACGACGACGGTCGCTCTGTCGCCTCCACACCATAAGGGGAAAATACTGCATCATAATTGCCGTGATCCTGATGGCAGAAGGATTTCACCATCACTTAAACGGCAATCCAAGCTTCAGTCAAATGTTTATAATCCATTAGCTGCTTCATTCTTTCCAGTGGCCCTAATGGCATGCCTCACTCTGGTATTCGTCGCGTACATGCAAGTGGAAAGCTTGAACCGCAATTCATCACTGATGAATGTTCGAAGAATAATACCGAGGATAGGGCACATTTCCAAGCCAACAACTATTATTTTTAGTCATGTTTTTGATCCACCTGCATCATCAAAGCTATTAGTGTATCCGCCACTGTTATCACCATTGCAACCTTTGCAAGACGAAGATGAGGCAGCATCAGGTGAATATGGAAAGTTGAAGCTGGAGTTCTTTCAAGATAACGATGAGGCACGTAGACAGGTACACCTGCCAGATAGGAGTGAGTATCAAACATCAGATGAAGACGATGATTTCGTGTCGCCGTAAGTTCTTGCACCTGTTTGATTTATCCTTTTTTCAAAGTAAACAATTCTAATGTTTCCATTCTTCCATCACTCATCCTTCAATGAACAATGAAGGTACTATGCCTTTGATGATGATGCAATCAGAGGTGGGCAAACAGAGACAAAGGAGCCCTGCCGAAGGGTTTCAGAGCACCGGATTAATTTTCAAAATTGCAACAACTTTCATGAACAACATCTCTTGGAAGAAAGCATCAAGTTTCTAGGGTACGTTGAAGAACTCTGGGCTCTGTTTGGGTTACTAAAATCTTGAGACATCATGTAAACTCACAGTTGGATCCGCAGAGAGGGTGCCTTTCGTGAAGTTTTTGGCTTGTCTCGCCCGTTTGAGGGGGGCATCGAACAGTTTGTACTCAAAGAGCTCAGATTCGAGTAAGTCACAATATGGGTTCATGATCTAGCCATTTCAATGATTCGCGTATCTAATGAATCTGGTAATACCATATCCACAGCCATGACGTCGATGACGAGAACAGTGAGTTCATACGAATGGATGCAGCTGTTGCCGAGCGACTATCGGCAAGTCCGCGCACTTTTGATATCTATGGCTTTTGTGGTGTCGGTATCCTTTCCGAGTACTTCTTCCATGGCGACATTGAAGAGGTTGCATACGAGGATGAAGGAGAAGTTAGTGAAGATCTACGGGAGATTGAAGAATTTGAAGTACAAACCAATCTCACCGGCAGAGAAAAGGTGGTGCTGGCACTGGAAATGGCTGAGGGAATAGCCCTGCTGCATGGTAACGCCGGTGGTGTCATTGTTCACGACGACATTCAGTTATCACAGTTCCTACTCAACAAGGATAAGACGATGCTAAAGATCAATGACTTCAATCGGGCAGAATACATGCTATATGACGAATCCAAAGAGACATACTGCAAGTATCACAATGGTGGAGGGAATGGAAATGTAAGTAGGAGATACAGCATTTGACATGATTTGAAGCAACCATTTCCTCACTGGTTCTATGCTATCATCTTGTAGTGGCGGGCTCCAGAAGAGTATAAAAACGAAGGATTGAATGAGAAAATAGATGTCTGGTCGCTGGGAAATAACATGTACACTTTGCTCACGGGTTTGGATCCGTTTCCTTGGTTGCATTCGAAGGAAATGCAGGTACGTGAATCAAATCATCGATTTTTCAGGTCACTATATAGATGGCTCAATATTTGTGTTTACCCTCCTGTTCTTGGATACTGTAGCCATTGGTGATGCGAGGAGAAACCGCATACATCGATCCCCGATTCTGGGCCCGTAGTAAGGAAGAAGGTAGGCTTGCTGAGATCATCAAGCAATGCTTCGAATACAATCCAGACTTGAGACCTAGCGTGTTTGACATTGTTGAGCAGCTCCGAGAGGCTGTAACAGAAAGCTTGAGAAATCAGAATGTCACCAGGGCACAAGTTCTGCAAGGCCTCGGTGGTGACTGACCAATTCATTGACAGAGCTGTGACAATACGGGGGAGATCCCAGAAAGAAAAAAAGCAAGTTGGATACTCGGTTCACTGAACACCCGCAATCCAAGGATGATCCTTCAGCTCAGTAGCCAAGTCATAATTTGAGCTTCATTATCCTTATCTTCAATGAACGAATCGCATTCATTCGTTCATTCACGAGTGGACTTGGAAAGTCGAGCGCACCAATAACGATGAGCAATGATGTCATCGATGATTCAAAGTTGGTGTATTGCGGATTTGCTGTGACCTTCACTGTTTTCAATATCATGATTGTAAAAGCGAAGCATCTTCTAATAAAATTGCTTCTAATAAAATTGATTAGCAAAACTATCCTAATTGAGAAGGTTTGATCTTTGATCATTATATTCATCGTCATCCAATGAAATCAAAACATATTTAAAATTCAGGTTTGTACTGAACATATTTCGGCACCACATTCATCTGTGACTCGATGCGACGTGCTTCTTGACCAGCCTTGGTGAGAGTCAACATGAAGAGAGTGGAGGATCCTTGCCTTGCCACACGGACAGACCAAGCAAGGAAGACTTCCCATCGACGATAGGCAGCAGCACCAAACTTTTGTTCAACCTCCTGTTGGTTGGAACGCCAATTTTCTAGCCAGTGATCAATGGTGCGACTGTAGTGAGTGCCCATGTTGTGGACGCGCTGAATCTCAAATCCAGCACGTTCGACTTGGGTCGAGACCCAACCCAAAGGACAGGAAGCGTCGGCTCCTGGAAAGACATGTTCTCCCATGAATAGACCCCAGACCAAGTCTTCAAATCGCCAGGCACGACGAAGTCCAGCGACCTGAAAGTAAAAGACTCCATCGTCTTTCAGGAGACTGTGCACATGCTTGAGAAACTCTTGGTACCGGCGAATTCCAACGTGTTCGGCCATTTCCAAGCTGGTAATCTTGTCGAATCCACCAATTGGTAGATCATTTCGTTCTTTTAGGCGCATGGCGTCTTGGAGCAAGATCGTGACCTTGTTCTGAAAATCGAGGTCCAGAAAGTACTGCCTCTGTTCCTTCGAGAGAGTAATGCCCGTCACGTTGGCACCGTGCTCTTCCGCTAGACGTCTGGCCAGATAAGACCAGCCACATCCAATATCCAATACACTGTCACCAGGTTGGACCTGAATCGCGTCTGCAACGTAATCAATCTTATAGTTCTGTGCTTCCGTGAGCGATTCTTTCCCGGTGGGATAGAGTCCACTGGTGTACATCATTGTTTCTCCCAAAAAGTATCGAAACCAGTCATTTCCCTTGTTGTATCCTTCGTCAATGTTATCCTCATTGTGGTCATTGGAGTGAAGCAAGGTGTGACGCAACAGATCTTTGAACAAGTATCGGATTTCGTAGACACCCAACGTAGGCGCATACTTGTTCGATTCCAAAATGTCAGTCAAATCACCGTCACCAGTCTCAATATACGCCTCCAACATGGGGCGCAAAGAGGGCTGCGAAAAGATATCGTATCCTCGCATGTACGCATCTTCCCAAGAGACGGCAAAGGTGGTGGCAGCCATGACCACAATGCACAATGGGATGTAAAGCAGAACAAAGAGTTTGAGGGTCACCCACTTCCTTGCAGGTTTGGCTCCTTTCGTGACATTGCTGATGTCGCTGCTGATGTTGCTGATGTCATTGCTGCTGCTGGGAATGAAGTACCAAAGCAATGTCAAGAAAGTCACGAGGTGAGGAAGAAACTCCACCTTGAAAAGGATAACCTCAAAGATGTCAATGCCGGTAGGGTTGGTGATCTTCATATTGTAATGCTATGGTATGGTTGCGTGGCTGTTACTGTTACTGTTTGTGTCAAGTTGCTCTGATGCCAAAACAATACCGGAAATGTCCAATACAAGACAATAAAATGCTCTGTTGGCAGTGATTTTGCGCCTCAGAATGTGCCGGCATTGCGGCCATGCTTGTGAGAATCTCATTTCCGGTGATTGGCAGACCACCATGCTACGCGCAGACAACGCATCACCACGTCGACGGCTTCGTTTGCTCAATAACTGACACGTTCTCCGGCGATTGGCAGACCAAAACAGTTTGGCATGACTTTGAAGCGCAACATGTGAGTAGGTATTCTACCGGATCTATTTTGAGGCCGACGAGCGAAAAACAGTGCCGACGCGACGGATTCGCCCACGTTATTTTTTATCATGCGTTTTTGAACATGATGACGTGCGCACTGCGCGATATCAACGAGTTCGTAAAAGCAAAAATACGAACTCGACATGAAGACTGACTCGTGCAGTACTGTACAGTACTGTAGTAAACGCGAAGTTTTTGAAATCGCTTCAGAGACTGTCAAATATATCAATGAGCGCAAAACTACAGTAGTCGCTTGCTTTCTAGATTAGTTTGTTTTATTTTATTTTATTTTATGATGTATAATATTCCTAGGTCCTATTATGAAGAAAATCCCATCCATTCTTTCTTTTTACTCGGACGATGCATCTACTGGTGGTCCAAACACCAGTGGAGTTCCGTCTTCATTGACTTGGACTCCATTGTTAAACAATCGTGGCCCTAGTGCTGCTGCTTGACTACTCAAGGATGCTTCGTCTTCTTCTTCTCCGACCTGTTGCTCTTCCTTGCTGGTAGCTGTTGGAGTCATGAACACTCTACGCTTCTTTTGGAATCGTTCCAAGCCTTCTGGCAGTCGTGGTGGCGAGTAAGGAAGTTTCGGTGGAGAATACCTTGAAATTCGTCGCCCACGGGATGAGGAGGTAAGGGTAAAGGATTGACGCTCGGCGGCACTTCCAGGACTCCAGGTATTGGATCGTTCAATACGTGAAGTAGTAGTCATTGGGGGTTGTTGCAGTTGTTGTTGGTCATCCGCTACTTCCCATGGCTCCATTTCACTCTTGGAATACTGGACTTTGGGAATTACGTCATGTTCATTAGCTGCTGCTGATTCCTCCAGTTGGAAATCGTCGTGTTGACGATCGTAGTCATGCTGCAAATGTGGAGGTTGGATATCCTGATCCCAAGCGGACTTGTGATCATGTCCCATGGTGATAGTAGCTTGGGCTAACGCTGCACCGCCCATGGTTTCATAGCCAGCAAGTTGTGGTGGTGGCGGTGGTGGTAAGTAGACATTTTCATTTGGGTCAGGAGGCATCTCAAAGCTAGTCGCTGTCTCCAAATGATGATGATTCCCAACAGACGTTTGGTCGCCATAATACAGATAATCGTCTTCGTCATGCTTGCTACGGTTGGATGATTCCCATCCACCACTAGCTCCACCTGGGTGTTTGTAGTGTGGAAGTTGCTTGTCTTGAAACGGTGGCTTTGGATGAATATGAGTATGATGATGATGACTCAATTCGTTCTCGTCAAGCTTGCTCCGGTTGGATGACTCCCATCCACCACTAGCATGATATTTGTAATGCGGAGGTTGTCTATTTTCAAATGGTGGTCGTGGAATATAATTTTGATGATAATATTGTTGCGGATGGTGCTGATACTTCTCCAACAGTGGTTCCTGGGCACTTGGATAGACTTGCGCTTCCTTGATCGGATCGGAAGGAGGAGGCTCGTATGGTTGTGGGCTACTAGGCAAGGGTACCCATTGAGCAGTCTTGTAGTCATAGGTCATTGTCTCACGGCCGGTTGAAGTTCGGATGTAAGGTGCCATGCGATGCCTTGAGTGATTGTGATTTGGATAATGATGATTTCGTCGAGAATGGTGATGGTAGCTACGAGAATGTTCGTCGCCCGACCATTGATGATGAGGAGGATAACGATGAGGGCGATGGTGGTGGTGATGTTGCTGATTATGATCATGTTGGTCGTAGTGAGGATCTGGATGGTATGGAGGAGCATGCAGGTATTCGCCTCCGTTTTGTGGTGGTGGATACGAGTGCGATTGCGATTGCAACTGCTGCCAATGGTGATGTTCGTCTAGCGAATGAGCATGGTGTATCCTTCGTGCAGTAGCTATAACCCCACGTCTTCGAATGGGATTGTTTGGCGAATACTTTGCTTTGGCTGTAGAAGTAGAGATAGTATTACTAGCAGTCAGATCAGGTTCATCATACGCCGGTATTCTTTCTCTCTAATAAGAAAAAACTCACCTTGTTCTCCCGAAATGATTTCAATATTGCTATTGCGGTTTCGTTTCATTCCTCGATTTGGATCTCCTGGATGATAATAGGCATTGGTATTGGTATTGGTATTGGTATTGGCAGTAGCATTGGCATTGGCATTGGGATGACTGATTTGCCTTTCTCTCAAAATCCTTTGCGGAACGCTGCTACCGGAATTGGTTTCCGGCGCTGTCATAACACGGGCTCGTTGCTGCGCACGCTTCTCAAAGGTCCTGTTTTGACGAGCATTGAGTCTAGCCTTGCCAGAAGTCATCCAAGACGACATTGTACAGTATGTTGCGGACTGAAGGAAGAAGGACTGCTAGACAGCTGAAATGAGTTTCAAAAGGAAATATTAATACTAATAAGCTTGAGCAGCAATCCAATCTTGTAAAAAAAAGAATTCGAATTGAAGGATTGAAGGCTTGATTCCGGCGCTGCAAGTGATTCACTCACTGCTTCGAAGCCTTGGATGCGATGCTGGACTGGACCTGTAAAGCACCTCTCTTGGCAATGGGAAAGATATGAATGTGCTGCGCTCTTGTTCTGAATATATGAATATGTCATTTGACGAGAGAGATGCGAGGCTTGATGGCGTGATGCATTCTCAAGGTTCAAACCAGTGCCCGCGCGAATTTGGCCGGAATGCGCGCGCAAGCACACCCTATCCCTCGCGTTTCATTGGCTCCCCAAAACTTGAATTTATTACTACAGAAGTACCTGTCCTAAATGAATGTCCGCCTCCCTCCATAAAATACAGTATATGTTCAACATCGTATCTAGACTACAGACCACGGTATTGTTATCTGGTATTGGTATACCAGTAGTTACGTCTTAGATAAATGGTATTCTAAACAGTACGGTAGCATTAGGATGTCCTATACAAGGCATTTGAAGCCAAGTGGTCTGTCTGGGGAGAAGATGAGATGGGACTCACACGTCTTTAAGATTATAAAGAATGTCTGAAGCAGCACCACGACAACAAATAAGAAAACAATAAATCTATCAGCTACCGTATATAAGACCTCTTCTATCCATATTCTCGCAATACAGCTTCTCGATAGGCATCTTCGGTTCCCAAATCCTTTCCACCATCTAATCGATCCAAGACTTTGATTACATGTTTGGATATGTCTGTTCCCCAGTATCCCCATCCAGCCATGAAGCGTGCCCAATCACAGTAGGCAAGATCGAGAGAATCCTGCAGTTCTTCCAACGTTGGGCGATACAAAGATGATGATGATTCATGATCCAATCGTTCCAGTAATTGTTCATGATAATACTCCAAGTACGAACTGTCATTGTCATCCGCCGCCACACACAGAAAATACGCCAGATCTTTGGTAGGCGGTGCCTTGCCACAATACTGAAAGTCGTACATGCCCACAACGAGTTCGCCCTCATGTTGACGAAACAACATGTTGGCACCCTTGGCATCTCCATGGACACAACACTGCATTGGATCACGCTTCAATCGCTCATCAATGGCCGTGGCAGCACGCTTCAATCGACCCTCCCATCCTTTGGATCGAATGGAAGCATGTTCGTCAGGTCTCGTTTCCAAATACCAATAGGATCCTTGTGGTTGCAGACCAAACTCGTCCACGGCTTTGTCTGCCGTAGATCCCCAAGTGGCAGCATGCAGGGTGGCCAACCATTGTAAAGCTGCCTTGGTTTCGTCTTGTCCCAAATACGACGAATCTCCGTGTAACTTGGTCATGCAAATTGTCACTCCCTTATTTTGTCGCTCGACATGCAATGGAGTTGGAATTTCCAATCCTTTTTGAAGTAAGATTGGTGCCATGTGTTCGTAAAAGTTGGCCTCGCACTCGTAACTGTCGGCCTTGCGTTGATCACCCAAACTCAATCGCTTGTTATTATTGTTGGAGACTTGTTTGACAATCATAATGAATTCTACTAGATCGTCACTACTACGATCATGGTCAACAGCAACTTGAATTTGATACACATATCCCATTCCTCCCCACAAACGACACATGTTTTCCACTTGAATCTTATTGTCGTATTGTGGCTGTGTGTTATTCTTATTCTTATTCTTGCTGTTGCTGTTGCTGTTAGTATTATTGTTCTTGGACGAAGGTGCTGACGATGAGGCCGACGATGAGGCTGACGACGACGATGACCGACATTGTTGCAAAGCTGGGAGACAATGTTCCAGCAATCGTTTGGCTTCTTTCGGATTGAGCATAGATATTGTATTATATTATTGTATAATATTGTATTACTTGTATTGATCTTTGCAACTATGAATAGCAGCTAACGTTGTACGATGAATATTACAGTATTCCGTACCGGTATATAATACAGATACATATTTGAATACGCGCGTAGTGTACGTGCTGATGGTCGGTGCGCTCTGGGTTCAATAAGTTCAATGGAAAATGGAGAAAAAGGGAATAAAACAACATCCCTTTTTGCAACGATGGCGTGCAATAACCGGCATGCCAGTATATCACTGCGGCCTTTCAATGTAGAGTCATTCGAACGAGATCAACCGGGACCGGTAAACCGCACGACCCCTGTACAGGTACAATGACAGTAACCAAATATCGTAGGTATAATAATGTACCTGCCTCCTATGCATGTTACAGGGCAGGTACATCATGGTAGCACGGCTCGTACACGATACCGGTGGTACACGTACTGTAAAGCAGCCGAATGCAGATGGTACCGTACCTCCCTGATTCCTGTTGCCGGCACTGTGGTCGGAAGAACCTACCGGTACAAACGTCCTCCTCATGACCGACAGTAGCAAGCAGCAGCTTACTGTCGGGGGTTTCAAGAAGAACAAGGTTCGTGGCTGGAATGAATTGGGAAGAGATTTTACAGTGCATCGTACTTGAACGGAATTCCAATGATTGAGCTCGAAGGTTGTGATCAACGAAAGTAATAACGTGCTACCTACAGTACCTCGGCAGGTACGGTACGGGTACCAACCGGGGTTGGCGTTTGTTGCGAACCGCACTGTCACTCTCGTGGTGGAAACTTTAGCTCCCTTGGTAAGAACTTTTCGGTCGCATTACGTCATCGCATTGGTTCTTAGATCAAGGTACCTGGTACTGGAAAGGTTTTGATTTTGTTTATGGTAGAAATGACTGATTGCCTTCATCTACTTATAGGTTCCAAATCATCCGGACATACTTCGGCTGATCCGCCGGTCTTTCGTTTTCAGTTTGTCAACCAGAAAATCCGTTCAAGTTCCCCCAATTTCAGGTCAGAACATGCATCAGACGTTCTTCAATATTAATACGTTTTATCTAATGTTTTAATGAAATGATCATGTCTTCGCTTTAAATAGAGGTAGATGAAAAGCCCCTCTTAGAAAAACGCTGTCGAATAGCTCCCCCAGTTTGTTAAGTAACGTGGAGAATACTATACCACCGTGTGGGCTGCTTTCACGACTCTGTTCCAAAACCACTTTTTCAATCTCTTCCATTTTCAATCCAACGAACGGATTCATTCAAACGATATTTATTACCATACAGTACCATGACGACGATAGACTACAACAACACTACAGCTACCAATACTAGTCATGATGCAGAGACGGACACCATACGAGACTCCTTACACCCTTCGGATCTCCAAGAACAATTGTTGGCGTATTCGCCAATTCCAAGTGCCATTCTGAGCGTGTTTGGGAGTTCCGTGATCATTTACATGATCTTCAAAGCCAAACAGCAGCGCAAACTGACTCCTTACTTGAGATTGCTCCTTGCCATGAGCGTCTACGATATACTGTACAGTCTCGTGTGGTGTGTGGCGGCCTTTTTGCGTCCACAAGAGACGAGTCCGCGCACACTCAGTTTTGGAAACAAGACTACTTGCAACGTTCTAGGCTTTGTGAACGAATTGAGCCACGGGACGATCATTTATCAAGGAATGCTGGGAGTTTACTTTCTTTTAACGGCCCGATATGGCTTATCCAATTCTTGCATCGCCAGAAGGATCGAGCCTTGGATGCACATTATTTCCATTGGATATCCGCTAGTTTTTGCTATTGCAGAGGCTCTCTTGAACGGGTATGGGGAAGTCATCATGGGAATTGGTTGCTGGGTTGTGGTGACCACTGAAAACTGTCAGGAAGAGTTTCTATGTCCGGCTCGCGTCTTGCGGTATCTTTCCTGTGCGGTTCCACTGGCAGTGGTGTCCATTAGTTTGATTGTGAACAACCGCATCATCTTTCTCTATGCCCGCGCACAAATCCGTCCACAAGTAGTGCCAGGTGCCACTTCCAGGAGTATCACTCTTGGAACCAAATCTACCGGTAGCAGCTCCCGTCTCTTTTCCACCACCGATGAGAGCAATATGGATAGTGATGATTATGCTGCTGATGATGATGATGATGATGATCACGATGATTCGTCTGTGAGTGCTAGTACTCCACAAGAAGCCAAAAAATATACCTTTAGCGGCAGAGAATCTTGCACCAACGACTCTTCCACCAATGACATCATGGCGGGAAGCGTTCAGTACGGTGAAACAACGACCATCAACAAGGACCAAGCCCGGCGACTACGATTAGTCAGTTCGCAGGCTGTCTTGTTTGTGGCATGTTTTCTCATCTCCAATATCTGGACTGTCTTTACGGGACTCTTGGAAGATCAAGGTGACACACTTGAAGCGGATTTGACCATGTTGGTCCGAACCTTTCCCATCTTTTTGTTGCAGTCCATCTTTTCGCCACTTCAAGGATTCTTGAACATGATGGTCTTTATCCGACCAAAGTACCTCAAGTTTCGTCACCTCCACAAAGAAGAAAGTCGGCTCTGGGTGGTCCGACGCTCTGTCTTTGGAGAAGAAGTCAAGCCAACGGTTTCTCCCGCGCAGCAGCATCAAAGTTCCAGGTCTGCCAAGCCGCCCCCCAAACAACAAGGCAAAGGGGATAGCAACAACAAGAACAACAACAAGAATAAGACCTCTTCCTCCTCCTCCTCTTCTCGACCAACCGGTAAACAAGCCAAAGCGGGTCAAGTCGCTCCAACCGATCAAGTTGCACCACCATCCACAACCCGCCTTCCCAAAGGCGTGGTGTCGGACTTGACTGCCAGTCGAGGGGACTTTGATCATGTCATGCAAGAAGAAGATGACGAACGATGGGAAGACTTGGCTACCACCACCGCCACGAATAACAATGGCGGCAGTAGTCCTCGCACCACGGCTCCACCCATGTTTTCACGCGCACGATCGTCACTACTCTTGTGTACCTCCTCCGCACTCGATATCATCAGTGAAAACCAAGAATCCATCTTTGAAGCCGTGCCAGTCATGCCTGGTAGTGACGATTTAGTCGAAGATGATTTCAATCCTTCGTCCATTCACAAACGCTGGAGTTCTGGTTCGGTGCAGCTAGCACCACCATCAACAGAAGACTATACAGCATTCAAAAAGCCACAAGAATCTGCACTCTGCATGCCGGCACGATTGGCAAGCTCGTTTGATTCTTTTATGGAGGATTCCGATTCCGATTACTCCATTGAAGAGGAATCCTTGCCCTCCATCTCTGCACCACCACCACCAAGGCCAGGTACTACTACTATGAGTAGTACTAGTAGTACTACTAGTAATCTGGAAAAGAGTCAACGCTCGTGCCAAAGTCGAGCATCCTCCTCCTCTTCCGCTAGCATTGATACACCGATGCGGCTGCCACAACGGCGGATGAGTCCTCCTACTATAGCAGTTTACGATGTATAGAAGCAATGTAGTAATTTTTTTAACAACTATATTTTATAAAATAACAACCATACAGATTTTTGATTAGATCTGCACTTAGGACCTCCTTCGAATCATCATCAAGAAGCACTAAGGAGTACTAAAGTAGTACCACATGGTTCGGGATTGAATCGGGTCATTGTAGTCACATGGACATCAAGCATATAAAAGGCAAGATCCTTGTGGCTTATTGTGGGTCATTATCGTCAGGTTTTGGGGGTCGCTTCAACATCATAGGTATTTACTACGCTCTCCTCTCTACTATCCTCCCGGCTTCGATATCAGAGTAGCATTCGATCTCGTTGTTGCCAGTGTATCATATAAAAAATGGTTGCCCCACCGAAAAATCCAAACGATGATTATCCCAAACTGATTCTGTTAATTAGTCGACAAACGACGGATCGAGAAAACAAGAACCAAGATGTCATTCAATCGATCATCAATGCCAGCAACTTGGGTAAGGTGGAGATTGTCGATGGTGCGGATCCTGCAGCCAAGCAACAAAGAGACGATCTGCTCAAGGTATCTGGATTGGGAACCAAGTATCCACAAGTGTGAGTTTTTTTCTTTCATTTATTTGGCTGGCAGTTCTTCCTTATTTGTTGTTGTTATGTTTAAGGCATGTCGTCAATGCATCCATCCATCCATCGACCCATCCATCAATCAATCCATCCATCCATCCATCAAGTTATTCTCACCTTTTGTACAACCACTACAGATTTGTAAAGCAGTCTGCCTGGGTCCAGCCAGAGTTTGTAGGGGATTACCAGACAGTCCATGATATGAATGAAAAGGGCACCTTCAACAAGAAGGGAGTCTTAGGAATTGACGACGAGGAAGACGAAACACCAGCAGAAACGGATGCTGATGCGGCGAAAGAAAATACGCCACCAGCATCGCAATCGAGAAGCATGCCCGCCGCCTCCGCCGCCAGTGGTGGTAATAAAAAGAAATCCGGTGGCGGGTTGTGTTGCAAAAGTAATTCCGCGGTCGACGATTCACCAGCTCCCAATAAGTCGAAATCAAAAGCGGCACCAGCTCCAGTGGGAGCAGCCAAATCGAGAGCCGCTCCGACTTCCACTACACCAAAGGCACCAACACCAGCACCAGCCCCGGCACCATGGGTGGCGGGGGGAGCAGCGCTCAAGAAAACAAATGGTGCTCCGACAAGTCCTGGTGGTGCCAATAAAAGTACCACACCGACTAGTCCTGGCGGCAGCGGCGGCGACAATAATAATAAAGGAGCAGTGCCATGGGCGAAAAATGAGTTGAAAAAGACACCCTCACCAACCAACAACAATAACAGCAACAATAAGAGTCCCACATCCGCAGCAAGTGGGGACAAGCCGCCAGCGTGGGCGGGAACCCAACTCAAGAAAACACCCTCTACCAACAGCAAAGCTACTCTCAATACCGAAGCTGCACAGGCTGGTGATGATGCCGCACCTTCCCCATGGGCGGGTACCAAACTCAAGCATATCGAATCAGAACCACCCAAACCCAAGAACGATGCTTCGGCGGCTGCTAGTGCCAGTGGCAATAACAATAAGGACGAGACAAATAAGGAGAAACCGGCTGCAAAATCCAGAGGATTGTTTGGTGGCGGCGGTAGCAGCAGCAGCGACAAGAAGCAAAAGAAGGAGAAAAAGGAGAAACCGGCTGCAAAATCCAGAGGCGTGACTGGAAGCAACAACAATACTGCAGCGGGGACGACGGCAGCAGCACCAAGAGGTCAGCACCAGTCAAGCAAGGGCGCCACGGTGACATACACAACATGGCAAAGATTCTTTGGATTTCTGCCCAGGCAATCATTGAGTTAGTAATTATGTATTACATCACAACTCTATAAAATAAGATACTTGTAATGTGTATTGCGAATATTACAGTGAAAATCTGACACCATTGCATAGCTATAAACCCAATCTACAGTATTATGCCGAATGAATGAATAAATCCAATCAATCAATCAATCAATCAATCAATCCTAAAATGGCAATAATTCACCACCGTCCATCCATCGGGTGGATCCACCGTTGCTTTCCCGAATAATCACAGCTAGATCCATGTTTACGGATTCGTCATAAATGTCATCGTCATTGCCTAATGGGTGCAACAAGATCTTGGACAAATCCAATAGTCCCGAGTAAAAGAGCGTCAAAATACCAACTGCAGGAATGCCCCATACCCCAAGCTTGTACGTGAG
Organism: Cylindrotheca closterium; assembly: GCA_933822405.4. Taxonomy (NCBI): domain Eukaryota; phylum Bacillariophyta; class Bacillariophyceae; order Bacillariales; family Bacillariaceae; genus Cylindrotheca; species Cylindrotheca closterium. Next base: position 17,306 of record CAKOGP040000114.1, on the reverse strand, counting down.
AGCAACCGGTGCCAGTAATAAAAAGGAATCCACAAGTATTTGGACTAGATGAACATATGCCAGCGGTGATCTGCCAGCCAATTTGCCTCCAACTCCAGCAAAGGTTCCTTGTAGTTCCATGGCCTTGTTGAATAACGTTTGCTTCATGGTCACATCGTTGGGAACGACATTGTCTTGCATTCCCTTTAGAAATCGAGTCATGATCCAGATCAAACATGCATGTTGAGGGGCCACCGTAGTAGCATCCAGCTTTTGAAGTGTATTGAATTGCTTCCTACTCAATACTCCTCGATTCACCATTCGCCGGAGTCCCATGTCACTCAATAACAGATTGAGTTTGTTGGAAAAGGATGCCCACATGAATACGTGATACAATCTAGTATAACTGGCCACGTCTTCCATTAATTCTCTGGCCCTCTTGGTGTACGCTCCACTCCGATCTCGTTCTGCCGAAACTGCCAACATCAAGTTGATATCACTGAGTCGTCCTTGGACCACCCGAGCCGTCGAGTAAATGTCCCTCCACAAACTGTAGGCCTGTCCCAAAAAGAATGTCAAGATAAAAGTCGTCACAGTCATCAGATACTGCCAAACATCAAAGAGGCCCAGCATTTTGCTAATGAGTGGGTTGTTGGGATCGGGCATGACGGTAAGTCCCCAAGTTGGTTTGGCCAAGAGTCGAGTTGCAACGACGAGGGTAGTGGCAGTCAGCAAGTTGGCCAAGGAAACCTTCCAAGCATGTTGTAGAATGGTCCCGGACCATCGAGTCCACAGCCAGAGACGAGAGGGATTGATTTTACGAATGACGCTACCACCATATTTGAGACGGACGCCCGATACCTTGGCAATGACATCGTCAATCTGTTTCAGTTCGTGCTTCAAATCGTTTCGTTTTCCTGGCCACTTTTCGAGCCATTTCAGAAAGGCATCCCGATCCAATCGAAAGCCTGTAACATCTGTCTTGGCTCGTACGGTTCCGACCCTTCCAGTGTCATATATGAGTGCTAGTTCACCAATAATGCTTCCCTGAGATGCAATGCCATAGGGAGCTGGTAGCTGTTGTCCTTCCACAGAGACAATGAATTGACCAGATTCCACCACAAATAAAAAGTCTCCAGTCTCGTCCTTTTCAGAAAAGAGGAGCTCCCCTTTGGAGTAATTTGTCTTGACAAAGGCTTGGATGATATCTTGCAAGTCCTCTCCTTCATCAAGACCTTGCCCAAAGTTGGATGCTTTTATTACAGATTCAAGAAACTCGGCATCAGAATCAAATGTTCGTGAAGTAATAGTGCTAGGAGAGCTACCACTGCCAGCATCGCCTTCCATAGGCATGTTGCTACCATCCGTCTCGTTGTTCCAGGCAGAAGGCGAATACTCGCCACCTCGCATCATGGATTCTTCCGATGGATCGGATTCTAGTTTTTCGGACAACGCTGCTTCTTCTGTTTCGGACCACAGCTGCTGTGTTCCACCATTTACCATCAGCAGGGACCTTGTTCTTCCATGTGTCAAGGGTGATGCAAAAGATAATGCCTTGGCATGGTAGAATAAAGCATAAAAAGCTAATAAGCTTTTACACTTTTTCATGGTGCATTGATTGCACAATGCGTGTCTCATCAAGCGTTGAATTTTTTATTCATCTTGATGTTCTGTTCGATCGAAAGATCTCATGATCACTTTGCTTTGGACCACCTCGAATGGAATCGAAACGGGATTCAGATCACTCATGACTCATCATTGTGTGAATGAATGATAACTTTATTCGAAATATCTGGTCAACAAGATCAAAAAAAAATTAGTCATAATCAGAAAGCGCAAGAATAACAGATCGCAGACCAAGGTTGTTAGGGAAGCTTCCACTAAATAACCTAACTTTCATACACGCCAGCAATACATTGGTTGAAAAAGCAAGCAAGCAAGCAAGCAAACAGACGAACAATCAATCAAGCAATGAATCATCAATCTGCAGAAGCTCTCATCACCAAGAACACCAAAAGTGACTACGAAACTCGTTTCCTTCTCCAAAGCAGGAGTCATTCACCTACAAGAAGCCCCACCGCTCCCAAGGCGACCTCTCGAGTAATCAATCTAATGGGTGGCGAAGACGTCCTGGATTTCTTGACCATTTACTTTGCCGAACGAATTGCCGAAGACGACCTTCTTTCGACAATCTACTGTCAACAAGGTGGAATTAACAGGAAAGAGTTGGTTCATTTGCAGAAAGAACTCTTGTTGGTGGCTTTGGCCGATGATCTCAGCGAATTGACCAGCGGACCAAAGGCAGATGTTTACAATCAAGCGATATTGCAAAAACACGTGCGACTGGGAATCATGGAAAAAGAAGAATACTTTGATCGACTGGCTGCACATTTGGCCAATTCGTTGACAGCATGCCAAATCAAGGAAGAGAGGGCCATTATCAAGACGAAAAATCGATTCGGTGCGCTTCGGCCACTTCTTCAGATTACTCATCAGCACTTACTGCAGCACTAATAATAGAGTCAATTCCAATTCATCGGCGAATTACTAGTAGTGCCCTTGTATTATTGCTGATTGGCAGCCATTTTGCTGGAAGGGCAATGAAGAATGATAGAAAAGAGGTGGAGAGCAAAGTGGGAAACAAGAGTTTCAAGTAATAATAGTGCTATTGTTCTATCTTGTATCTTTTCTATATTATCTTTGAAACAGGACATTCTTCAACTTGTTTTTTTCCTTAAAGGTGTATACACAACGGTATCCCAATAAAATTGACTCGTCGATTGATTGATTGATTGATTGTCTGCTTTATAGTATGCACTATACTCTCGCCCACTCCAACTAATATTTCATATTTGGGTTCCAGCAGAGGGACCGTCATCATTGTGGTTGGACTCTTTTGAAAAAGGATCGGCATTGTTCAGGCAGGGAATGTTTGCACATACAACGTTTGTAGCAGAAGCGGGATGGCAGATATAGCTCAATGCCAGCCTCTCTCTCTCTCTCTCTCTCTCTTTGAGTTTATGAGCCTTGTCCCTACCCAAAAGAAGTACCTATGGTTCCTTCCTACATCATGATATTTATTTCAAAATGATAATCCATGTTTCGAACACAAGACACACAACAAGACAATCCTACACAATCACACACAAAATAATCGGTCAACGGTAATCGTAAACGCATCCAAAAAAATCTTCAACTGCCACTACGACATTACATCACCAAATTTTCGAACAAAAGGGCAACAAGGGTTCCTTCTTGTTCGAAATACATCTTCCAGCAGTAAAAATGACGTGTAAATAGAGACCTTTGAAGTATGCGCGTCTCTTGTAGCCCACCGGTAGTTGTAGTGGTTGTTGTTGTTGTGGTTGTTGTTGTTGGCCATGATGATACCGACTCCTCCTCCTCCTCCTCCTCGATGGATGATTTTATGCTCGTGCTGGTGGTGCGTGGTGGAAGCATCACCTACTTCAGGATTCCTCACGTATGACGCATAGGTCAGGAAGATTGTTGATTCTGCGTTGGCGTTTCGATGATGACGATGGCCATTGACACCGAGATGCACAGTAGTTGCGGTTGCAGGAATAATGCTGCTAAATCACCTCCTTCAATCGTATAGTAGTTATCTCTTCTTGTCCGAGGTTAACATCATTCGTCGCGACTTCAGGTGAACATCAGCAGAAAGGAGAACATTCTATTCAGTTGCTCAGTTACAATATAATTCCAAAGTCGCATGTTTATACTGGTTCGCTCATTCATTCATTCATTCATTCACTCATTCATTCATTCATTCTTTGTCGTTTGGGTGTGAGTGCATGGTTTCCTTTTATTCCTTCGCTTCCTCCTTCTGCCCGAAGAATCTCGACCCGCGTGATCTTTTGAATTCGCGCGGGAAAATTATCCGTTCCCAACATATTTTACAGCTATGTAGAGGCCCCGCCTGCGGAAGAGTTCGAGCCAGTTCGAGCCGTTCGTCGCGCTTGACTAGCATCAACGATTCCGCGGAAAAAACAACGTTTGTTTACTTATGGTTTTGTATAACGCGCGCAATCCGACAAGAAGCCTGCAGAGATACCTGCTTGCTTGACCCTATCCCACGAATTGTACACGAGGCTTTTTGTCAGGAAGATGAGAAGATAATTGCACAGGCATATAATCGAAGCGAAATTTCAGTAGATTGATACTTCTTTCTACTAAACTACCATTCAACTATTGAAATAAGCAGACCCCCATCTATCGATTCACTCATTCACTCACTCACTCATCAGTCAATCAGTCATGTTCTGGATTGAAGAAAGTCCAACCTCGCAAGGGGACGATGATTCCGAAGTCCCGTTTGATGAATCTCCTGGAAAGCCAATGGCTTGCGAACAAGAAATTGAATTAATCATTAGACCGGATGACGATGATTATCCGTACAAGGCATTGGATGCAGATGAAGATACCTGGCCGGAAACGCTCTCTGCCTACGGTGGAACCAGCACTCTTGTCTCGGATGAAGTGGACAAGGAGAGCACTGGGAATAAGGATTCATCTTCCAATGATGATTCTTCTGATCAAGTGGACAATGCCGAAGATTGCCATTCCGAAGCTTCCTCAGTCGATGACGATGCCACTCAGGTCATGGGAGAGCATCACACAATAGAAGGTACGTTTGATATTACTATTACGTTATTGAAATTGCAGTTAGGATGTGTTTAGATATTTTTTGGATCTGAATGCTGACACCCAAGATTTTCTCTTTTTTTCTCTTATCAATCAATTCAACAGGACCGGAAGACGAAAGGACCTTTACCACTGCCCAAGATCAAGACGAAGAGTTTGTCTACTTGGCCCCTAAGGTTCGATCGGAAGAGGCGAGAATAATGCCTGCGAACGAAGATTCCTTCGAGACCAATCTGGAAGAAGATCGGTCTCCGGAATCCTCCAGTCTGACACCAGCAGAGGCTTCACCAGAAGAACGAAACCAGGAATCCAACATTCTTCAAGTGGAGGAAAGTGCCAAAGATTTGCAAGTCGCTGAGGCATCAAACATGGAAGCAGCAGCAGCAGCAGCAGCAAACTCTCAGCAACAAGATTCAGCTGGAGCAACCATTGCTCCTGCTGTTGCCCTTGTTGAGGATGCTGATGCTAATGAGGATTCCGCGAACGGTGCCCCCGCCCTTGTCAGTGAACCAATCGAAGCTCATGCTGACGATGGTGGTGGTGATGATGACGACGAGAATGATGCAGCGTCCATGTCGGCTGTTTCTGAAACCAAACCACTCAACGAAATGAACGATGAAGACGAAGAACAAGAACAAGACCAATTTGATTCCGAATCATCACTATCCGAACGTGATTGGTATGATCAATGGGAACCTCTCGAAGAAACGGGTGATGGCATTTCCTGCATCACCAACATGTTTGCCTCCGTTATAAAGGACAGCTCCATGATGCCAAAAGAAGAAGAAGACGAAGATGGCATGGGCGAACTACCATTCTCCCTAGCCAATCCTACCATGATGTCTGTCTTTTCGGATGGTGGTGCCGATGAGATTTCGCAGTTTGCCAAATGCGCAGCTACCATCAAATCCGAACCTCCATCGCGAAAGGCCTGTAAAGTGGTGATTGACGCTCCAGAGCTTCAAAGAGAGTACTCTTCTTCATCATCATCATCCTCTTCGGGTGGCAAGATGCCGAAGCAAGTCGTCTTGATTGTCGAGGGCGAAGACGATAATGGAGAGACTACACCCATGACGTTGCATGAATACTTGAATTTGCATTGCCAACAAGGATCTCGCAAGGAACGCCGTCGACGAATCATGGAACGTCAACGCAGTGCGCTGTCGAGGATCACTCCCGTCATGGCGGCCACGTCTGCCCCGGGATCGACCTCCACAGGGGCCCACGGGTTTTTGGACCACTTTTTGGAATTTGATCCTTTGGCGCAACTCCAGAACATCTGGGATCTTGCCGGATAAGACATTTTTTGGTTGGGCCAAGATGATCAATTCATTCAATCATTCCTTGATTGATTGATTGATCGATTCATTCATTCATGGTTCAGCATTAATCAAACAATCCATCGCAGCCATTGATCAACTGGGACGGATGTGCAAATTAGAAAATTAGAAGATTTTGACGACTTCCTGCTGGAGCTCCAGGAGAGGATGCGCTGGTTGTGATGCGGTCCTTTTCCAAGTGGTACCATGATGCAAGGGGGTTATTTTGGATGTCAAACGTTAGCGTGTTAGGAGCGCTATGGAGTGGGCAATGTAGACAAACGCACTTTGCAGATAGTCTAATAAGCAGTAATAATACACCACTTCTCTCGCTGCTCGCTACAGTATTATCTTTCGTACCGGTATTCCAAATAGACGCGAGGATCCGCCGGAGGTGCACTGCGACACGAGTTGATTTTCAATCGAACTGGTCGAAAATGGTAGTTTGTCAACGGTCATTTTATGTGCCTAAGTACAGTGCGGATTTAGACTCATATTTATCTTCACACACGTATTTAGTCTATTGCTATTGAAACGCACGCGAGCAACTCCCGGATCGCCCAATCCTAAGTGTTTTAGCCTAGCGACGTTCCACATAGGCAACGATCCCGGAATTTAACGGAAGCCTGGAATACGACTTGCTGACGTTCTCAGACACTGCAGGGTATAGTGGAAGACTTCAGACTTTTTGGCATATTCGCAGTGCAGCACACATCTGTCATTATCATTATCATCATTATCATTAGAGAACAAAGCTAGAGTTTCCTTTCTTTCGCAAACTCAACATCGCCTTGTAGCCGGCAAAGTAGCTGTCAGACTATATTGGTAGCAAACCAGTTTTTGAAGCAAACCTTTCCATCAGCAGTCATCGCCGTCGTCCTTATTAAGAAGAACAGACTATGGAACACTGGGCAAGTCAATTTGTGGAGCCAACGATTAGAACAAACAACGACAATACAAAGCCGTGGAACAAAGATATGAGCTATCTCCGCGCATCACCTCCAAAGCAAATTAGAGCCCCGGCCACTGAACAACGAGATGAACCAGCAGCATACGATGTTCCAAACGATATTCCGAGCCTGTCACAATCGACTTCCTCCTTGTCATTATCGGTGACAGATGTTGATCGAGAACGAACAACACCCACCGATATCACTGATAATGAGATACTTCAAGGTGCTGCTATGCTCAAGGCACAACTACTAAAAGAACAAGAAGAGCTGATTCAACAAGAAGCTCGGTACATGGCATCACCCCAGAGTACACCTGGTCGATCTAGAGAATACAACAACAGTGCGTACTTTTCTGACACGGAAGATGAGGATGAGCAAGACGATTACAATGTCTGGGGAATAGAAAAAGCCACGCCATCTCATTTCTCCTTTGTTGACGTCAACAATGATGGAAAATGGGCCGAATTCTCGAATCAGGACAATGTTTTCACAAAGACACCTCAGGGGCACTTTAGTAGCAACGAGAGCAGGGCATCGAAGCTTTCATCGTCCCCCGACGCGTACATTGATCGACCACCAAAACGGTCGATAAATTTAGGAGAGAAAAAGCTGCCACAGCAATCAATAATGAATGACATTCCATCAATCGAATCACACAGAACGACCGCTTCGAAGGAACCTGGAGTGGCAGACGCAGCATATGCAATGTTCATGTCGGGAACACCAATGTCATCCTACGCTCCACCAAGGACAAACACCCAGACATCTCCCTCCCGGGTAAATACCTCCAGCACATCCAAGCCCCAATCTCCTCCCAAGTCGTACCCATTGAGTCGCAACCAATCGGCAATCAGCGCAGCCGAATCCGATGCACTAGATTTCCTGGCTAGTCAATTCTCGACCGAGGTAGAGCCAGTGGCACCCATTCGGAAGAAAACAGAATCGCCGATTAAGCCAAAACAAGCCAAGAAAGTGAAAAAGAAAGAACCGGGCTTCCCTCTGGTAGTTAAGCCAATGCCAATGCCCGGTGATCTCGCCCAGAGCGTAGTATCTCCTTTCACCAAAGAGTATAGATTGTTGCTAAAAGACCCAGGATATCTTCACGCACAAGGAGCAGGAACTCTTTGGCAATCGCTTGTCAGTCAACACGTTAAGTTCCCATCCAAATGGTTTAATGGTTCGCGTGCGCCACCAATGGGCCTTGGGGAACGCCGATTGTGGCAATACATTGGACGGCACCGGGTTGGAGGCGATAAAGCTCTGAACCTTATTGTCAATAACCGAGGTGCGGCAGGAAGGATACTCATGCACATTGTTGTGAAGGAAGAATCCACGCTGGCTCCTGCACTCGACGTTGCCATTGGATGCTTTCATCCGAATGCTCGAGGAGTTCGTACCACAGCTGCATTCGAACCGATCCTTGAAGACTGCAGGGATATTTGGTTGGCAACACGTCGACGGTTTCCCGATGACTTGGATGTCGAAAACTCGTTGCGATATCAACAGGAGAAGAATGCTACCTTGGGAGACAGCCCCCTTGGACCGAAACATGCTGTAAACAACACGAACATGCGGGCTATCTTTGGGGAGAAACCTCCGTTGCAGACCATATTTGTATTGGAAAGTGAACTGAAGAAAATCCTAATAGACCAAGTGGCCACTCAAGACATGCCACCATCGTTGGTCTTATTGCAGCGCTACCTCAAACTCTTATGAACACCACTTTAGAATCATTCAAACATATCGATAGAGAAGTAATGAACAGGTGTAAACAACTTTAGACTTTATGTGGCTCTACGACTATTGTTATCGCAGCGGTATTGATGCAATAAATGAATTTTTTGCTCGTTGATTTATTAGTATTTCGTATTTTATTGTATAGTATTGTATCTTCTTGAAAAAAGCAGTGATCATTTGTTCAAAATGGATACACGCTGCTCCCAGCCACCTCCATTCACTATTTGTCTATGCATGCTCGAAAATTGGTCTAAGACTTGCGAAATGTCTCTCGCAGTCTTGGATCACATCCTCCGAAACCCAGCTTTCCTCTAGTGCGAATTTCAGGTGCTTCGAAAGAACGTCAAAGTGACGTTCATTGAGTCCCGATTGGAACAATTGGTAGTGACGCAAGGCAACCCTGGATCGTCTTGATTGAATCTCGTTTTCGCCCTCTGGTTCAACTAAGGCAGCCATCAGCAGCTCTTCCTCAAGGACCGAAAGATCTTTGAAAGCGAAGTTTCCAAAGAACTCGGAGAGGCTTGGATCTTCCTTGATACTCTCACAGAATGAGACGACCAGCATGTTGAGGTTGGATGAGCCACCCATGCGCTCGATGATGTTATCTTTGAAGTGGACATTTGGATTGGATGGCATTGTAGTAGGTGGATTGGATCGTTTTATACTGTATGTTTTGTTTGTTTTGTGAGCTGAAGAAGTGGATGTGAGCTGAAAGTATTTCATTGATGTCTTCGTTCTCAATGTTCTCCAGCACGGACCCAAAGCGATTCTTCCATATATATATTTCTCATGGCGATGGCGTTTTCCTTTCTGTTCCTTTTCCTGCACCCTAAAAGAATGTCGAAGCTGGAATTTGGAAGCCGATATGATAAATACCAAAAAGGCCCAATCCCTTGGAAGAACCTGTGGAATGTCATTGACAGTTTCTGGCGAATTTCCAGTGATTTTGAGCTCGAGTGTACCAGCTATCCAATGACTACCTGGTACTCGAGAAGGAACGCCAGCCATTCAGTGTGCAGCTAATCCACAAGGCGATTGCTTGCAAGATATGTCCATTGGTGGCACAGCCGACGATTAGTTCGCGGTCGTCGAACCATGCCACCCAAAGCAATGTTTCTATATTATAATTTGGTCTTGACGACAAATGATTCTTTATCCAATATCTGTCGATATCTGTCGAATGAACTTTGTAGGTCGAAACGTAAGCCAGTCTAGATGTACGGGAAGAACAACGCTGGAAGCAGCTACCACTCACTGTAACCTTGGGAGACAGCAACGCTGTGGGTCGCTCATGAAGAAGATGTTCTTGTTGGGAGGAAATCCCTTCAAACCTTAATTTTAAAATAGTAGTTCTTCATTGTTGACTTATTTTCTTGCATTATTCTACAGTAGTACTTCTTATTCGGTTGTATTGTATCGTATTGTTGTATCTTCTTGATCGTGTTTTCAAAGGATGATGCTGGATCCCCTCCAAAGAAAAGGCGGATACGAAATGGAACCACACTGCTCCAGTTCTTCTTCATTCAGTGACTATATTCTTCTATTGGTGTTCAAAAAGTGGTCTAAGACCTGCGAAGTGTCTTCCGCAGTCTTGGATCACGTCCTCCGGAGCCCAGCAGTCCTCTAGTGCGTATTTCAAGTGCTTCGAAATACGGTCGAAGTGGTGTTCATTCAGGCCCGATTCAAACAATCGGAAATGACGCAAGGCAACCCTAGATCGCCTTGATTGAATATCGTTTTCGCCCTCTGACTCCACTAAGGCAGCCATCAAAAGTTCTTCTTCGAGCACCGAAAGATCCTTGAAAGCGAAGTTTCCAAAGTACTGGGCGAGGCTTGGATCGTCTTTGATATTCTCACAGAATGAGACGACCAACATGTTGAGGCTAGACGAGCCGCCCATGCGTTCGATGATATTATCTTTGAAGTGGACGTTTGGGTATGATTGCATTGTTTCAGTTGGTTTGTTTTTATCGTTTGGTTTGTTTTGTGAGCAAAACGAAGGTTGATCGGAAATTGAGAGTTTATGTGATGTTCAACTTCTCAGTGTTCTCTTCAGACTTCCCAATACGATTTCTAGCCAAACGATGATGTCATTCTCTGAAATACAATAAGTGTTGAGAAGGCCCTATCCAGGTGAGGAACATGCAGAATGTCAGCGCCAGTTTCTTGCGACCAACCACTCATTTTCAACACGTTCATTGCGAACTCAATCGCGAAGTCAAGCATCCAGCACTTCTCGTTTGGGCAGCTGATAATGTTGTTGAAGAAAAGCGTCTTATCGAGAAACAATTTTTCCCGCTGCAAGCATCACCCATCATGTCGCCCTCGCACACGCAACACCACGCTGAAGATCGAGGAACGAGGCAGGTGAGGGTCCTTTGACTGACTCCTTGCTTTGTTCTAGACCATTCAGCAGAAGTGCTGAATGGATTCTTACTGCTGATTTCACATGCTGTGAATGCCATGTACTTCGAAGTGTAGATCACTGCGCCTACCTATCCATTGTTAGTTGCCACTGCCTTTTTAAATGCAATCTGTCTAGTCGATTACACAATTTGCCTTGTAATTCTGTCCGTTTAGAATTAATCTATTATCGGACACAAAAAAGATCTTGATTTTGCTTCAACAAAATATAGTCCAAACTGTATGCCATCCAAATACCGTACGACCGATCATGAATGCTTTGCAGTATGTTGCCGTCTCAATATTCTTCGTAATAGCTTCACCTTTTCTGTTGGAGACGAGTCAAGCTTTGGTTCCTCATAGACAAGAGCTGCTGCATTCAAGATATGGACATTCGACATCACCAGTTCGGCAGCGGCTGAACAATCCAGCAGTTCTGAGATCATCTTCGGATCCACTCCGGCATGAAATCACAAACGAAAATGAGGGTGAAAGCGAAGATGCCAGTCATTCGGTAAACGTTGAAATGAACAGAGGGATAGACGAAGATCCTATCGATTTCGAACCACCAATCTTCCCAAAATCTCGGCAGGAGACCAAGTTCCTTTCGGCCACACTCAAGACCAATGTATTGTTTGAAGAAGCTCCCAGCAAGACGCTGAAGCAAATGGTAGACGCCTTTGAAAAGGTGGAGTATCCTATAGGTACTACTATAATGGAACAGGGGGATACGGATGCCGACTTTATGTTGGTTTTGGGAAGTGGCGAATGCTCTATTTGCATTGATGGTCAGCAGCTCAAGGCTCCATATGGAACCATGACTAAGGGAAGCATGATTGGTGAACTGGGACTTTTGTACGACTCGGAGCGTGCGGCAACGGTGATGGCCAAAACAAATGTCACCGCCTTCCGCTTGAATAAGGATGCCTTTTCCCACTTTATGAACAGCCTTCAAACCAAAGAAGAAAAGGACATAAAAAAAGAATTACGAGATATAGATTTGGCTATAGATGGAATTTCGGGCACCAGTACCAAATATGGCGGTGATATCATCCGACAGTTCAAACCGTCTCCATTTTGGCTTTGGCGAAGGTGGTCTGGAACTGTTTTGCAGCACGCTTGGAAAGCAGCTGCCCTAAACATGATATTGTCGGCTAGTGTTATCGCTCTAGTGAGACACCACTTCAAACCGACATGGGCTATAGGAATGATACCAGACTCCAACCTTCCCATTATTCAAAAATTTCTTGGTTTGAGCAAACTTTGGCATTACTTGATGAATATCACAACATTCATCCTTACCTTCTTCCTCAGCCAAGCGTACGGCATTTGGAGAGAAATGTATCGGATCATGAGAAGTATGCAAGGGAAATTTAGTGACATTGGCCTGCTCTTGGCGTCCACGGTGGAACGGGATCACCATGGGCAGTACACCAAAGAGGGAGAGTCTCTATTGAACGACGTTGCTGACTACTCGAGGATGTATCATGCGTTTGCATGGGCTCGGGCGACCAATAAATTCAAGATCATATTGAGCAAAAGGGGAATTAGTAGAATGCTAAGTCGTGGTCTCATGACTGGAAGTCAATACGATATCATAAGCAGTCTGAATGATGGAGCGAATGGTCCTCAGAACGCCTGTCTCACTTGGATCATGATCAGGTGCCTGAATGCCATGAAGGCACGAACGCTTCCGAATGATCATGCTGTTCGTGATGTACTCTTTGAAAAGGTGCTCCTTATGCGATCATGCTATGCCCAAATTGGCGATTTGGTAAGTCCTTCAAATGTTCGGTAGGGAAAGGATTTGGATTTGCTCTAAACAAATCTACTCCCTCGCGCAGATCGCAGGTCGCATCCCACTTGCTTACTGTCACTTTGTGCAAGTGCTCGTAGACTCTTTTCTTTTCTTGGCGCCATTTGCTTTGTATGTCGAGTTGGGAATTTGGAGCATCCCAGCTGTAGGATTGTTGACGCTCTTTTATTCTGGTCTACTGGATCTCGCAAAGATACTGTTGGATCCGCTGGACAATGATGGTTACTACAAGTCACGCGTAAATATGGATATTGGAGTCCTCATTCGGGAGTCGAACGCCAGTAGTTCTCAGTTCAAGTATAGTGCTGAGAAGCTGCCATTTTCGACCATTTTTTGGGATACTCGGTAGCACGACCACCTCAATAAAACTAATTTTGTCATAAAAGAAACCTTGACTGTGACTTGGATGAATATAGTTTCATTATAGGATAGGAAAAATAAGCTATTTTGAACCGATAATGATGTGCAAAATTTTATATAGAGTTCAATAAGGAATACAATAACTGGTAGATCTCACAGCTTCGACAACTAAAATTCATCATCGTCCACCCACGTTATGGTGGTTTCTGGTTCCTCATTTTTGTCCCGGACAATAAGCGGCGTACCAGCACTGAATTCTTGTAGACGAAGAATCTCAGATTGCAACTCACCAGTGTGTTCTCTTAGACTTTTGATCTCCGACTTCAAGTATTCCATGTCGTCAGGAAGCTCCTTTAATGTCACATTACCTTTTTCACGCTCCATCATGAAATCCATGCATTTGTCACTTCCACCCCGGAACTTGCAGAAAAAGATCGTGGATCCCAATGAAGTAAGCAAAATGGCGACAATGATGATTCCCAAAGCAGTCATTCCCTTATTTCCAGTCGTGAATAGAAAGGAAATAGCCAAGATGCCAAATGGAATCGCAATGAAGGTGACGAATAGATACAGAATGGGGAATCCACGCCAAATGCGAGTGAGTCTACCCAATCGCCTGGCGGCCCCAAGTGGAACGCTTCTCATGAAAGGAATTGGGTACCAAATGAGGATTCCCGCCACGTTGAAGATCAAATGAGCTAGTGCGACTTGCATGGCGATTGGCTTCGTGAGCAAAGCAGCCAGAACAGCAGTCAAGGTAGTTCCAAGGTTGGCACCCAAGGTAAGCGGCAGCATTTGTTCTAGTTGCATCGCTCCCAATCCGATCAGTGGCGTAAGGACCGACGTAGTAATGGAAGAGGATTGGACCAACATGGTAATTCCAGTTCCAATTAATATTGACAAGTATCCATTGATACTAGTGGCTTTGTAGAGCATTTTTGCCGATGAGCCCATGAGCATACCTTGAAGAATCTTGATCAAAGAAAGGAGACATATGAATAGGATGATAAGACCGATAATAAAAGCGCACAGTCCAGCAGTCAGGTCTGCAGCTTCCGTGGCTTCTGGATCAAAGAATGCAGGGCAGTAGGGTACATCACCCTTCGTTTCACATCTGATTAGTCCTGGCCTGCATGAGAGTGGATCGTTGTAGTCTTCGCACGCTAGTGTACCATTTTTGGGATAGAAGGTACCACATGTAGCTAGATTACTGGCAGTGCTCGCGGTGACATTGTTGTTGGCAATAATAACTCGTTTGACAAGCGGCGACACCAATCGCTTGACAGGAGCCTCCCACTGTTCCCCATCTTTTGACCTGAAGTCTTTAATGATTATCTCAGTAAGATGGAACAAGATGCCAGTAACAACTTCAATCGGCATCAAGATACCGACTGACAAAAAGTTGAACATGTCATGGATTGTGGCTGCGGCAAAAGCACGCTCGAGTTGATCTCCATCCCCCATATGTCCCAATGCAACAAGTGTGTTGGTGACAGAAGTACCAACATTGGCACCCATAATCATATAGATCCCTTGCCTGACGGATACAGTATCAGCTCCCACCATAGCAACCACAATAGAAGTGGTAGTAGAAGAAGATTGCAACAAGACAGTGGCAACAATGCCCACCATTAGTCCTGCTACAGGATTCATGTCGTCCCCAAACAGAGCTCCCGCCGTACATGCACTCATAACCTTGGCCCCAGTCCCCAAGAGGTCGAGTCCGACCAAGAAGAAATAGAGAAAGAAGATGGCTACAGCACATGCCATGAGAGCATGTGCCCATTCAGTTGGTGATTTCGAACAGCAGCCATGGCAGAGTTCTCCCCAAGTGGCTTGCGTTCCACCTGAATTCAATTCGACACCAGAAAACTCATTATTGATTGCCTCTAGATTTGAATCAAAATTGGAACCACCATTGTTCTTTTGAATGGCTTTTTCGATTTGAATCTATACATATAAGTTTTCATTCCATTGTGGCGTTAGAAAAACAGTAACGAAGCAACAATCTCTATTTACACCAGGCAACAATACTTACGCTTCTTTCAATGTGGCTTTCAGAGGAGACAGGAGAACTCATATTCAACCCAATAGTATCTTCAGCAATTTCCTTGATGGGTGGCTGCGGTTGTTTGCGGTCGGTTGGGTGTGAAATATAAAATGCTTGTGATGGATACTGTATAACGAGGTATTGTCATAATAAATGCCGTATACTCTTGTTCTACGTGCGCGGTTTTGTTGAGTTGATTGATTGCAGCAGTCTTTTTGGTGGTGCGGGCTTGTTGGACTTATTGATTCCCCGAGGAGATGACCTAAATTCTGAAGCTTTCTATATCTAATTTGCCAAATCGGCATTTTCGCAGTTCTCATTGGCATAAATATTTTTTTCAATACCTCACAGCTGACATATATACCGGTAGATACTGTATTGTGTGTAATGACCTTGGAGTGACCTTGGAACTAGATTAGCCCGTTTGGAGGTACAGATATAGCTTTAGGCCTAACTCTCACGTCACTGCTTTCCGAGAGACTCTATAACTTTTGTTGTGACCCATTCCTATCTCTTCTTCTAGGCTGGTTCATTGTGTAGGGCGTGAAATTGAAAATGATTTACCATGACGATGTACATTGTACAGTACGAGCCAGTCTGATGATACCTGCGGTCGATGCACATACGCAATATAGAAGTTCTGTTTTTTTTCCAAATGGTTAGATTTCGACACAAGATCGGGCTGCCGTCTTTCCACTGACATCACTTTCATGCTTCCGATCTTGAAGTATTCGAAGGCACAAAAAATCGCGGTGCGGTGAGCCTCCGAGTTTCGATTTATTCTGCGAAATGCAGGGATAGTAGATTTTATTATTGGCTTAGAGGTGCTTGGACATGCTTTCAATGCTGTAGGCGGTTCAGACGCATTGATTATCACATCAAACATTCATGGATTGTTACCTTCGTTGTCCTCGTCATACATGCGTCAGGTTTCCATAATAATTTAATAGCACCGACGGTCGTACATACGGTATCTTTTTTTCCCGTTGAGATTCCTTTTACTTAACGGTGTGATACTATGTAAGGTTGTGCCTTTGTCCTGCGACTTTGTCCTGCATTATGTATGTAGTCGTGGCTTTCCCAAAACAATCAGGCTGCTATTATATACCCTAAATCCCCCCCCCCCTATGAAGCCAGTGTCTTGAAGAAGGCGGCGGTGCTTTCCATAAAATTGTTGATATTATTTCCACTATACCGGTATCGTTATTGTCAGGATCAAGTTAGTCGTCTTACAATTTACTAGATTGTCTGTCCATATTCCGTTCCCAACTCACTCATCATATCACCATGTCTATGAGTCTATGTTGACAATTAACGGCCTCTCCCACTCACGACAGACATTGTGCAGAACCTTCCCTAAACCCTGCTCTGCCTCAAAATTCAATGCGCCGAGTTCTTGCTCCTCCACTTTGACCCAAACTTGTTCTTCTGCTCACATTCTTCAGCTATGCATTGGAAATGTTTCGTGATTTCAGACAATAAACCACACGACAACCATCATCCTTTGCCTTCCAATTCATCTACTTTTTAACGGCCAGGACGAATCGGCAATCAACCATCTACTTACAAGGCAATATACAACGAATCGATGATGGCTGATTTGGCCATTAGGATTGTGATCGTTTTTGAATTCCTGGAGGGAATTATGTTCTTCAGATGATTCAGAACATCATCAATAAGGTGGTGGGATTCTTGCGATTAATGCAGAACCCACTTTCATGACTGAGGACACCACCCATACAACTATAATAGACCTGAATCTTCTTCATCTCCCAAATATATTGGTTGCAAACCAATCGTCATCTTCTCAATCAATCGTTCTACGACTCTTTTTTTTCAGGTTTGCAATCATGATCTGAACTCTACCCAGCTGACCGTATAGAAAGGTTACAAAAGAAAGAGAGAAGAAGAATTCCAGATTCCGGTGGTCATGAATACTTCAAATGACCACCGTAGGAAAGTGAACGTACAAAGTACGAAGCTGGAGGAAAGCCTGCGAAAAGACCCGAATTGGAATGACTTGCAGC
>CAKOGP040000113.1:411872-634035 GCA_933822405.4 Cylindrotheca closterium | reverse complement strand
AGCACATTTGTACTCCTCGCCTGGGGCCTTGACGCGAAGAAAGTCAGCATCAGCACCATCTGATCCTCTTGTGTAAAGTGCTACAACAAAACATCTCTAAGAGCGAGAAATGATAGAAAAAATAAAGTCTTACAATAAAATAGAATAGAAAGATCGAAATACAACTCTTCTTTTTGAATAGTCCTAGCTTCTTCTTGCTGCTGTCTGTGTACTAATACCATTTAGGGGTAAGAACCTGGCGACATCCGTCACCGATGTGACAGTATTCTCTTGTCGCAGCTGCTTTTTGCTAGTTTGGACTACCGTGGAAAATGATGCTGGAACAAGATGATTATTCCTTGTCCTGCAATGCGGTACACACTGGCAGTCGATCCCTTACACTAGTTGTGATCTTATGAGAGTCTGGCAACAGGACGAGGAATCTGAAAATCTACACGTATCGATCTATGTTTGCAATTGGTGGACTACTCTATAACAGCAATGGAAGCAACACCAAAAGTGAAGCGAATATTGTTGCTCGTACTGTCGCTGATGATTCGGCTTCTCGGTTTTTAGACGTGCTGTCACCATTTCCATCGTTTTGTATGTCGCTTGCATCACGTCGTTCTGCAAAACGAGGAATGAAAGAAATGGGATCCATTCTACCAAAGTCAATTTGTTGACAGGTGTCAACAACAGCAGTAGGTTCGTACTCAGAGCAGTCGACTGCGAGACAAAGATTTTCAATTGAACATTTGCACTCCTTTCCGCCATACGTTGCGAAGCAAGTGGGGGCGGAAGTCTCTGCAACATCAACTTCAAAGGCGAAACATGTCTCTGGATGACCGTCATCGGCAAAGTTGACACAGGCTTCTGTTTGAACCCCGCCTAGTTTTACAAACTCGAACGAGACTCCAATGGACGCACAGGTCTTTTCATCCACGCAAGCATTTTCAAACTTGCAGTCCATTGACAACCCTTGTTCCTCGCCATCGCTAGCCCCGCACGAACAGCCACCGGCGGAATTGAACTCAGTACTCATTCCGATGAAGCTCTGAAGGATAGGACACATCAAGTCGTCGGCTGGATTCACGTTAATAATGTCACCAAATCGGCGCTCTCTTGCATTCGAACCCCATTCAATTTCACCTGGATTGAAATTATCAGTGTCTAGATTCCCCCAGTCGATAACATCCCAGTCAATATTGTCAAAGACTTGAGAGAAGTTGTCGCCAAAAGCAGGGAATTCTGGCAACCAAGAAATGATATCTCCCTCCGTAACCGTTTCCAAAAGCTGGCAAGAGTCAAAGGCTGCTCCTGGAAGGAACATGCTACAGTCCAAACTGAGGCAAAAGCCATCAAGTGCACACTCGCATGTATTGCCCCCATAGGAAGCTGAACAAGTATGTGCCCCCTGCCCAGACATGTTGTACGCGTAGTCGAAACAAACCTCTGGATAGGAATCACCTTCAAAATCCACACAGGCACTGACGGCAATTTCATCACTCATAGTATAATTCAAGTTGACTTCACCGCAAAGAGCGCTTGAGCTGTAGCATTCATTTTGGAAATCACATCCGATGGCAATGTCTCCATCGCCGTTGTCTTTGCAACGGCAGTTTCCTTCGATTCCAAATCCCTTTCCAATACCGACAGCAGTCTCAAGGATAGAGCAAAAGTCGATATCTGGATTGTTAAGATCAATATCGCCGCGGAAGTC
Source organism: Cylindrotheca closterium (assembly GCA_933822405.4). NCBI lineage: Eukaryota > Bacillariophyta > Bacillariophyceae > Bacillariales > Bacillariaceae > Cylindrotheca > Cylindrotheca closterium. Next base: position 632,336 of record CAKOGP040000113.1, on the reverse strand, counting down.
GTCCCATGTGCTGCTATCCCAATCAATGAGATCCCAAGTGAAGTTATTGAAATCAAAGTTGATCCAATTGGTGAAATTTTCCCAATCGACCTTTCCGTCATTCAACTTGGGCCAGCTTTCAGGCCACTCAAAGCCATCGGTGAAATCTCCAATAAGGTCACCAATTCCATCTCCCAAATTGTTGCCATCAAACGCATCTGTGATGTTCTCAAGCAAGTCGTCAAATCCATCTTTGATATCATCTAAGAAGCCTCCATCTCCTATGTTATCCAAGCCATCTCCCCAATTGATTCGTTTGTTGGGATTCTTCTCTTGGAGTTGGCGGTCATGCTCGTTCACTGCAGCTTGCTCTCGTAGCCTCTTTGCTGCAACAGCATATGTTGACAAAACAAGCACTAGTACAATTGATTGGATCTTCATTTTGGGTTTTTATGGTGACCCTGGCATCCGTTTCGAGGAGATGTTGGCGGAAGCTGTTCGATGAGGTGCCCATTGATCGTACCAAAAAAGTGATTCATTCGGAAGTGACTTGCAGAAAAAAAAGGCGTGTCTCAAGTCGTGCTTGAGGTGCATCGAAAAAATTAGTATCAGTTTTACAGTACCGATATGAACAAAGCACTTTTTGGCATCTGTCAACTGATTCAGCAATGATCCGAATGGTTCTCGATATGGTCTGAGCAACCTACCACCTAGCTCCTAGCTGTACTATAGTGAAATCAGTTGAAAGGCAACACGACTGATCGTGCAATAGCCCATCACTCTATTCTCTCCTGAATTCAATGCATTATCTAATCTCTTTCTTTGTTCATATAGGAGTCTGTGGCAGCAAAACACAGGCGTGCTTCTCATTCCCATTGGGAGACACATCTAAGATGAGGATATGCAGTTGCCAACTGTATGCTCCAGGTTGAACATTCGACAAGACAGCTGATTCGGGTATTGTAGCACATGGATCTGCAAACAAATCTAATCCAAAGGTACCTTTGCAAACGATGGGGTAAGTGCTTGGTGAAGAGTCTAAGCGATCCTTCTCGCCAATGTCATCAACGGGCGGAGCCAGCTCATAAATCGATATGGGCCGTCGCAAGACATTGGCCAAAACCGTCAATTCTGGCCCTCCTCCTTGGATACCACCCTTTGCCCCTGGCTTTCTCAATAGTTCCAAGTATCGATCGGTATCATCTCCCAAGCCCTCTCCTCGGGTCGCTTGTTGTAACAATGCTTGGGCTTTACATGTCTGTCCATTTGCAATATGTAGGTTTCCATTTGGAGACGACAAGACTTGTGCCACCACTTCTCGGGTTTCCTTGGAAATGGCTTCGAGCAAGGCATCGTTCCCTCCCAATCCCATGCTAGTAGCAGCAGCCAGTGCGACTGCCAGAAACATACAGTCTCCATTGCCTGGGACGTTGCGCATTGTAAAGCACTTTTTGATACCATCACCCTGTTCGGTTTTGTCACTGTCTTTTAGCACAAATAGTTCAGGATCCACACAAACTCCATTGGGAGCATATTCAAATGTCGAGAGCATTTTCTTGATAGAGGCAGAAGAGCCAGAGGAATCACCAATCTCATCGTTTGTCTCCACAGTTGTAAAAACGTTTATAAAGGTTGCTGAAGCATCCACATCCAGTCCATTTGTGGACTTCAAGTTTGTCAGTGTTCGTCGTGCCTCCCTTCCGTCTCGAAGCACTGGTGAAGTGAAAGAAAATGTTGTGAAATCACTAACCCTGAATATAAGGAAGAGAATCGTTGTAGAACTAGGTAACGACAGTATCGGCATGTTGAGAACCAATGCTCACTTCGCGGCACGATGACATTGTCGTCAAAAGGATTTGGGATTCATTCGAACAATAATAGTAAAAATACTGTAGTCGCCCGAGTCGTGTCTTTTTTTAAAAAACCTGCCATCACAAAGTCTGCGATTTTTGACACGACGACGACGCAACGACTGATGTCAAAACAAATGAAACAATAATAATAAAACAAACAGGCACCAAATAGAATGTCAAACCTCCCACTGTTCCAGAAACAAGAAGGAAAATCATCATATGGCAGTGCAAACGGGACTACTGCCGATGAAGAGACCGGCCCATTGCTGCTTGTTGCCACTACATCATCCGCTCGTACGATTGGTGATGTCGAGGTTGCCGAAACCATTTTGGCGCTATTTCTTCACAGTGATCGGAGACATGAATTGAATCGACACCCGAAAACAAATCCTAATCGCCCTCCAGAGAAACGTTTCAAAAGGCACCGCAACTACTACGTTTGGCAGTTGAACCAATTCCGTCACTGGTGGAAAACAAGTCGGTTGCTGGTGAGACTCAGTGGCGGATATGAATACTGCTTGAATCCAGTCAATTGGATCGCCATGGGATCGTATGCTGTGCAAAAACGCAAACAAGGCAAGCGTGCCGTTAGGAGCATGAAGGCGATTGGTCGAGGGGGTGTCAGTAGAGATTTTTTGACGAATGTCAAACTGGTATGTGATTTTCAACAAAAGTACAATGTTCTGCCATTGGGATCGGTAAACTCATCTTTAATCATTTTTTCTCTAGGGCACTAGGTCAATTCGATTGATTCTAGCGATTGCTCGAGGATATGAGGCTAGACGGGACCATCGTCTGGTAGAAGTCGGAATGGCAGAAGCTTTGTAAGTATTATCCAAGCGCAGATCATTGCCGTCATATGGAATCCAGTTATTTACAAAATGATAATCTTCAAATCGCAGTGCTTTCATGGGAAACAGATCCTTTCGATGGTTTGCTCGGCATTTTGTTGATGAATCAACAAAGCAGGTATTCCTTCCATTCAGTGCAATTTATATCGCACCGTACCTGGACCAAAACAGTCGTCCTGTGATTGTTACACTTGGTTTCCTCCGAGCAATCCTGTCCTTTGCAGTCTCGTTCCTTGGAAGTAGATTCGGGAGACAACTCACATACAGCACCTACAACGTCACACATAACCGATGGAAGGCGGTGCAAGGTATCGAACAGTTCCATCCAAACGCCGGAGCCTTTCAGGATACTGTTCTTGACCAAGAGCTTCTTGAATTCGGGCATCAAGTTGCAGAGGCAATCGGTCATGGCGCTGTACCCGAAGAGACTCGTTCGAAGCTTTTATCTATTGGATTTCTGGTCGTTGGGTCTGGTCAAGGCGGATATGCTTGCTATCGTCGTCTCGAACCGGATCGATCTGTGGCAATTTTCCTCCATCTTACACCGTATGGTCCTAGCATTCTGGGCGAAATGCCGCGATATGTAGTACTCGAACGCAAGAAGATTGAAAGGGGTACTCAGCATTCTGATGTGACAATTATGGATGCAGCAGTCGAGCCGGAGGAGTCGATCTATGGCTACACCTATTCTGGAGCTTTCTTCAAAAACCAAGAGTGGGCTGCACTACGATTGAGATATGATGATACGCTTACTGCATACAAAACAGCTTGCAACCGATTGAAAACATCATGGTCTCTGCGCGGCAAGAACGCTATCAACACCCCCCCTAGTAGCCTCATGACTCTGAAAGATTTCATACGATCTGGGCATACTCCAATGAAGGCGCGGAAGGACAAGCATCGTTGGAAGGAGCTTGCAAAGCAGGTGAAGAAGATGTCTGCTTTGGTCGCCAAATATCAGAAACAAGGAAAGGCCCCGAAACGAGTTATTCTGTATCTCGAAGGACTAGATTGTACTGCAAAATCGTCGACGGGAGGTCTAATCTGTTCTGCACTAGAGGACTGTGGTTACGTGGTGAGAACCGCGCAGCATAATAGGTAAGTTCGATCACGTTTCCCCCTGTCATGGCTTCTACCAAACATGGAACTAACTGGCCTTTTTTATCAACAAAAGACCCCCCACACCGGAGCAAAGACAGAAGCCATGGATGGACAGGGGTCGATTTGAGTACCCGGAAGATGTCTATAAAGAAGAAGAACGAGTTCCAGAGTACACTGCCTTAGTATGGGACCGCGGTCCAGCAGGTGATTTCGGTACGTTTTGTTCCTCGCACTTTTGATCTTCTTGATCACCACAACTCACCTTTGTGTGAATGAACCGTAGTTTATGGAAACTTTTCTGAGCTGAATGAAAAAGACAGGATGAAGAAGTATGATGAGTTTCGACAGTATGACGCCAAGTGCCGAGAAGAAGGTGTATTATTATTCAAACTTCTCTTCGTGGCTGACAAAGATAGCATTGCTGCCACACTTGGAAAGCGCCTTGCTCACAAGCACATTGTGAAAGATTTGCATACTTGGCTTGATGCGAACTCCGTTGAACATTTTAGAGAGGGCTTGGAGGCGATTGAACGCCATATCGACCCCACCGACTTCGTAGCTTTCAATAAGTATGAACGCAATCTTCATGTTTTCACCGAATTTGCGAGGAATACCGATAAGATGGGACCAATTGGACCATGGACTGTTGTGAATACCTGCAAGCGACACCCTGCTCGACTGAGGCTGCTGCAGACATTTGAACGTGAACTGAAAAAGTTTGCAAATAGGGATTACGAGGACGTTCCAATTCATCCAATGAAAATTATGATTTCAGGAAAAGACGACCCGGTTCATCCAGTCTCTATTCGAGCTATGATACAAATTATTCTATTATTCTGGGTGATTTGGTTCTATGCCGACATCACTTGGAAGGTCGATATCATGAGGATCATGGAAGAGTAGCTGTTCTGAGACAAAGTCTCGCTTATCCAGTGGGCGTTCTAAATGATACATTAGTTGTTATAAGTTTGAGCCTCTTTTGAATGATATACACCATCGAAGAATTCATCAGATATGAAGTTTACTGGGTTCCAAAAGAAAGCGAAGTCAGACATTGGGTCAAGCACTAGCGCTATTGGTTAGCTTGTTCATCGTCTGTCACAAACAGACTTTCTCAGCCAGGTTCCTATCACATTCAATCCACAAGTGGGTCTCAACGACTCGGGGACCCCAATCATTGTGGTAGAGCATAAAAAGCTTACAAAAGATCAAAGTCATCAAGCTTGTCATTGTATTTCTGAACCGTTCGTCGAACTTTGGATGTGTCGACCCAAGTGACATAATCTTCCATCGCCTTGGTAACGAGAAAAGCTGGGTCTGTGACCACATGAGGACCAACTCGGACTTGACCTTGTTCCACAAATGTTACAGCTGTCCTCAAGGTCTCTGCCATTTTTAGACGAACCATAATGACAGGTAGTCGTCGTCGACAAAGAACAGAAGCGGTCAAGTCTTCAGCTTGCTTCAATGATTTTACTTGGTTGATCAACCCCATGTCGGATAGCTTCGTCAAAAGTTGGTCCGTCAATGCAATTCGGAATGGATCGTCACTCTTCAGCGTCTTTATTTTCGCTGAAAGTTTGGTAACTATTCCACATATCCTGGAATATGCAGTGTAATCTTCACGGTTTTGGATGTGATAGCGACGCATGATTTTGGCAACATGAAGGTTGTCTTCTTTCTTCCAGGAATACAGATCAACTTTTCGTAAGAGCTTCTTCTCATGGTATTTTAGTTCTCTCATTTTGTCGGTTCGTTAGGGTGGATTTCTTCTGGACGAAGTTGATTGTCAACAACCAACTCGGTTTTTTTAATTCAAAATGTAGACGGATGGATGATGCATCCGACGTGAGTATGCCAGACCGTGAAAGGATCCAACGTGAGTATGCCAGACTGTGAATTCAGAATACCTCTTTACTAAGGAACTTTGATTGGCTGGTTCTGCAAGCAGGGCTAAGTGTCCCACTCTGGAAATGTTCAATTTTCATTTTGAATATTTTGGAATACTAGGTACGACATTAAATTTGTCGAAATTAATTAGGAGCTGATGTGTTCATAAATCTTCACATTCTCCCTTCTTTGCAAACAACTATTTTGGACGATTTTGAAACCAATTTCGAAACCAATCAACTCAAGATTAGAAAAAAAGGCAAAGTGTAAGTACCTCACAGCTCCATACGAAAGCCCGATTTGACGCTTAGCAGATTAAACGACAACATACGCCAAGTAAAGAGAGAGCTAGTAAAAGGCTGAGCAAGTGATTTTCCGAAAAGATTTGTTCGATCTTTTAAATCTTTCGGAAGTACAGAAGGCCTAACATCGAGCTTGAAGATAGACTAGAAGGTGATGTTGGCATACAAGAAGAATGTTGTAGTTGCTTATCTTTAGACAATTCAGCATTGGAACAACAATTCGACAATCATAGCCGTTCGTGCTTTCAACGAACCAGCACCACGATTCAAACAGCTGCCCATCTGTTTTCGAATGTTGAGTCTTTTTTCCACGAGGTTGTGAGCTATCGATCTGTAGTTGAAAGGGTGTGCTTTCATTTCATGATTATGCATGCAAGCTGGAAGTTCGCAAAAGGACGCTATACGCAAAGGCTTTACTTTACTTCTTTGGCTCTGAGCCAAATGTCCAGATTTCCTGTGTATAGTGTTCTCACATTATTCTTCTCGGTTGCAGATCAGCGAATCAATTCTACACCCTAAACTACCATGACCACTGTTGAAACCCGTGTTGTAAACCCCGTCAGTCGTGGGAGTGTTGACAATGTCCGCGCCCACGCGACTGAAGCTGAGCTTGATGCTGCCATGAATCATGAGGAAGAGACTAGTATTTTGGTGGATGAGGATGTCTGTAGTTCGGAAGGAGAAATCGAGAACCACATGTTGACTGTAGCTCTTGTGAACAGCGTTGTTGAAGCATCTCCAGCAGATCCAACTGGAAGATATGGCTTGAGGAAAAGAAGACGCCCTGGGGATGTTACAAGTGCTGAACCGGTGAATGATCCCACTCGTCCAAACCATGTCACTAGTGGCGCGGGTGGACATGCACCAAGTGCAGTGCCGAGTAGTAAGGTTGGCAGCACGCAGCATCTTAATAAAACTCATAGGACAGTCCCTGTAAAACAACAGGAGCTTCGAACGGTACCACCAACTCACAATCCATTAGCGGCGAAACAACGGCAGGAGCCGCTAATAATAAAGCAACCGAATGCAAAGGAAGGGACGCAGATAAAGGACCACCCGATTCTGGGGAAGCTGTCGGCCAACTTTACTCACCTTGCTGGTTCAGGGAAGTCTCCCGTGCCCCTTTTGCCACCCGTGAAACCAGTAACTTCGGCGAAACAGAAACCAGTTGCTCCAAGAGCGAAAGTGGCAAAACTTTCGCATCCAGGGCACCAGCCATTGGTAAGACAGAACTTGGTACCAACATCTGGAGCAGTGCCAAATCCGCTCTCCCATACCTCCGCTAGCACGGTATCGGAGCCTCGCTCATATGCGCCAAAGATTCCGAACCATCCAGGAGCGAAGTCGAAAGCAGTACCATGCCCGTTGCCATCATCGGTACCTTGTCCGCTTCCGTCGCCTTCAGTGGCCCCACCAGCAGCGGCGAGACCAGCTGCAGTGCCGTCTGTGGTTCCGTCTGCAGTTCCCTCTAGGGAGAAAAAGCGAGTGATAATAACTGAACCGACAGTCCCTCCCGCTAGAGCCAGAATATTTTCCGTAGATTTGGATCGTAAGTATTGCACTCTATCAACGTCATTGATTCCATTTTGATTCCATTGGTCTCACAGCCTTTTTCTCTTCACTTTAGCCTCCACTTTCGACTTCTCTGATATGGCTGGTGATCATAATGTCCACGATCGTTCTGATTCTGTGGACATGCCTCCTCCAGACTCCACAGACTTCCCTGTGCTACAAAGGGACCGAGCATTCTCGTTCGATCTATTTAACTTTACTCACGATGATCTTCTTTCATCTGGAGGTCCTTCAAGTGAACTTTCACATCCCGGAGCACCACAGCTCCTTGATGACATGGCTCCACTGCCACATCCAAGACCAAGAGGTGATTCTATCATATTTGATCCAGTCAGCTTTCAAGACGGTGGTATTCATGAGAAGAACGCTTTAGCAAAGGCGAGAGAAGCTGTTCCATCAGCACCTCATCGTCCTGTTCTTCCACCACCCACCATGTCTTCTGATCCAACAAGGGCAGGGATGAACCCCCCAGGCACAGTGACGCCCATTCCAGCATATAGCGGTGTTCCACGTGACCCCATGGCGAGTCCAGGCCAGATCGCAACGCTTCCAAGTAGCCTGAGCAACACAAGTCCGACAAATGCCAATGCAAGCCCCGCAACTTTCCAAATGGAGTTGCTGAACAAAGATGGGCGAATTGGTATTTACCTTCCAGAAGCTCGAAAGGCTCGCATTGCTCGCTTCCATGCGAAGCGAAAGATGAGAATCTGGAGAAAGAGAATCAAGTATGATTGCAGAAAGAAGTTGGCTGATAGCAGACCTCGTATCAAGGGCCGCTTTGTGAAACGCTGTGATATGGATGGGGACGAATAGAGGATGCGATGTTGATATGGATGGGGACGAATAGATTTATAATAAAAATAATAAGCTCGCTGTCGAGAATTCTGTAATCTATGGGAACAATATTGTGTACATGCGTTGTATTTTGGGAGCAAAGCACGTTTGGATCGAGGCATCAAAAAGGTGGATGAGGAGGTGTGAGTTGTGGAAAGGTATTCATGAGTGGAGTCTTGCTGTCGTCCGTCGGTTCCCACTGCCTCACAAACGATCGCACAACAACCTGAATTTGTTTTAGCACTTCGATAATAAAGATGGCTTCTTGTACCTGTACATTCCAACAAGAGGCAAGCTCTGGTGTTTCCGGCTCCCTTAAGATCACACAAGATTCCGAAAGCAGCTCCACCGTCTTTGAAGGGCAAATCCGCGGATTGACTCCTGGACAAAAGCATGGGATCTCTGTCTGCACTTATGGTGACTTGAGTGAAGGTAGCGCATCTTGTGGAACCTCTTTCAATCCATTTGGTATGTGAAGAGGGTTTGATATTCATTTATTGCGGTGGAGATTTCGTACTAACCCGACTTGCTTTTTCTAAACGTAGGCAAGACCCATGGAGCACCAAAAGATGATCCGTCGATGCGCATGGTTGGTGACATTGGAAACATCGTCGCAGATGAAGCCGGAAACGCAGAGATTAAGATTGAAGACTCTATGGTGAAGCTCTATGGTCCACATTCTGTGATTGGACGATCTATAGTCATCTTTGCTGGGGAAGATGATGGTGGCAAAGGTGGCCAAGAAAAATCTCTTACAACCGGAAACCCAGGGCCAAGTGTTGCATTCGGTGTTATTGGTCTATCCAAATCAGCCTAAGTCTATAGTAATACCCTTCGACCAGAAAACAAAAGAATCCCGACATGTAGTCTGCTGGAATAATCGTCGAAAGTTTCCATGCTTTAGTCTGAAACCAGAATCTAATAATGTTTACATGTGTATTAGTTGAATTACTCAACGATCTTGGTGACAATTCCAGTTCCAACTGTCATTCCTCCTTCTCTCATGTTGAATCGCAAACCTTCTTGCAGGGCAATTGGTGTGATCAATTCAACATCGACGGTTGTGTTGTCTCCCGGCATCACCATCTCTGTTCCGGCCTTGAGGTGCAAGGCTCCAGTGACATCGGCTGTTCGAAGGAAAAATTGAGGGCGGTAGTTGGACATGAATGGCTTGTGGCGACCACCTTCTTCCTTTGTGAGGGCATAAATTTCAGCTTCAAACTTCGTTCCGGTGACAATAGATCCAGGCTTGGCCAAAACTTGACCACGTCGGACGTCGTCTCTCTTCAATCCACGGAGCAAAGCCCCGATATTGTCTCCAGCCATACCCTTGTCCAGAAGCTTGCGGAACATCTCAACTCCAGTACAAGTAGTCTTGGCGTCCATATCGAAACCAACAACATCCAATTCATCTCCAACGTTGACAACACCTTGCTCAACACGTCCAGTAACGACGGTACCACGTCCAGCAATACTGAAAGTATCTTCGATGCTCATCAAGAAGTCCTTGTCCATGTCACGTTCAGGTTCTGGGATGGTTGCATCAACAGTGTCCATGAGCTCCAAGATTCTGTCAGCTCCCATTTCAGGGTTCTTTCCTTCGGCGGCGGCCAAGGCAGATCCACGGATGATTGGAATTTCGTCTCCATCGTATCCGTATTCGCTCAGCAATTCACGAACTTCCATCTCAACGAGTTCAAGCAACTCTTCGTCATCGACCAAATCACACTTGTTCATGAAAACAACCAAGTTGGGGATTCCGACTTGCTTGGCCAACAAGATGTGCTCACGGGTTTGAGGCATGGGTCCGTCAGTAGCGGCAACAACCAAGATGCCGCCGTCCATTTGTGCAGCTCCTGTAATCATGTTCTTGACGTAATCAGCGTGGCCTGGACTGTATTTGAAAGATTCGAGGAAAAAATCCAACAAGAAACGAGATAGTGTGAGAAATGATGTAATTTTGCACAGTGGTATCACATTTTGAACTGCTGAATATCCAAAGTTTATGATTGCTACAGTATGCTTCCGTGCATCTGTTCAATAGCATCATCACAGTCTGAGAAAACGTACCAATCAATGTGTCCGTAGTGACGGTTTGCAGTCTCGTATTCAATGTGGGACGTGTTGATGGTAATCTTACGAGCCTTCTCTTCTGGGGCACGATCAATATCTTCGTAAGTCATGGATTTAGACCATCCCTTCTCACTCAAAACCTTAGTGATAGCTTGGGTCAAGGTCGTCTTTCCGTGATCGACATGACCAATGGTTCCAATGTTGACGTGGGGTTTGGTTCGGTCAAAGTTGGCGGCGAGACCACGGCTCAAATTCAGGGCATGTCGCGAACTGTTGAGTCGAGAGAAAACCGAAGTAGATGTGGTTGCGAATCGAGACAACATGGTTCTTTTCGTTGAGACAAAGTGCACAGCAGTCGTAACGCTTCTAGTTTCGAAGATATTTGATGATGATGGACAATGTAGACCACCTCATAATTTCCATTCTCACACACGCACGACGCAAGGACGACTGTTGACCGTTATTTTTGATTTCGGTTATGCTTCTAATAGAAACGTCACATTTCGGTTTTGCGAAGATGGCAACATTGCGAGTTGTCGTCTTCCTTTTCTGCATACGCACGCAAGTCAATTCATTTACCCAGACGTGTAGGGGCTTGAGATCATCAGAGAGCTCTTATTCTACAAAAGTATTTGATTCCTTCAGGATCTTTGATGATGACGAGGATGATCATGCCGTTGCAACATTCGAATGGGAAAGTGGCGTACAAGAGATGCTTGCCGCATGGGCAGAACAATCAGGAATACACTTTTCCAAGCATCTGACAATTAGAGAAGGGATATTTGTGACCTCAGAAGAAGGGCAGCAAGGAGATAGTGTGTTGGAGGTACCACGGTCGATGATTTTGAGCAGCAGATACTACGAAAAGACATCTCTCAAAGATTGGGTTGAGGATCTTGTGGGCAAGGCTGACGGCGCACTTTGTCTCTTGATGATAAGACTTCTGGAAGAGATGAGTAAGCAAGAGAGTTCCAACTGGTACCCGTGGCTCCAGTCTCTGCCGAAAAAGTTCAAAACAGGGGTATTTTGGGATGATGTGGAACGAAGTCATGTCCAACAAATGGCGCCTGAAGCTCTTCAGATACATATGGATCAATGGGACCTATGTTCTCATGTTGTTCAATTACTACAGTACGGTTTCTTTGAAGACGAGGGGGGGACATTTTCACCGTCATTTCGACCGTGGCTCGAAGGACAAGAAGACTTGGAATTTACATTGAAGCGCGTATTTTCCATTGTTTGTGCCCGCAGTTGGAAGAGCTCCAACGGACGACAGCTCAAGATTGTTCCATTTGCGGAACGCCTTGGTCGTGACAAGGGGAGTGGTAACATACGGCCATTCATCCGAGGTGATCCAGAATCGGCGCTTCAAGTTGTTTTGACACAAGGTGTACTTGCAAATGAGAAATTATGCATGCCTTGCACCATGGGCGACAATCTTGCCCGCCCTTTAGTCAATTGTGGATATGTCGATTACTCTACGCCTTATATGGGGGCTCATGTTCTTACTGAGAGTTTGGTAGATCAAATGTTTGATTGGCCAATGGTTGACGTACAAGAGCTTGTGGTTTCGACACGAAATGGTGCAGTATCGGGGGAGACATGGAAACTCTTCTTATACACTGTCCTTCATCAATATGATCAACCCTTGCTCCAGAGCATCAAGCTGGCCGAAGAAAATGAGCTTCTAGAATCAGACTTGTCAGTTGATACTCTGCTGGAAGAAGCAATGCAAAAATGGGAAGGAGTGGTCGCCACTAGCGCCAAACAACACTTTCAGTCAGTCTTGGACTCTCAATTTCCACCGTTATTCTTCAGCCAAGAAGATCTTGAAGGACACGAACACTTGCGGTTGATTATGGAGTTCAATCTGTACATGAGAACGACAGTCATGAAAGTGCTCCGACACATTGATGAAATTTCGAATCAAGACACGGCATCGAGACTATCGTACTCTTTGCAGCAATAAATTTGTTTTTGAAGCAAGCGGAACATGTACTATTGCCAATGGTTTGTGTCCCGCCAAACACAACAGACCAAAAGCCAACCTCAGACAGTTTCCGCCCCGCTTGTTAGCAACAACAGAGGCTGAAGCGAGAAAAGAATCCCTCTATGGACTGTGGATACTGCCTCAAGAGGCTGGGACACCCATCGGAGTATTCCTCATATGTGACTTTTTGATACTCTCAGCCCCCACCCAAGCGTGAGGAGTACCACTAGGCTAGTCGTGACTGAGGGAAGAATGTCAAGCAAGAAGACAAATGAGCAGCATAGGAGCATGCCACCGCAGCGATTCTCTGAGATTGTACATAAATCGTAGCTACTGTAGTCACCTGAGTGCTTGATTACGATTGCTTCTCAAAACCTACTGTGTAGATGATAATATCGCAGGACTACTACAGTAGTATTAATACGTGTACTGGTACTTGTCCGAGTGATCATAATAATTAGTCACAGTTCCGAAGGTTCTTGAATAGTCCTGTTTGCCATATGATTGTTCGATGCAGTCACACTTCTCATGGTCACAGGGACATCTCTACTACCACAACGCACATGTCTAAGACTATTCTAAGACACTATGCCAACTCTTTGTTTTTCGCAAAAGACAAGACTAAAGATTTTTATTCGTTTCACCCTACCTACTGAGGGCCATTTTTAAACTTCAATACCATAACAGCAGCGTGACCTTTTGCTGAAGCATGAAACCTGGCGACGACAAGAAGCCTCTTGCCCTTGTGAGCAAACCACACCCACATGTATGTGAATGAATCGACGATGGAAAGAAGGCGTAATGGCTTGTGTGTTTTGGTTTGGACTGACCAAATTTTGTTCTTGTCCCTGCTTAAACGTTGTCTGATGAACTGTAGGATGTCTTGTGTGGAAGAGGAGGAAGAACAAACTTGCACAAGGGAAACATTTGGTTTCGGAGATTGGTTAGAAGCAACCGTGCGCTGTATAAAACATGTCCAAAGCACACCAAATTATTAGTGGCCAAAGCAGTTGTCAAAGCTGTTCAAGGACAAGATCCTCCAGGTCGCTATTTAGAAGCAGACAAGACAACCGGTGGGTGGAAAGAAATCACTTACAAACGGTCACTAGACAAAACATCACAAGCATTGAGAGAAAGAGATCCTAATCCAGAAAGTGGGGCATTGACGACAACAGCCCGAGAAGCCGCTGTTTCAGCAGCACAGGATGCTAGTTTAGATCTGTTGACTAAGGCAACACTGCGACAGGCTGGTTTGTTGAATGAGTCGTCGGCAGAATCCTCATCTACTAAGGCTGAGACAATAACAGAGCCACTACCGTCGAAAAAACGGAAAGAGCCCGAACAATTCCAGAAACCAGCTTGGTGGAGTCGAGGGACACCCATTCCCACTCCTGCTCAACCGAATGTCAATACCATGGCAGCGCCTGCGCCTCAAGGAATGCAACCAGTTCTGAAGCGTCAAAAAGCTGATCAAAGACAAGAAGAAGAAGCCCCTTTACCATTGGATGCTCTTCAGACTCGCCAATCTTCGTTCTTCAATTTCCTTAGCAACACTGGAATCTTTGGCAGTAAACCTGCACCTCAGTCATCCCTCATGTTTGGCAATTCCAGTAACATGCAAATGAAGAATCGCAGTCAACAGACATTCAATCACATGCAAATGGCGACAAGCAATCATAACGCTAGCAACTTTCCATTGCAGCAGCAGCAGCAGCAGCAACAGTACTACGTATCTGACCCAAGTGGCAATGACCAAGCGGCAATGTTGCAGCCACTACCGATACAGCAACGAAATTCGTTGGTAGACGTGTTCGAGCCGCTGCCACTCGAGGCTGCGCAAGGAGGAGGGCAAGGACGAAACAACTTACCAAACAGCGGCAGTACAAGCAGTAGCATTACGATGGACCAGATGCAAGTTCGACAACAAATGGAAATGATTAAGCGGAATAGCATCGGTGGAAGCGCTACAGGCAGCAGTGATCTTGGCTTTGTAGCGACTCAAAACATGACTGAAAATTTTGCACAACACACCAGTGCACCGATGAACAACGAAGCCGTTGCGGTTGCACCGCCTCGTTCAGGCTTAACAGCTCAAATTTCCGATTGGCTGACGCCTTTCTTTCCTTCAACTGGTCCGGAAGATGGAGTCCAGGCCCCACCGCCACCAGAACAAGATTTGCAGCGTAGCATCAGTTCCACCCTCTTCAATATGGCCCGATCCCCGTCACAGTTCCTCACTAGTCTCAAGTCGGGAGTTACTTCCATGTTTATGGACAGTACTCCAACGCAGCCAATGGCCATGCCAGCACCTCCGGGCTCACTTACTCAGAATCAAAGCTTTGGCACGCGCAGTGCCTCGGCAAAAGACTCGCTCTTGGATGATACGGAGGAAAACCCATTTGAAACCCAGCTACGGCAATTTCCGTCACGATAGAATTATGGTCATTGCCAAAAATATAAGTTATAACTTCCGGTATATATTCAGTGGTCCATATCGAATACATTTGAAGTAGTTGTAGAGGAAGGAATCATTTTCATCGACCAACAAAGCTATAAACAAAATTGAAACTGGAAAATTTCGTCAAAAGGTGTTCTTACAAAATTGAAACTGGAAAAATCCATCATAAGGTGTTCTACTACAATTTTCTACCAAAGCTAAGCCAAGAACTTGATAGTGAAAGAACACTCAGGGTAACATATATGAGATGAATCCTGGCTCTTAGTCTCCTAGGCGGTTTCGATCTCTTCTACTTCAGGGTGGCTTTCCTTCTTCTCTCCACCAAGATCGGCGGCAATGTCAGCAACATTCTTCCAGAACAAGTGGTAGACAAGGACGGTTCCGATAATCAGAACAGCTAGGGGGATGAATCCCCAGTAAAAATGCTCCCATTCGGCAAAGGCAAGACCATCATCACCTTTCATCAAAGGAGCGACAGTGAGAGAAATAATACTCATTAACTTGATCAAGATGTTGAGGGCCGGTCCACTGGTATCCTTGAATGGATCTCCAACAGTGTCTCCAACGATGCAGGCCTTGTGGATTTCAGTTCCCTTGCCTCCACAAGCACCCTCGATTTCAATGTACTTCTTGGAGTTATCCCAAGCTCCTCCGGCGTTTGCCATCATAATGGCCAGCATCATGCCACTGGCAATGGCGCCAGCCAACATTCCAGTCAAGCACTTGGGTCCAATGAGGAATCCAACAGTAATGGGAGCGAGAACGGCATAAAGACCAGGGAGGATCATTTCTTCAACAGAACTTTGAGTTGAGATTTGCACGCACTTGTCTGAATCCGCTTCGGCAGTACCCTCACGGAGTCCTGGAATCTCGGCAAATTGACGGCGGACTTCAATAATGATAGCTCCAGCAGCCTAAAAGTAAAAGCAGAATTGTCAGCTTTTGTATGACCAAAAGCAGAAAGTTAGCTGCAATCGATTTTCTCACCTTTTGGACAGAAAGCATGGTCAAAGCAGCAAATAGGAATGGGAGCATAGCACCAATGAGAGCACCACTCAGAACGATTGGTTCACCAATATCGACGGTTCCAATTCCAGCCTTGGTCTTGAAAGCAGCCAAGAGAGAAAGGGCAGTCAAAACAGCAGATCCAATTGCAAATCCCTTTCCAGTGGCAGCTGTAGTGTTACCAAGAGCATCAAGGGCATCGGTCGTGTCACGAACCCGTTCTTCAAGTTCGGCCATTTCGGCAATACCACCAGCATTGTCGGCAATTGGACCATATGCGTCGGTAGCCAAAGTGACACCCAAGGTACTCAACATACCGACGGCAGCCATGGCAATTCCATATTCCTCGGCCAATGCATCACAAGCAAGGATGGTGACGACAATGATCAGGACAGGGAAGACGCAAGAGATCATACCAATACCCAAACCTTGAATGATGACAGTGGCAGGGCCAGTGATTCCAGCTTCAGTGATGGACCGGGTTGGCCAGAAGGAGTAAGAGGTGAAGTATTCAGTGACTTGACCAATCAATACACCGGCAACAAGTCCAATGACAACGCAGCCAAAGATCTTCCATCCATTAGTCTTGTCGTCTTCAAAGAGTGTGCCACAGAGGGCAGCGGAAGCAGCAATGACAAGGGCAGACGAGACGAGGGTTCCCTTGTGAAGGGCGAAAAGGAGCTCCTTCTGGGAAGCACCTTCTTTGGTTCCAACAGCAAAGTATCCAATCATGGAGGCAAGGATTCCACATCCAGCGACCCAGAATGGTAGAGTAATTTTGACCAAATCTCCGTCGGCGAGAGCGACGGCAGCAATAATCGATCCAACAAAGGACTCGAATAGATCAGCACCCATCCCTGCAACATCACCAACGTTGTCACCAACATTATCGGCAATCACAGCTGGGTTTCTTGGATCGTCTTCAGGAATGTCCATTTCGACCTTGCCGACAAGATCGGCACCAACGTCGGCGGCCTTGGTGTAAATTCCACCAGCGACACGGGCAAAGAGAGCAATGGAAGATGCACCAAAACCGAATCCAGCAAGGGAATCAGCAGCAAGTCTCATGCGTTCAGCGTCATCCTTGCCATCATAACCAAGAGTCAACAAGAAGAACATGATGGAAACGCCCATGAGGCCAAGACCCACTACGGTGAATCCCATTACGGCACCTCCTGTAAAGGCAACTCTCAAGGCCTTGTCCAAGCCTTCCTTGTCGGCAGCTTGGGTAGTTCGGACATTGGCATCAGTGGCAACGGCCATGCCTCCCCATCCAGCAGCAGCGGAAAGAATGGCACCGACCAAGAAACAGCCTGCGTAGCGGATTCCGTCCGTCTTGTCGCCCGAAGGAGGTTTGGCCGAGTACAAGGCCAGTAGTACAATAAAGACGACAAAGACGAAGTAGGAGAGATACTTGTATTCAGTCATGAGGAAGGCTCTGGCGCCAGACTTGATTTGGTCAGAAATTTTGTTCATGAGTTCATTGCCACGTGGTGCTAATTTGAGCTAAGGATTCATAGTTCAATTTGGAATCCAAAAAGAAAAGAACAAATGATCATTCATCCATGAATTAATTTTTGTATGACATAGAATGGCGTGAAAGAACGTGGATTCATTCATTCATTCATTGAGGAGGACACAAGGGGAAAAAGAAAAGCATGGTCAGTATGAGAAGACAATCAAGATTTGATTGATGTGACGTCGAGTCAAGTCATTGCCAGTTGTTCACGCACCTTCTTCATGAGCCAAACAGTCATCAACAATCCAGCACCACCGCCAGCAATGCCGAGCGAAACGGCATGGATGGGATCTGCGTTTGCAGGAAAGTCACTCATTGTTGTTTTGTTTGTTGTTGACACGAGTTTAAATCGTGTAGCAACCCGTATTATGCGTGACAGAAGGATCTCTGATTTGCATTTGTGTGAGGTGACGAGGGTTCCCAATATCATGAAAGATACCAACGCCTGTCAAGTAGGTTTGTGTAGAAATGTGCAGGAATCCGAACTAGATGTTGACACCGTTACGCAGCGGTATACGTATCTTTTTACGTGTGAGAAAATATCAATTTTGAAATTTGATTTCGCCTGTGTTCGCATCTTCTTGACATGCGAAAATTTTGAAATACGGAAGCTACTGCAAACGACCGCATTGGTGTCAACAAATGCATGTTGGATGTCAAACCGACGTCTATCAACGATATTTGTGCAATGAAAGAAAATTCTATTCATAGCCTGACTATGGAATGAACCTCTTTGGATCAATCACACGAGCTGCAAATGTCCGCGTAATACTGCGTTCGATCCACCGCTGGAATGTCTTTGCAATGCCACTCCCACGCCAATGGAAAATAGCTGCTGACCACTTTGGACAGTGTGGCCGCATATACTTTCGACGACGGATATCGTTCGGCGTTACAAAACCATCGATGGCAAGGATCTGCCTCCAAGGTATCCACATGTGCCAGTGCGGGCGACGGTTCCAAGAATTTCCAGATTCCATTGTCATAAACTTCTACCCAATTGTGATTTCCTTGCGTCGCATTTCCATACCACGCGGGGGTTCCAGCCACGCGACTTGGAATGCCCAGTGCTCGCAGTGCGTTGGAAAACAAAATGGAGGTTCCCGTACAGCTGGCATATCCATAGGCAATCACGGACATTGGGTCAAATATCAAGGGAGTCTGGCCCGACTTGAAATAAATGGGAGAACTACCATCACGGCTCAATTGGGTCCACAAATGAGTATTGACCCAGGTCACCACTGACGACAAGTTGGCATTTCCACTTTTCCATAGAGGACTTTCGGTAAAGTTCATGGCGTCAATCAACAGTGGCCTCCAGTTGGTTCGAGCTTCGTTTAAATTGGCATAATTCAATACGTAATTGTAGAATATTTCTTTGGGCAGACTGTCAGTCCATGGATAGATTGCCTTGGCGTCTAATGCCAATTTGACAGATACTGTGGCAATTCCATTGCCCAAACCATCCACATCGTCGTCGTGACTGCCAAAACCAAGTGTTTCGAAAAAAGGAACATCAAAGGGCATAATGGTGTCTTGCAAATATTTCAAACATTCTTGTTCGGCCTGTTTTCGAGGTTGCACCACGCATTTGGGCTGTGTCAAGGTGGTTTGGGACCTCCGGCGTCCAAAAGTGGGCATGGTGGCCATTGTTTGACTTATCTTCCAGACAATGTGGGTTGCATTGCTGCTGCGGCAATCATCATCAAGCTGCGTAGCATCAACAGCAAACAAGGAAAATCCAAGATGCATGGCTAGATTGGCAAAGGATCTCATTGCTTTGGTTGTGCTGGGCTTTGTTCAGGCAGCAGTAATGACAGCGATGTCTTCTTGCGTGATGACTCCGATCATGAGAAAGATGCGATCTTCGGCTGAAGAAGAATTCGACTATTTCGACCGCAAAGACCAGACCGACTCCTTTTTCAAATCAATCAAAAGAACTTCGGCTGATGATGAATGAATGCAAATCGACAGAGCAATAGGAGCACACAACACAACAAAATAGTCAACAATGTCATCCTTCACAGCCCAACTCCCAAGGCATATTCTTCACAAGGTGATTGAACCTCAATGGCTACCTCATAGAGAAGAAGAAACAGAATCTAGGTGAGTCCATACTTTGAAAACAAGAGCAAGTATCACTGCCTATTCCCAATCGCTGACTAACATTACGCCCTACTATCGTTATTTTCAATAAGTCTAACAGCCCTGGAGGCAGCAGAAGAAGGTATGTCAGTTTCACTGCTAAAGTAGTCCTTTTCTGCTATGACTTGTGATAATGGAATGCTAACAATTCTTCCTTGTATTTTCTCTGAAAGCTTACGCTGAACGATTGAACAAAATTGTTCAGAACACTTCCAACAGCACTATCATTGGTGGTGGTCCACGACAAACCTCGGCCCGTCGTCGACAACGGCGTGCATCCGAAGAAACATCTGGAACGACTGCTACTGCCGATCCTACTAGTAATAGTGATGATACATCGACGGTAGTAGCCCAGCAGCAACAAGCTCCCCATCTTCCGCATGGACATTTCTGGAATCGACCGCGGCGGTCCACCACCTCCACATTTCGGAGTGGAGAAGGAGGAGGAGCATCCGCTTACTAGACTAGGCATGCATTGCATTAATACTATGAACATGAATATGAGTATTCATCTGTTCTCAATCTTTTATTGTTGCTTGCTTATTGTTAGTATTGATATTGATAATTTTAGTTTTTCTAAAACAAGGGAAACTTTGGCATTTTACGGTCCCGTTCCGCTGCCGCTCGCTTTAGTCCTTGCCATGCGAGCCACCCCTGTGCGTAGTTGACACCCAGCATGATTCCTCTGGCAGCCAGTTTCTTGGCCCACTTTGGAATGGAGGCTTTGAACTTTCCCCAACGTGAAAGATATAATGCAATATCTTCCATCGAGTCAATGTCAACTTCATCATCATCTTCAATTATTGTGGTTGCCTCCAGCATGTCGTTGACGAGCCCATTTAAATACGCGATGTAATCAAAGTCGGCCCCATATTCCGCAGCGAGTTTCCCATTCTCATTTTTCTTGCACAACTTTGGAATGGCATGTTGACATGCATCACTGAAACTTTTGATAATTTCCTCTGCCACCACGGAAGCCTTTTGCCCGATTAGTTGTTTGATTGCTGCGACTCGTGTTTTGTCTTCTTTTTCTTTTTGCACTTGTTGTTCTTGTTCTAGAGCCAGCTGTTCTAGAACGTTCTCGTATCGTTTGCCATAGTAATCTCGCATCAGCCGTACTTGTTCTCTGAAGAGACGTACCAGCTCTCCAACAATATTGGCAATAATGACGTTTTCACCAATAGCTGCTGCTGCATTGTCATTTTCTTGTGACGACAAGTGGTCATTTAATGCCGAATAGGCTTCTTCCAGTAGTTCATTGGCAAGATTGCCAAAATCGATAAAGAGAAGTGGCATGATACCACTATTGGAGTTTTGGTTGTTGCTGTCGGCGCTGTCGTCGTCTTTTTCTGCTACAGTAAGCATGGCTTCTTCAACCTTTTGTTCCAAGCTTGTCAGCTTGGATTGTGCAGTGGCCAGAATGGAGACAAGGCTGCTGTCTTGCTGGGAAGAAGTTGCGTCGGTTACACTTGCTTCCGTCAGTGACGATTCTTCTTTTGTCTTTGTTGTTGCCACTGTCGTTGAAATTGCTGCTGATGGTATTGCTTGGAACTGAAATTTCTGTTCTTTGGATCTGGCACCACCCAAAGACATGTACACTTCATTCAGAACTCCAAGAAACGCTGAACTTGCACTACTCTCCTCGCCGCCATCGCCCTCATCATCGGAGCTAAATAGACTGGATAGAGTATTCATACCGTCAGTGACATCCACCATTTTGGAAAGATAGTCTTCCAACGCTGCCGAGGCGTCATCCGTTCGTATCGTATCCACCGATGCAAACATTGACTTTTGTTGTTCGTCTTGAGAAAACTCCATTTTCCCAGAGGATATCAACAGCAAACGGCCCTTTTGCAAGGATGTCGTCTTGCGTCGATTCGCCCCTTGGACAATACCAGCCCATATTGGGTCACTGCCATCAATTTGTTTTGGCAGCACCACTACCACCACATCACACAAAAGCGCCAATGTTTCGACTACTGCTAGCGTAACGTAATCATCATGATTGCTGCTTTCGTCAGTCAAAGTCTTGGGGATGGTTATTATGGATCCAATCGGAATACCAGATGATGCACTTGATGGTTCTGTGTTTGCAGCAACCAGGAGACAGCTTGGACTGGATATATCATCCAACCATGACATTTTCTTGTCATTCTCGTTGCTACTCGACGTGGTGTCTTCTGTTTTGGTGGCATCCTTTCCTCGTAAAATTGCCACTGTCAGCGTGGTGGTTGTTGGAGGAGTTTTGGCAATATGGACCCACTCTTCTTCTTCCTTGTCTTCTTCTTGGTTTGTTATTATCCTCGACTCCTCTTCCTCCTCGTCTCCACCTCCTCGGAAATGAGTGAATGGCAACCGTATTGATCGGTGACCTTGTGCAGTGTGCGTCGCTAGAATGTGGGCACAAAACAGCACCAGCATAAAAACCTTGGTACTTGTAATTCTATCCATCATCTTTTGTACTGCTGTTTGCAGCAGGAGTAGTAGCTACTCGAAGAGATGATGATGATGGCTATACCGGTATGTAAATCTGGATGGATTTCATGGGATTTTGAATTGCAAAAACCCACACCTCGCGCGATGTCGCACGTTTTGTGGAAATAGAATTTCAATTTCTGTACTTGGAATGATGTTGTTGTACCGGTAGAAGGGATGATGAGCAAGAAAGTGAAGCGACGACGAACAATAATAGAGTAAACAACCAAAGTCATTCCTTATTCTGAATTTGCAAAATCAGATATTATTCTTGATAACATCATAGGCCACGAGCATGAGCGCTCCACCAATCGATCGTACAAGATTGGGTCCGATGCCGAGATAGAATCCTCCCACTCCCTCTTGCTTGAAGACGACTTTAAAACAGTGGAGGGAACTATTGTACTTTCGTTCTGCTTTTGGAACACCCGCTTGCATCATGAGCCGGCGTCGAACACTATCAATGGGATAACAAATGGTACCGGCTGTAATCGCGACCGATTGTGCCAGCATGAATCGTTCCCCCATGCTCATACTAGTAGTAGCAGCACTAGTACTCATGGCAGCTCTGCTCCCTACTGCCTCCATTTCCAGCAGACGCTGCTGTTGTTGGCCTTGTTTGTAATATTCAATTTCATATTTGATGGCATCGTATCCTCCCAAAAACAAAAGTCTGTACAATACGCTTCCCCATAGTGCAATCCCATAACCTTGATAGAGACCACGCATTCCATCCGTCTGCAATGTTTTCGCAATGACATCGCCCATTCCCTTGTACTGCCTAGTACTGCTAACAGAACCATTGCCATTCGTTTTATTGGATCTTCCAAGATCCATGGCCAATCGGGTTCGCAAGAATTCGGTCGGATACAACAGTGTTGTAGCAGATCCTCCTGCAAGACCTCCCGACACAAAGGAAATGACCAATTTGCGCCTCCGTTGCCAATAAATTTCGTCATTGGTGGGCTGCAAAAAGGAAGGATGAGATTGATCAAAGTTTGCGTAATACGTCGCAATGGATTTGTAGTAATCCATGAGCGCCAAATTCAAGGCCGCTTGTCCCGCCGTCCGCATGACATTGGGCAAATTGCCCCTCCAAAAGGATATCAAACCTTCTTCTTGATAGATTTTGGAGGCTGCTTCCCAGGCCGATAAGCGGTGCTTTGGTAAGGTAGCGGATCCCTGCAATTGCAGCAATAACTTGATGCGCTCAATGGGTGCCATGGCCGTCTTGCTTCCAGCACCCGCAATGGCTCCTGCTAGACCATCTCGCCAATTAGGCCCTCTTCGTACCCTTCGGGTTTGAGGCTGTGCTTGTGCCTGTGGTGATTGTGCTAGACATATTTGTTGCCCTGTCGTTTGTATTGGATCGTCTTGATGCTGAAACGATGATGAAGATGATGGTGAAGATGATGATCCTTCTTGCTCAACCATCCGTGGAGACCTTGTCCGCTTCATCGTTCCAAAATGTTGCTACCCTTTGTATGGTGTTATTCTCATTTCTTTCCTTGGGCGAGACTGAAGTTTTACGCGTACTAACTCTTTCTTGAATAGTCTTCTTTGGATAGCTATACTGGTTTGAATAGTTATGTGGGAGAGGAGGTACGGTATTATGATAATGATTTTTGTTTTTGTACACACAACAACTTCTTCTGCCAGTATATTTTGCACATGTCGCGTGACAAAACCATGCGACACATCGCACGATTCTCCTTTTTTCGCCATTCTACAATATTCCAAATTGGAAGGATCTAGTCACTCATCGATATCCTTGCCGATACTACCGGTACTGTACTGTAGCTGCTTACAAGGCAAAGAAAGACTTTTGTTAATAGTACTCTATTCGTCGTCGTCACTTTCTTCTTCTTCCTCTTCGTCACTCTCCTCCTCCTCCTCTTCGTCTTCTTCTTCATCATCCTCATTCATGCTGTCCTCTCTTCTTGCCCCCTTCGTTTTCTGTATCTTTGATTCCCTAGATGGTAAAAAATCGGAAGCAAGATCGCAATCTTGAACCTTCACCATTGGTTGCTTCTCTCCACGGGGAGCTGCTCGAAGTTCCGCGACATCGAACCAATATCGCTTGCCATTGTAATCAAAGGCAATAGTAGACCCTTTGGTCAAGGAAGAATAGTGTCGCAATTCCGTCTCCATGACCGCTTGCGGATTGGCAATATCTGTAGTAAAAGAGGATGAATGCGGTCGGAATTTCACCATGGATCCTGGTGGAATATTGGGAGCCAATTTGACGTCCACTATATCTCGGGGATGCAATCCCAAGGCTCTCATCATCCACCAGGGCAAAAAGCAATAATTGGGAGGCGCTCGGAAATCCAGCGGACCACCCACCACTTCATTCAAGGCTTCTGACGCATACTCTTCCGAAACATCAATCCGTTCCTTGGTGACACCCACTATTCGACTCACACTAAACAACCACGGAACTTCTGCTTTGTTGACTTGAATGGCATCCCACAATACTCGAGGTAACGACATTTTATCGCCCGTTTGAACATGTTCATGACTGAAAGATCCCATGGGAGGATCAAATCGATCGTCCAATGGCATGCAAATCAGGCGTCGTCGAGAGGTGGATTCGGCGTAATCCTTGGCGCTGGCAACCCATACGGCATTGAAATCTTCCACTTCTTGCTCCAATGCGGCCAATGATTTTGCAGTTTCATATTTTTTGTTGATGCTAGGGCTTTTGACAAAGGATCTTTTGAAAGGTCTACTCTTGAATGATTGCTGCTGTTTTGAAGATGCTGCTGCTGCAGCTGATGATGATGATGATGTTGCCTTGGCTGCTGTAAAGTGGTCTTGGCTCAGTATCAGCAGGACTGCAAATTTGAGAACAGCACAAAATCGAGGCATATTGTAAAGTGTATTTGATCAGTTGACTTTCAACTTCTGAATTCTAACAGATAGTTTGGAGGATGTCGTGTTGATCTGCTGGCTGATGTGATAACAATATGAGTTGCCATCTCCGACGACGAGTTTTCAAATCATGAGTTTGGATTTGCTTCCACGTAGAAGTTTTCATGTGAGAAGAGCTAACTGAGTACACATATCGACGACTCCTTCGAACCGTAGAAAATGGAAACCATTGACATGACATCACACTTTGTATTTTGATCCAATTGGTGCATGTATTTTATACTCTCTTCTTTGACAAACATGCCGACCACACGAATAGTAGAGAGATTACTTACAATTGCCTGTATCCTTCTATCGCCAGTCCTCGTTCAGTCATTCTTGCAACATTCTGATTCTTGGAAAACACAAGCACTACAACAACCAATATATAGTATGTCATTAAACCTCCTCCTCTGTTCCGAACCCACCGACTCCAACTTTGGACGACGCGACTATTGGAATGAGGTATACCAAAAGGAATCCAATTATTCTTGGTATGCGGGCTGGGAGGAGCTGGAGCCCTTTTGCAATGAATTCTTTGAAATGGACTATCGAATACTGATCCCAGGTGTCGGAAACGATGCCGCTTTGGTCGGCATGTACGATGCAGGGTATCACCATTTGACGGCCATGGATTATGCTCCAGAAGGAATTGAGCGGTGTCGAGACATGCTGGGATCCCAACGAATACTACAATCATCGGAGGAAGAAAAAGATGACGATGATGGAGTAAAGTTGTTGGTAGCCGATGCCCGTGACTTGAAAGGAGTACTGCAAGATGATTCGTTCGATGGAATATTGGAGAAGGGGACCTTGGATGCAATTTTCTTGAGTGGTGGAAAGGACAAGGAAGAAGCAAACAAGAACATGGAGCTTGCCATTGAGGAACTTACGCGGTGTTTGAGGCCTGGTGGGATCTTCATGAGCATTACGGCGGTTGTAGTGGGACAAATCCAAGCTGCTTTTGACAGTCGGCAAGATCAATGGGAGTGTATAGTCGATGAAGATAGCATTTATACGACGGAAGACGGATTCACCAGCAACAATATTGATGGCAACATGCTAGTATGGAAGAAACGAATAACTGAGAAAAGCTAATGGCAAAGAAGACCAGAATTAACGACTAATTTCTCACAGCTTCTATGCTTTCTAAAATTTGTATAGCTTCAGCGTCGTCTAGCCAGTTTCAATCAACTGTCTCGCAATATTCAAAGTTTACTCATTTCGAAAGAAATCAGTACCCTTGGCAGCCAGGAATTTCTTCCAATCCTCTTCGGACCATCCACTGGAAACCACTCCAGCTTCGACTCCATTGACAAAGACAGTTGGAGTTACATGGACACCTCTAGTTCGATGGAATTTACAGGCAAATTTGATGTGTTTGGTCATTTCATTTCCAGCATTTCCACCTCCTTCTGCCATCATGAGCTTGGCCTTGACGGCACTCTTATCAACGCCTTCTGGAACCAATTCCAAAAGCTCTTCATATATTTGCGCTCTTGTCTTATTCCACACGTCGTCGTCTTTGAATTTGCCACCAGTGTAGGCGGCATACAGAGCGCTGACATAGGGTGCGTAGTGTTCGGGGGAAACCTCGCGTACGGCAAACGCCGCCTCGTGCACCATGGTACCCTGAGGATGCCATGGCTGAACTACTTGATGGATGGTAACTGTAATATCTTCATCAAGCGAGGGGATAACTTTGTCATATAGCGTATTGAACAATTTTGCAGAGAATGGACAAATCAGATCCACAAAGCATTCAATTTGAATTTTTTGGGGGGCAGTCTTGGTCAGCGTCGTGCCGCAGCTTTCTGGAGGGAGAGGAGGACCCATGACGAATTTGTTCTATTGTTGCTATTTGTTGTGTCGGAAAAGTGGGCGCAATGTTTGAAAAGATGTTCAGACCGGAGAGCGATGATGATGTTGTGGGATGGAACGAGCGAGTGAGAACACGAAGGATGTGAGACGAAATGACAGAAGATCTCCCTCCATCCTGCTACACTACGTCACAGGTCACAGGACATCAAAATTCAGTTGGACCAACGGAACAATTGTGATCGAACAAGTCGAACTTCAGAATTCTGGTACGAACATACAGTATACATATATGAGCAGTGCGATTTCGTCCACGACGCACAGTTTGAAGTTGAGCAGCATCGATCAATCCTTTCAATACTGCGGATGCAATTTCGCTTTCTTTTGGAGGCATCTCTTGTACATGCAAAGCGCTCTACATGACACTGACTTCTCTAGCAACAATATACTGCAACTATGACAAACGAATTGCCGATTGGCGAGTCCAAAACCACAGATGAAACCATGGGAAATTCTTCCGAGAAAAAAACGGCAGTTAGCTTTTCCAACATTCAAATTCGAGAATACCCGATAATAGTGGGTGACAACCCAGCCATCATGACAGGTACCCCAATTACGATTGATTGGGAGCATGTTGAGGAGTTTGATTGCTCTATTGATGATTATGAGCAGGCAAAGCCAAAACCTAGAAATATGTTGGAGTTACGGCTGCCCGCCAGAAATCGAGACGAAATATTAAAATCACAAGGCTTTTCACTAAAGGACAGACAGGTGGGAAAGAAGGCAGCCAACACGACGAGGAGGCAACGGCGCCGAACGTCGGAAACAATGAACCTTTCAATTGTGCAAGAGAGCATCGAAAAAGCAAAACGTGCAGCTCTGAATGCTACGATATATCGAAGTCGCAAGCAAAAAGAGCGCGAGTTCTTGAAGGAATTCATTAGCAAAAGTCCTTCTGTGAAACCGAAAACAATTGCAAGTACGGATTTTACTAACGATACGGTAGACTTTACTACCGAAACGGTACCGGAAGGCTCATGAAACAGGGAACTTCACAAAAATAGAAAGTAACAAATTAAATTAGTCAGCACGCAAAAAGCTAGGCCAGATTGACTCGAAAGTCTCCGCCAGGATGAACACCATCAGGGATAGATACCACGTGAAGTTGGCCAGTCTGCGGATGAGCCACACGAATTTGCATTCCAGGATAGGAATTGGGCGGTGCCTTCACCCGCAGAGTCACCGGTTGTGCAGCTTGCACTATAGGAGGACCAGCGGAGGAGTTGTACTGCTGGTACTGTGAATTCGAGTTGGAAGGCATGGAAGATCCACCATAAGATGGCATTGGATTGGGTTGGCCATACCCAGATCCGCCATAGCTTGGCTGATTTCCACCATAGCTAGGCTGACTTCTGGAAGGAGGCACGGGACTGTAGCTTCTCTGTCCTCCTCCTGATCTCATATCACTGTGACTTCGTCCTCCTGTTGCATAACCAGACGAACTGGATGGAGCATGGTTCTGTGACCTGCTGTCTGGTGCACTATATTGTCCACTTGTCGATTGGCTCAATTGGGGAGATGCCGGGGTCGAGGGATTGTGAGCAGGTGCACTTTGACTGCGGTATGGTGTGCCCAGGGATGGCTCTTCTGCGATTGGTGCGCCTGCCAGAGATGGTTGACCACCCATAAAGCCCGCTGTATTTCCATACGACTTAGTATCAAATCTTGCCATGGAAGAATTTCTCAATTCCAAATCTCCATTGGAGCGTTCGCGGATATCTAGATCAACATCTCTGCTCGAGTTGAAGTCCTCGGGCATAATCGACATTCTGTTGTCCGAGATTGGGGGTAATGGCATGATGCCTTCACCCAAAAAGTAGTCGACAAGCTGATCAGGAATTTCATCCAAGGTTTCCTGTGTCAGATGTTGTCGATTATCTCGATGCTTATTGAACTCAACAAATTGCACGATATCCCGGACTTCGTCGTCTTCAACATGGAAATCATCCAACCACTGCATCTTGGAAAAGTCTTCATCGCCAACCCCCACAATAACAATGGACAAGGGTGCAGAGCTAGCATATTTTATAGCTTGCTTCGTATCCTCCAAGTCTGATACGTCTCCATCTGTCAGAATCAAGAGGATGGAATACGATTGCTTTCCAGCAGCATGTTCGGCTTCTTGTTTGCTTTGCGCTTGCACGGCTGCCTGCAGAATGACTTCGCCAAAAACCGTTGGCCCACTCATTGTCAAACCACTCTTGAAGACATTTCTATACCCCTCGATCATTCCAGAGATACCTTTCAACTCTGTGCTCTTGCCTACTTGAAAGCAGTGTTCAATCACACCTCCAAACTTTGCTCCAAAGCCATAGACTGGGAACAGTTGATCGCTATCGTAGCGAGCAACAACCGAAGCTACAGCTGTGAGAGCCTTTTCGTAGTCGTTCAACTGCCCATCTCGGTGAATATAATGGAGTGTTCCAGGCTTTCGAGGATCTCCATTACTTCCAGTAAAATCAATGGCAACCGAAAGATTGATTTCCGTTCCTCCAGAGATGTAGTCCACGAATTTTGGTTTATCATTCGTGGGAGCTGATGGCTCGATGGAAAGCGATGACATTGTTGGTGGCTCCATCGCAGGTGGAAGTGACGATTCGGACGTGTAGGATGGGTAGCGATTGGATAAAGAGGATATGGCTGGATCCGTTGGATCGTTGTAGTTTGATCCATTTCTACTACTTACACTGTCATGATGGTTTGATCGTTTCGGACTTTTCTCACGACGGCGACTGCTACTACTTTTGCCATCACTTCGTCGATCACTTCTTCGATCACTGCTGCTGCCGTGGTTACTACCGTGACTGCTGCCACGAGGAGGTGTGCCGACGTCAGTGGCATGCTGAGATGACGGACCGGACATTGATCCAGACATTCCTCCTCTTCCATACTTGGCCTGCCACTTCTTGTAGTCGGGGTTGATTTGACGGACACCCTTGACTGATGCAAACTTCGGAGGCGGCTTATTGGGATTCATTTCTTGCCCCGAAATCTCTGCCCTGGTCACCAATACTTTTCCATACGATTTCCCCTTCCTTATCAAGTCAAATGAATTCTGCTGTTGTACAGCTGCGAGGAGCCCATTGGTACTGGTCTGGCATTTACCCATCGATTGGTGTTTTCCATTCTATTATTTTGGAAATCATGCGAATTAAAAACTCTGACAAAGAACATTTTGACTGAAGAATCGCAAGACACATCGACCACTTACTTTTTCCCAGTCATACACAGAAATCTGAATAGGTTGCTCCTTGTCACCATTACACAATTTTTCAACTGGGATATCGACTTCTTTCCAATCTGGGTTCAGATTGTTCATCACGTGCTCGGATCGATGCACTGGCTGCCACTGCCTTCCACCATGGCTTCCCTTTGTATATGTCTCCACAACAAAAAATGGGTCACTCTTCCCAAACATTCCATCCATATTCTTTAGCTTCATTCCTTTCAAACCAAGATGGAAAGTCCCTAGATCTAGGTCAGAGGCTTTTGTAACACGAACAAACAGAGTGCCTCCAGGTTTTAGTCGTTTGGCCTTGACGTTTCCCTTGGCTCCCAAGATTTCCCCGATTTCAAATTGAGCACTCCCCATTGATTTGTTCCCTTTTGACTTTCGGACCTCATCAAAGACACCTATGTTGATTCGGGTTTCCTTTCCAAAGCAATGATTCACAATAAAGGTGGTCGTCCAGGAAGGACTCAAATCGTTCTTGACCACTTCTGTCCTGCCGAGGATGTGAGCCCGCTCATCATCGCTTCCTGCAAGAAGTGTCACTACAGCATATGGATCTGATGTTCCCTTGCCAAAACCAGCCACATTCTTGAGGCTACTCGCGTAGATCGTTATCTGGTATTTGCTTCGATTGCTCATTTGCGGTAGCTTGCAGACCAATGAAGAGAGTTCCTATGTTGTTTCCACGAATTGCGATGAGTACCGGCACAACCGCACCCTTGATTTTGATAATCGCGATTTTGAGCAATCCAACTAGTCGTATGTTGCCTCAACACGACCTAAATTTGGCGAACTTTCAATTTGCATGGAACAGAAATAGTTGTTCATGAAAGAATGTACAGGATACATTATTTTAGAAACTTGCATCTTTACTAAACGATAGAATATGCATAGAATTTGTTTGGTGTTTGGACAAACATATTTGATACCGATGGTGGTATGAGGGGTTGTTTTATTGAACCTCTTATTGAAGTTTCTCGAAATGTGGTGTATCCAGATCCATCATAAAAACGTGCACTATATATATAGCATATAGTTGCGTGCTGCTCACACAATCATCTCTTCTTCGACTTCCGTGACAGTGTCGGCAGACATGACTCGTTCCCTCGTAGCTT
Organism: Cylindrotheca closterium; assembly: GCA_933822405.4. Lineage (NCBI taxonomy): Eukaryota > Bacillariophyta > Bacillariophyceae > Bacillariales > Bacillariaceae > Cylindrotheca > Cylindrotheca closterium. The sequence goes on along the minus strand of CAKOGP040000113.1, from coordinate 601,151 downwards.
CATTCCCTACATTCGTTTGCTTGGAGAATTCACTGCAAAAAATCTTGGCCACAAAGTACAACAAGATTCCTGGCATGGCTCCCAGCACTCCCACCAACAGAGCAAACAAAAATACCACATCATTCGATGCAATACTTTCCAGTAGCATCCACATAGTATAGAGTGATCCTGACGCGGCTAAGGCTCCTCCAAAGACACTGGCACAGCAGTGGTGATTACGATTGCATTGCTCATAAAGAGTTGCCATGAGGGATCCCCAAAGGGCAGCAGCCACAACGATACAGGTGTTGGAAGAATCATCAATCGCTCGGTGACAAAAGTAGCAATGTTCTTTGGTCATCTCCACGGCCAGGAAATAGAGTGGCGGCAAGCTCAAACCCAATACGATTCTTTGATAACAGAGCCATCTTGGGTTATGAAAACGAAATTGGGAAGATGTTTCGGTCTCTTCTTCGCTGTTTGGTATGGACTTGGTTTGAACACCTTCCTCTTGTTGGGTTGTTCCCAGTAGAGGCGTGCTCAGCTCTGAAATTGGACTGGAGTTGACTTCCATCATGGTGGCTTCTGATTCTGGATTTTTGGTCTTCGGGTTTTGGTATCTTGTTGGGAGGTGGCACAGTAGGGTTTCTACGGGGTTGTCAGGCTGTGGGGGATGGCCGTGCGCGCTTGCCACCAAGATTTCAGATTTGGATTGGCCTTTCCTGAATTTCAGACCCCCTTGCCTCTCTTCACCACGAACCGAATCTGGCTGGTATACCAGGTACCAGGCAGTACGATTCGTCACCGTGCACACAATCGCATTCCTTAGAGATAGATTGCAGTGTTGCTGAGATTGAAGTGTTGCCTACAACTTGTATAAATCCATAACAGATATCATGAGCAATAAAACGGAAGAAGAAGAAAGTACCCGAAGCCAGAAACGCGATGCCATTGAAACAGATGGTTCGCCAATTTCTTCGAGTGAGAGTTCAGACACAATGCCAGGTGTAGAGGGCAGGATTCTAAAGAAACAAAAGAAGCTACCAGAAGACGATCCAGTGGTGGTTGCGAGAAAAGCATTGGAGATGTTCAAAGAAATTGAGGCTGAAGATGCTCCACACACTATTGATTCGAAGGAGAATTTGGAAATCAAGTCTGAGACAAAGATTGAGAGACTGGATTCACCGAGAGGGCCAAAGATACATTATCGATTGCCAATAATATCACAACAAGAAGAGTTCTTGCTCTAGATTTGAGCAACACATCAGACACCAGGCAGGTTTGCAAGACTACATCATTCATTCACCAATTCAAATCTCCACAACATAGCAGGGAAACTTCCATCACACCAAAGAACGCAGACAGCGCTCTGCCACATTAACACAAACATAAAATATAAAGAAGGAATTTCTCTCATCGTACGCCAATTATAACGTTGCAGTAAATCTTATGTGAGAGACATTTCAGCTTCCAGTACCAGGTACCACATATAGTCAATCGTGCCGTGCTTGCTGTTTTACCATTTTAATCGTTAATTAACACTATTACACTAGCTTTTTATGGTGGACACAACAGAAGCAATCACATCTGGTGAAAAATCAACACGTAGCCGCATCGTTCGTTCGACCTCGTCACGAGTCAAGGTGGAACTGCCTCGGTAGTAGGACCAATCAGATGGCTTTTCAAGTTGCAGTATGGTCACTACTTGAGACAAGCGCTCCCATTGCGGCAGAGTTGGTATGGCATGTTCGCTTGATGATTCCATCAACCCGGAAATATAGTTTTTAATAGTGCGGACTTGTTTGGATAGCAGCAAAGAGCCCCAGTCGGTAAATCGCTTCGTTATCGTCTGTGAAAAGATGCAATCCAGAAATAGATCTACCAAAACAATCACGATTTCTTCGCAAATGGTCTTTAGCACGTCAGCATCGCACTTGTTGAACTGCTTCAAAAGACGCGATTCTTCAAAGGGCACCACAATGAACTTGTGCAATCGGGCATCGTCTTCTGCTTTCTGGAGGTCCTCCGCGTTGGCCAATTCATAATCTTCTCGCTCGAGATAGTATCGCAGCACAGGTATATAGTGGCTTCCCTTGTAGACGGCTGCGTCCGTAACATATCCGCCAAACTCATTCACGACACGAGATGCCTGCTCTCGCATCATATGCTGATAGTCACCGGAATATTGAAAGAGCTCTTCTCGAGCCAATTGGGTCATTGGCGAAACTTGTTTTGCCGACTCATCGTCTTCGGTAGGCAAGAGGGAATCTAGAAAGCTGACCAACGAAGAACAAGCGACGGATGCCGAGTGCATTCCATTCAAGGCACAAAAGTAGATATCCAGTCGAATCTGTTGCATTTTCTCGCCACCTCCTAAAGAACTAGATATGGAACCAAGGATGGATCCTGAGGAGGGTGGCTGTGGAACCGCGTTCCTATTCGACCTTGGAGGTGATGACATTGACTGCTCATTTGTGTTTAAGTCTTCGTCCAAAGCACCCATTAAGGCTTGGGCAAAGGAATTGCTACTTGGTGCACCTGGTGCTGCACGAGTAGGACTCGTAGGCTCGAGTACCGCTGGTTCCTCCCAGCAACCCTTGTGTTCTACTAATGCGTGGTAGACTCCAGTGGTAATTTCCTTGGACCAAACATCGTTGGCAATGGAATGTGCAACAGTCCCAATCGCCTGAGTCGATCGTGTTGACGCTGCTCGATCCAGAGCACGAGTACTAAGGAATTGGGCATCTTCAACAACACTAGGAACTTGGATGGCTGTTCCCAGAACGATCTGGACCGGTTTGGCCATTTGGAGCGCCAGCAGCGTTTGTTGCGTCGTAAGGTACCGTTCAAGGGAAGCATATTTCCACGTCCATTCGGGGTGCAAATCCTTGATGATGGTTTCTGTGCTGGAATTATCTAAGAGTTCAATGTATCGGGCAAAAACTTGGCAACAAAATGCCAATTCATCCACCAGAGTGTCCAATTCGGAAGTATCGTTCAGGCATTGTGTTTCATTCGCACTCTTAGTCATCCATTCGTCTATTTTTCGATCTTCGAAACACCAACCAGCAACAGTTTGCGTAAGACTTTGTGCTTGTCCGTCCAATGTTTTTATGGATTCTGTACACAGTAGGTTCAAGTCTATCAGGTCTTCCGGCAAGCCACTTTTCCACATGATCAAAGGGTGTACCAGTGCCGAAGCTTGGGCGAGAATAGTGGTAATTACATGAGCATGTTGCGTCTTGGCACTTTCTTCATCATCATCTTCTTCTTCTCCAATAATTGGACTTTCTTGCTGTCGAAAGGCTACGAGCCTGGCAATGGAAGGTTTCGACCTTAGTCTCAAAACTTTTCTCTGATACGATGTATACGTTTCGATGATCAATTTGACAGTATCCTTCGAATCTTGATGCAGTACCAGGTTAAGTTCTGCTATTCTCGCAATCGCTCCCTGGCAATCTCGTTCGAGCTCTGTATCACTTTCTTCGGGGTCCTTTTCTTCTTTCGTAATGACATACTGCAGCGCTGAAAGCGCAACGCCAGAAGCCTTTTGATGACAATGCTTCCGTAAATCTGCTTCAACATCATCTGATGGATTCAAGGAATATAGTTGACCCATCATATCCTCCATCCGATGGCGAATAGACAGGACTTGCTCGGCGCGAAGCGGTTTTGGTGCTTGTTGTTGTGATTGGGGTGTATTCAACTTTTGCCTCAATTCCTCTGTAGTCATCAATGCAGCAGCGAAATCATCTTGAAAATTACCGCCACCACCATTCTCCTGGTGTTGTACATTTCCTGACGCCATCTTACTTGAGCCCACAAAAAGCTGGGCTGAATCACCGTATCCTTGTGACAGCAGTGACACGTCTTGTGTTTTATTTTGTTTCAAGTTTCGAATTCAACGGCTTTGGCTTTGAAAAACACTAAAGAAGTACACAACAAAAGTAACATGATGAGATGCAACAACACGATGTCGAATGTGGTTATTTTTTAACTTGAAAGCCATTTATTATTACTGATGTACCTAACCCCACTTTATTTCAAGAATAACCCCAGTTTTTTACAAGAAATATACTATTTCCCCGATTGATTTCAAGATGAGTTGCTCCCTTCATATTTTTCAAGGAACTGCTGAACAATGCTCTCGCCTTCGCGAACCCATTCATCGCGATTTGCAGTCGCATAGTTGAGATACTCGTGAGATGAAACCCCAAACACACCACAGTTATCCAACTTCTTTGCCAGAGGAATGACGTAAAATTCAAAGAAACCGACCTCGCCCTTATACCAATTGATGCTTGGATCTACATCAGCTCGACCAGCCTTGAACGCTCCGTAACACTCCATGAAAAACTTCTCATTCCAACTCTTATAAATGTGCCAATGCTGCATTGTGTGAGAAACATCGGAAGCTTGAATCAAGTGCTCAATGACGATGGTGGCTTTGCGATCATCGCTTTCAACGCTACTTTCGTCTGTTGCTGACTGAGAGAATGCCGTTTCCCAGCGGGCCTTGCGAAGGGCTTGAAGTTCCTTGTCAACAATATCGGTTGCAAGGACCGTATTGACAACAAGCTGACGGAATCTCTTTCGATCTTCCTCAGTATTGTATATACAAGCTCTCAGCTCATTATATTCTTTCGCCATCAACATTTCCCATGCTAGATCAACGCTGTTTTGCTCAGCAATGGATTTCTTATAGATTTGGGCATTCCTTGTGTTCTCCTTGACAAGTTGCGAGTTGGGAACCCCCGGGTGGTCGACATCATGAATGACTGCTGAGAAAACAACTGCAAATTGCGTCAAAGGGTCAGAAGTGATCCCATAGGAGTGCCCAGCAAGGTCAACAAGATCCACATTCTCAGATGCACCTAGCAATCCGTTTCCTTCATCGACCTTGACAATGCGTTTAAGCAGCTTCTTGACCGATGCGGTTACATGACTGGCATGCTCAAAGTTGTGGAACGGGTTGTCTTGGTACATCATCGCAATGTTGGTGAGGTAGCTTCTAAGTTGGTTTTTTGCTTTGTCACCAATATCAACGGAGTCGACATCGCGACGACGAGCAAGATCATCGGCACCGAATCGCTTCAATGGAATGATTGGGATAAACTCATCCAGTACAGTTGCCCCAGAAGGCTGTTCAGCAAGCTCGTTCGCTGCAAGTGGACTTCTAGATTTCGAGCTTCGAGAGGCAATGATCTGCTGAAGAAGTGTTCCAAGTACCTCGACATTCCATTCCACAAGGCGGTCTTGCTTTGTCATCTCACCCGTGCCGACATCAAATGAATCGTCTTCTGTATGAATGGAGTTGCTACTATCAGTGGCAACGGTCTCGTCCAACATGCGAAGTGTCTGCCCTGCTCCTATGCTCTTCGATTTTTTGGCCTTCCCGAAGTTCAGCCAGTATGTTTGCATTTCGCCTTTCCCTTTCACGGCTACCTTCTTGCTTCTCGGCATGATCAATTGTTTCAGTCCACCAGTCAGCAAGTCTGCTGTCGTCTGGGATAGCTGGATCTTGTTCGGTTCCCCACTGCTCTCCATTCGAGCGGCTGTGTTCATAGTGTCACCAAATAGCTGAAAGCGGCTGCGTTCACCTCTCAATACACCAGCTGTAACTTGGCCACTGTTTGTGAACGAATTGCATTGGAATGAGCTCTGGAAAATGCAAAAGAGTCACGTGGCAAGAACCAACTTACCTATGGATTCCGACCCTCAATTGCAAGTCGGCAGTATCGGGACCGAGGGTAACCTCCAATTTTGCTGTCATCTCATTCATCTTGACTACGCAATGACGAGCGAACTTGCATGCTGCCACTATTTTATAAAAACAAGAGTTGTGAGTGCCAATTGGATTGGTTCAAAAAAGACAGAGACGATGGAGGGATGGGTTCGACAATCCCAGCATTCATGCCACTCACCAGCGTGTGCTTCATTGGGCTCCGGTAAACCGGCAACTGCTACGTAGCAATCGCCTACGGTCTCAACTTTGAAGACATTCTGTTGATAGGCAATCTTGTCAAATTGAGAATAAAGGCTCTCAAGCAAAATGAACACTTGGTCAGGTTCACGAGCGGACGCCCATGCTGTAAAACCGACGATATCAGCAAAAATAACAGTCGTCGAAGGGAAAAGATCAGCCAAAGGCGCAGCTCCTCCAATCTCATCCTTATTCTTGGTCTGTCTATCTTGAGCATACAATCGATCGCGAATGGCAGACGGGAACACATTGGATACAATGTTTTCTTGTGCTTGAATCCGTTCCATTACTTTTCTCTGCCGCTGGCCGACGCAGTAATCATACAAGAGGAAGGTAAGACTTGTAATGACAAAGATCACCACGACAGCCAGTGTCGCAAAAAGTGATTTCGATGTCTGGAAACGTTCTTCCAACTCTGCCGAAGGGTATACATTCAATGTCAACTGGAGAACCCGAAGGGATTTGTTAGATGGAATAAGCCTTCAACACAACTGTAATGGTACACAATCATTCTTAATCATACCTTAGGCACACAAAGTCCATCTGGGATCTTGGAGGGGTCGATGCCAAGATCAACGAGATCCCGTGATTGTTTCAAATAGTTGTATCCCGAATCATGAGTCTGGCCATTTGGCAATTTTTCGACATTGCCATCTCCATCAATTCTGAATGTCATGTCATTTGCATCCGCTTCTGTTCCGGAACGGCAACTGCTTTCGAGAACGAGGTAGATATCAGAATAATCGTTGATAAGAAGAAGACTCTCGATAAATTGTGTCCAACGAATCATCACAAAGGAAATTCCAACGACTTTGCCTTCATTAGCATTGGGTTCATTAGTCTCGTAAATCGGCCTGGTTGGAAAGCACAGTGAGGTACAAGTTCGGTGTAGTCGGAAGATCCAAATTCCAACAAACTTACTGCATGATTTGTGATTCGACAACAACATCGCCACCGGACGGATCAACAATTTCAACCAAGCTGATTGCTGGACGTCTTGTGGCATTCACAATTGAAAACAAGTTTCTCATTTCATCTTGTCGCTGAAGGTCGTAGTTGATATACGTTAACCCAATAGGGTTGAGTTCATATGGAGTCATCTCTGCGGCAATCAAAGAAGGTCGTTCTCCAGAAGCTGGTACAACGATCTCCTCGATCTTGTCGGTGGTCAAGTTGCCATAGTAATGAGGGAACGGCATTGTACGCTCCAGCATCTCTTGGGTCGACTTTTCGAGGTTTCCGCGTTTCTCGGCATCAGCAAAAAGTAGTGGCAACTGTGCACCCATAAACTCGGTCCACTTTTCTCTTTGGGCATCTTCCACGACATGAATGACAGTGATGATAGGATCGTCGATTCCAACTAGCTTCTCAAGGTTTTCTGCCTTTGCTGCCCAATCAGGGATGATGGTGAACGGCCAACTGGTGTTTTGATTGGCAGCAGCAGCAGATGTAGCAGTAATCGCCAAATTGTCTACCACTTCGAACACTCTATCTGCTCTTTCAAGGGCCACCGTAAGCAATTCGGAAGATGTACCGCGGAACTATGGAAATAAAACGCAGGTAACGAAAGGTGGTGAGAGTTGGTGGAATAACAAAGGAAGATACAGGATCGGTCAGATGCGAAAGCCATGACTCACTGTACTTTCAAAAATGTTCTGTTCATCTTTTTCTGCGAACAAGTACACTCCAGTCCCGACGGCAGCCACAGTGACAATAAGCATAAAACAGACAAGACCTTTGAGAATGCCAACTGCCTTCTGTTCTCTTATTGCCACATCGGGCAGGCCCATATCTTTGGTTTGACGAGAATCATCTTCGCCTCTTGAGGACAGCTCGTATTCCGAAACCCTGGATGTACTATGAGCACTTGATCTAGTGTCATCTTTGCAAGATCCACTCGAGCTGGAGTCCGATGTCATGGTGACGGCTTGGGTCGAGTTGCAAATTTTATGGAGAAGAAAAATGGACCTCAAATCTGCACTGCCACGCGCCTTTCGTCTCCGCTTTTATTAATTACCCCGAATTGCCTCAAGAAATGCGTTCCTACTCAAGTTTCAATAAATAAATCCGGACAAGTTGGTCATGGTAGTGCAACCGTTTGCGAAGGGAGGTTTTTGTAACAATACAAAGTTTTGGAAACTCCAAAACCGGGTCATTCGTTGAGAACCAAAAAGCTATCGAAAACCTGAGGGGGGAAAGCACATACATATTGTACCGATAAGACAAGTGGCGTTCCGCGAGCAACATCAACCTTCAAAAACCACGAAACCCACCGCTATTTCTCAACGTTCCTCAAAGCGAAACCACAAAACCCTCACCCCTCCCACACTACCGGTACATATATGGTACCAATGACACTCACTGCATACAGTAAAACCGAGATTTCTCAGCCTCCCACAAGCGCACTCGCTGGGGCCATTTTCTCCAAAATTTGTGATTATTTTTCGCCTTTTACTATTATTAATACTAAATACGCGTTACTCTACAGTGCTCTTACCCGATGGCAGTACCAGGTACCACTACCCACTACTGGAGGCATTGAAACGAAATCGCGCTTGGGCATAGTTTCTTCAAGGTTTGTTTCGTAACTATTTTTTCCCATTCACGTTTGAGAGTCTACTATGTAGCCCAACCGCCTGTACCTGGTACACGTACCTCTAGAGGATCCATGCCGTAGCGGAAGCACTAGTACGGTGCAGTAGGTCTGGACCAAACATTGTAAAATAAAATTAAAATAAAAAGACCAGTACGGTGTTATAAAACTGCTAGCAATTCGCCTTGTATCTAGTTTCTTCCAATCCATCTCCTCAGTCTAAATGAGTGGTGTAATGTAGGGTAATGGAAGTGCCCAGATAGATAGCGTACAAACCCACCGCTATGTATCCATAGTAGGTATTGATGCGACCCTTGCCAAATCCAATACCCACCACCAAAATGGTGATACAATTCAAAAAGATGAAAATAAAGCCAGTCATGACCGAAGTGGAAATGGAGACAATACTGGTAGTCTTGCCCGTTTGTGCCGCCAATCCCGAGAATCCCAAACCAAGACCCACTAGAATGTTAAAAATGGGACCCGCAAAACAAGCCGTCATGGCCATGTTGGCCAAACCCTTTCTCGCCATGGTAATGTTGGCACTCAAGTCGGCCATGGAATTGCCCCAAGCCAAAATAGTTAACCCCATGATGGATCCAGGAATCTTCAAGACAATGCCCACAAAGTTGAGAACGTCCACCAAGTGGTCGGCAATAAAGTCCACCCAAGTAGCGGCAATGACAAATCCGTACAAGGCAATGGGAGTCGCAACAAACTGTGACATGAAACAATAAAATATTAGCAATCATCACGTGCGGAAAGGTAACGTCTCGTTACAAGTGTCGTCAGCTTACCATTGCCATGCGTCCTTCTCCACCAGGAGCATACCTGAGTACAGATGCCCCCGCAAACAGAGTCAAAAGACAAATAATACCAAAGTAGAGGATCGAATTCTTGGCAAACAAGTTCACTTCGTGACCCGACCAGACATAGTAGGCAAACCAATAGGGCGACAAGACAATCGAAAGAGCAATCAAAGCCCGATTGTAGTATCCATCACATGGGATCGCAATCGTCATTTTTCGTGCCACAGTAAAGGGCCATTCGGTAATCATAATGGCTTTGCTTGCCATGCCCAATTCTTCATTGTGGAAAATATCGTCCCATACCAAACCAAAGTGTTGATACAGCTCCATCTTGCCATCCCCCCAGGCTCCACGCCAACTGGAAGCACTAATTTCGGACTGCGGTCCTCCTGCCGAACAAAATTGATCCATTTGCTCTTCCACCAGCGCATAGTCTCCAGCCGTATCGTCTGCTTCTTGGGTGGTCAGGGCACGTCCATCACCGTGCAGAATACCGTGTTGTCCCAACAAGTTGACGGGGGTCTCTTGGTCCTCCAAAGTGGGTTGGCGCATCAAGCCATCCACTTGCTGGTTTGTTTCATCAATAATCATGGTTTGTTGCAGAGGATCATCGACTGTCTCAATGACTGGATCGGAAATGGTAGTATCACGACCACAGGGTGCAATGATATTGTCATAATTGCTAAAGGAAGTGACAAACCGAGACCACAAGGAGGGTCTTGCCTCATCTCCTGCCGTTGGTCCTTGCCCACTGGCCGCAAGCTGTCGTGGCAAGACAATGGTTCGATGATAGACATCGGCCACCAAGACAATGGTGACAAAGATACCATACAGACTCAAAAATAAGGCATAGGAACTGGGTCCAACTTCTCCTTGTGCCAGAGTGTACCAGACCACACCAACGGTAATCATCAAGGCCGTCACATCTCGGACCAATGCACCTCGGCATGGGACACCACCAGCCACAATGACGACTATTCCGGCAATGACACCACCGACAAGCATGGCTGCTCCCGACAGTGCCCCCAAACTCAGTTTGTATCCATTTTCTTCGTCGCCCATAATGGCCGACATGGTCGCCGACACATCGGCAGCTCCATTGCCAAGCGCCAAAAGCGATACTCCGGCAAATCGAGGAGGCAAACCCAAACGGACCGAAAACATTTCCAAGGAGGGCGAAAAGTAATCTTCGGCCGTGGATCCCAACAATCGAAAGAGCAAGACCAACCAGAGTACCACCAAGGGAGAAATCATTAGAAACAAATCACGGACCGAATACTTGTCCGAGCAAAAGACCCAGTATCCCCAGATTCCACTGCCGTTATTACAAGTCGAGGCAAATCGACACTGGGCATATCCAGCATTCGGCACTTGTTCGTAAATGTACCGACAGGAATACTCCGAGAAATCAGAGGGTTCATCATTGTCTTCCAAGAAGCGTGCTTTTGTTTGAGCGTCTGCAATTTCATCCGTTCCAAAGACAAAGGAAAGGGTCACGAGCAAGGTCAATGACACTATGGTCAGAACGACTGCCGCTTGATTGTGAAACTTGTGCCGTTTGGGGTCCATTTGTATGCTCTGTCGAAGGGTTTGCGTTCGTTGTGATTTGGACAATGTCGTGCTTTCCGCACTACTGCTGCTACTGATGTAGCCACTCATTTTATTGCTGGAAGATGTACTCGTATTATTATCAACCATCATCATGGTTGTCGTGTGATCAACTCGTGGCAATGGAACAGAGCAATTGAAAGAGTTCTTTTCAGTTCCGATTGATTGCAGAACTGTACTTTCAATATATCAAAAACACAACGCCAGAGTCTTGTTTTCGAACCGTTGCATCCTACGTGAAGGAAGTACATAAACAGGCCTTTTTCACCTTTGGATGATGTGTGCACTTTGAACGAACTTCATCCGCCCTCTCACCACTTTCCCTTTCATGCAACCATATCGCATCTTTCTCTTTCTGCTACTAGTCGTTACAACCTTTCTGAACAACGCTTATAGTATGCAAGTGTGCTCACGTGATGCCTTGTCCCAAAAGAAATGTGGTCCCTGCTCTGGCCAAGTGGCAGCCTTGGATATTGCAACCACCAAGGCCCAACTGGCCGAACTCCAAGAAGGATGGTATTTGACGCACAATGACCAACGAATTCGAAAGGATTGGAAGGTTCGAAATTTCAAAGTGGGAATGGCCTTTTTGCAGCAAGTGGGAGATATTGCCGAAGAAGAAGGTCATCATCCAGGTAAGCAGAAGAAAACAAGATACAATACGACTTGTCTCATGATTTTGGATGGCAGTGAGACTGGCGATTATTATTGTTGTTGCTGCTGTTGTTGTTGTTGCTGTTGGAAATGTGGAAAAAATGAAGCATGAGGCCATGTCACGAGGGGGAGTTTTGCCAATTGACGTCCATGGAAAGGACAAGGAAGCAAAAACTCTTCAGCTGATTTCCATACATCCGATCATCAAGATCATCTCTCATTCACCCTTTTTCTTTTTCCTCTATTCCAATCTCTTTCTTTTGAATCACACACAACCATACTCGTTGTGCTACAAATACTAGATTTCCATTTGGAAGGCTATCAATATGTCGCCATTGAAATATGGACCCATTCCATTGGGGGATTGAGTGAAAATGATTTCATATTGGCGGCCAAGATTGATCAAGTACCAGTGGAGTTATCCAAGAAACAACCAAAGCGAAAAGTAGAAGAGAGTATTAATAGCAGTTAGATATTGATATATATTAAAGTGTAACATAAAAGAAAGCGATGAAGAGGCAAGCAAAATATCTTCGACTGGTTTGACTAGTCCATTCCCGAATTTCAAAATATCACGATTTGAAAAATAGAAGTGTCACGCACACTTCCGATTTCTCCACTCTCATTCCATTCATTCTGTTTCAGACCGACAATACTTCTATCCGTGGTCATCCTTGCTAGAATATACCGTACCTATCTTTACTACTTCAGCATACACTTGTATATTATTAAATTCACATAATGGCAGCTGTTCTGTGCAAATCCATTGGTGCACTTTGCGCACTGCCCTGCAGGTTGTGCGCTGCGGGTTGCAAGGGATGCAACGACGCTTGCGGTGGCGCTTGCAAGGGATGTGATCATTTTTTCTCCCTCTTGTGCCGAAATCCCTTTTCTTTCTTTGTGGCCGTCGCCCTCTTTACCCAGGGACCTGCCATCTTTTTGGTCATTCCGGCTGTGGGTGGGATTCCTGATTGTTCGGAGTCTCTGTATTTGGTGGTCAATACGGTGCTGGCGGCAGTCAATGTGTTTACTGCCTTTTATTTGGCGTACAAGATTGTCGATATTACCAATCAAGAGATGGGAGACACGACCTTTAAGAGGGCAACCTGGCTAATGTGCAATGATCCTTGGATTGCTATTTACATCTGTCTGTTTATTGGATTCATGTGCGTGCAAGCGTGGGGATCCTCCCTTGGCTTTGGAAACATGTTTGATAGTGACATTCCTATGGACGATCAAATTTGTCCGGAATCCACTGGACAAATGTTACAGATTGGAACTGGTTTGGGATGGGCTTTTTGCTTTCTTGGATTTGGAGCTCTGATGTTTAGTCTGTGTTGTGCCAAATTTGACAATACCGATTACACTCAATCAGCAAACAATAATAACAACGGTACCAACAGCACGAATCCATCAGTACCACATGGATCCTATGATGCCCATCAGAACAGCAACAACAATGGGGGGAATGCTGCCACCTACAATGCCGAAGCCGTGCCAGAAAATGATTTTGTCCAACCCACTGGAAAGAAGGATTCCAAACCATCCGCATCGAGTAGCACTAGTAGTCCTCCCGTGTACAACCAGCAAGGTGTTCCCAGCAATGATTTTGTTGCGCCCAATCATCCACCACCACGTGCTCAGGCACAACAAGAAGAAGTACCCATGGCGTATGCGGAAGCAATTCCGCAAGCATCCGCTCCACCATCAGAGTATGACAATGCTGCTGCTGGAACAGGAAATACCGCATCACAAGCCAGCAATAACAACAACAGCAACAACAACAAGAATAACGGTTCTACTGGTGGTAAGGTTGGCGGAACGGCCGGCAAGCAAATTGGAAAATTGTGGAGCAAAGACGAAACCAAACAACAAAAGATTGCCCAGCAGGGACAAAAGGCAGGTGAGTCTTTGGAGACGGGGGTTTTGGCGGCCAAGAACTTTTTGCAATCCAAATGGAAGAAACACAATGATAACAAGAAATAATAAACTGAACAAGCAAGATGGAACAAAAAGGTTTGAATGATAATTTACTGGAGAATAGAATGAATGAATGAATGAATGGAAAGTAACAATGTGCAACAACCAGTAAAAGTAACCATAGTTAATCTGTGTCACTACATTGCTTCATTATCACGTTGGATGGCTGTGTCTTCTGCTCCGTTTCATCTTGAAAGATCTTCGTAGGTTCGCGAGGTATCGGCCCATCCTGAATTGTCCAAGAATTCCTCAAAGGAAGTGACTTTTCCAAACTCTTGTTTCAGATCGTCAATATCTGTAGTTATTCTGGTCTTGCGGAGAAACACAATCTCTTCCCTATTGGAATGATTTGGATTGGGATGAGTGTAAATTTGATGCGTTCAATCAATATTCAACAAACATAAATATTGACTTACCACAGACTTTTAAAGAAGAGCCGTGACATAATGGCCATCGTGGTACCCTTACTGTGTTGACATGGAGTCCCTTGACATTTGGCAAAGGCTGCAGCAATTTCTACAGGAGTCAGAACATCCCCAGAGACATTAATGGTGCGATTTTTGGTTGTTTTGATCGACTGGAGACACTTTCCCGCTAGAAATCCCATGTCCGCAACCGCCGTCAAGTGAATAGGTGTATCAGGTGGAACGCAAAAAGTGAATTTCCCTGCCAAAATAGCCGGCCGTGTGTATTTTTTCCACAGTGGATCCATGAAAAAGTTGCTGCGCAGTGATGTAAAATCGATGGAAGGGAAATCATTTTCAAAGAGATCTTCCACTGCACGCTTCTGTTGTTTCCGAGAACCAATGAGACTTTCTTCACCCACAGCACTATTGTAGACCACGTGCATCGGTGTCTCTCGCAACGACATGGCAGTGGCCAATTTTCTCGCAGCTAGCACTTCATTGGAATCTAACTCTTTCGTATCACCGACGGTAGAATGGAGATAGCAACCGCTGCAACCGTTCAGAGCATTTGCCAAAGAATCGCAGTCATTCAAATCGGCCTTAACTGTCCCAAATCCTTGCTCTTCAAGAAACTTCAACTTGGAGGCATCGCGGCTCAATACCCGAAGATTCTTTGGCTTCAATCCTGACTGAACGAGTCCGTTGAGGACTTGCTTGCCCTATGAGTTCGGGAAAAAATGGCATTTCAGAGTTGTGAGGCAATGGCCAGAGTCATTTTCAATTTTGTCAAGAAGTGATCACCAAGTATTGTTGCTTACCGTTCCACCTGTAGCACCAACCACAAGCACAGCATCTTGGGACGAGAGAGCCAAGATTAAGTGGCAATGCAACAGCACAATAATTGCGCATAGGAAGCCGACTTTCATATTCATTTAGTTCTTTGAATACTATGGTAGTTCGTTTCCAGTATCATCTCGGATTAAAAGATATGTGACATTGTTCGGTTGAAATTCTCTTTCCGACTCATCCGATTCTTGAACTTGACACCCTTCACATTTTGATTTCGAACGAACTTTCAGGCGAAGACATCACATCACACATCACATCACCGAGTGTCAGAATATCACTCCTGATTGTAGCTCACAATTTCAAATTGTACAGTGCTAATAGGCCTACCTCAGCAGTACCTGCCTTCGCTCGATTGATATTCAACGACTAATTCCACAAACCGCGAGCGACAATTAAGAAATTCTCACCACCAACAACAGCAATCATTTCTTGAATTTTTGCATCTTTTCAACGTTACAAGAGTAAGTTTCAGCATGAATCAGGAATGAACACAATGATTTCCCATCCATTGTTGGATCATTGTTTCTCAACTCAATTTGATTCTTGTTCTCGTGCACGATGATGCAAGATAAGTTTCTGCTTTTTCGATTTGATTTCAGATTTCGTGGCATTTTCAATACATTCGTGACTCACTTGTGTGACTGAAAAGTGCCACCACGTGGACGATCCGCCGACGCACATATTAAGTTCGTACACGTTGCGAATTCTCACATCTTTGTCAACAGGAATAATCGCCCAAAAGGACCGGCTGCAACCTGCAACAACGGCACGAAGTGCAAGATCTGTCAAACAAAGATTTCCTCGAACGACTTCACAACAAGAGCGAAGTGACAATGTTGCTCTTCAAGGTATGCCTGGGAAACAATGATACCGAGGAGTCTAAATGGCCAAAAAATGCAATGTTGACTCCTCCTGAGGAGGCAGTGTTATTGGAACCATCCCGAGGAGCAGATAAGGCCAGCATGAAGCTCTTCAGCAAATCTAATTCTCTTCCTGGTCTCCAAGAGTCTTTTGGACCTGAGGACGAAGATGGCGAATCCGACTCCTCCTCTGATGTTTCCTCCATGAGTTCAGAACAAGAGGGTGACGCCAAGAAGACGATAGAGGAAACAACGTCTCACATGAACCCCAAGGCTGCCGAATATCTCAACAAACGAGGTAACATGACGCCTCTTCAAGAAAAGATCAATGGTTTGACCACTCTTCCCGCTGGAATCTATTGTGCTATATTCTGCCTAACGGGTTCCTGGCTCAGCCAAACCATGATTCAAGAAACAAGACAAGAAGCAGCAATTGGCAGCGATTTTCAAGGAGACGGTTGCATATCCGTATCATGGCTTCCCAATTTGCACGCCATGCCGCCCTTAACTGTCATCGCTGGTGCCATGAGTATGATTCTGCATATGCCCTTTTCATTCATTTATCATTGCATCTACGCACACAAATTGTCGTCCACAGCCCGGATCGATCATTGGAGTCGACGCATGGATCAATGCATGTTGCACGTGTATTCGGCATTGCTGTCGTACGCCTTTTCGGGTCGATTGGATTTCTTTTTGGTGAACTTGGTTTTGAATGTGGATTGCATTGTCAAGCAATGGGAAAAGCGCATTATTCCAGTACGCAATCAATCTCGACTTGTGCTATCCATCATGTGCTTTACTCTCCCCATCCTAGAAAACGGAGACTATAGCTACTTTGGGCGTCTGTATGCTACCATGGCCATCGCCTTTGCAGTTTTTACGACCTATCCCTTTGGTGGATGGTCACATACAGTGTTTCACCTCATCTTTTGGAACGTGCCGCCCATGATGATGACCTACATTCCAACACTACCAGCGAGTCAAGACCAACTACAGCTGGCAGCACAGTGTGCCGTGTGGGCAGGATCATCCTAACCAGTGAACAATGCTAGCATTGGTAGGATGCGATATTTGTGTATATTTGTAGAACGCAGTGTTGATTGATAGAACGAATGAATCCGTTATCCATTCAATTAGACTATAAATTAGACATTTGTTTTTAGATGCAATGTGGATGTCATTTCGTGTTTGGTTTTACATAAGCGTTTTTGTAAAATCTTAGATGTGATGCTGTTTTGATCTACCATCTCTCAAGCAACCGCTATGATGATCAATTGGAGTGATCTATTGTGATAAAGCCTGGATTCGAGGACAGCGTTGGTATCGTCCTGTTATCATTGACCAGAGGAGTCTTGTTTCCTGGTCTTGTTCCCTCGCCATCGGCAAGTTCTTCGGGTCTTTTTGGCGCTTGTTCTCCAGCATAAGACAGAAACAGAAGTACTGCAAATATTGTATACAATGCCGACAAGAACATGCAAGTGACAGCCAAAACAGCAGCAATTCGCTCCACGCGATATTGCTTTCTATCTTCCGAATTGTTGTGTTGCTGTTCGTCTCCTTCTCCCCTTCGTTCCTGGCCGTCCACGACACGGACTTCCCCCAAAATGACAGCCATTAAGAGTAACAAGTTGGAAAAGACGACAACTGCTCCACCAAAAATGCCGAGTCGCAGCTTTTCTGAACCTGACGAGAAACAAGGTGCAATGTACTTCCCATTCAACGACGTAAATCCAATGACGGCCGTTGAACCGTAGAATACCAAACCTCCTGAAAGTAGCAACACGTACAAGGCTACCCAAGCAATCGATTGAGTACTGGTTGTGGCCAGCAGAATATGTTGTTGCTGGGATTCTTCAGCCTCCTCGTAAGCCCGGTTTTCGTCTACATCGTCTCCCTGGTTTTGGTTGTATTGGTATTGGTACAACCATTCGTCGCTCTCATAGTATCGTTCCAAACGGCGAAATCGTGACTCGATTTGGATCAGAAACATACACGCACAAACTATGCCAAATATGTTCAGAGCTGTAGCGATGGCCCAGCTGAAGGCAACCATTGCCTTGCGGTTGTTGAGAAAGCCGCCGCATATCGATGGAGAGACCATTCTTCTTGGATTGACAGACAATCTTTTGTAATAATACCAATCTGTGCTGACCGGTAGTTCGTTGAAACGCTATTTTTTTGAATTGGTCAATGGACGGTTATTGGTGTTCGTTCGCTGGCCGGTTCGACTCGACCGACTAACGAGAGTTTAGTCAATGATGCAGTCGATGTGAGCCACGTCACAGAAAACTCAAAACCTGAACCAATCAACCAACAACCGACGAAAAGACATCATCGTCGGCACTTATAAAGTAGCAGAAAAGATTGTCTCATATCTCAATTGCAACCCCACCCCAACAAGATGAAAATTAACTCCCAAATGTTCTCTGCTTTGGTCCTACTGAGTTCTGCCCTGCTGGTTACTGCTTTCCCTGTTGAAGCAGCCTCCAAGACTTCCATTGACACCATCTGGAATGGCGTCGAGATGGGACCTCCTGATGCCATTCTGGGTATCGCCCAAAATTTCCGAGCGTCCACCGATGAGCGCAAGGTCAATGTTTGCGTTGGAGCCTACCGTGATGAAACTGGACAGCCGTGGGTGCTTCCATCCGTCCGTGCTGCCGAAGGAAAAATGATTGAGAACAATGAGAACAAGGAATACCTTCCCATTGACGGAGACGCTGCCTTTGTCGAAAAGGCACTCAAATTTGCCTATGGAGCCGATGCCCCTTTGGAACGTATTGCTGGAGTTCAAACACTGTCCGGAACTGGAGCATGTCGCATTGGAGGAAAGTTCCTAGCCGAATTCTTCTCGGGAAACAAGATTTACCTCCCCGTCCCAACCTGGGGAAACCACCACAAGATCTTTGGTGAATGTGGATTGGATGTGCAAACTTACAGATACTATGACCGCTCCACCAATCGTCTTGATTTGGATGGTATGCTTGCCGACATTAAGGATGCCCCTGATGGTTCGATCATCCTGCTTCATGCTTGTGCTCACAATCCTACTGGTTGCGACCCCAACTCGTCGCAATGGAGAGCTTTGATGGATCTTATCAAGGAAAAGGGACACTTGATCTTCTTTGATTCTGCATACCAAGGATTTGCTTCTGGAGATGCAGAGGCCGATGCTCAAGCTTTGCGCAACGTTATGAAGGAGGGACTTCCTATGCTTTTGGCCCAATCTTTTGCCAAGAACTTTGGGCTTTATGGAGAGCGATGCGGAACCCTCAGTGTGGTCTGCAAGGACGCCGAGACAAAGGACATTTTGATGAGTCAATTGAAGAATATCATTCGTCCCATGTACTCTTCTCCACCAAAGCACGGCTCTTCCATTGTGAAGACCGTCTTGTCTGACGATGCGCTTACCGGTCAATACTACAAGGAATGCACCCAAATGGCCGACCGAATCCAAAGTATGCGTACTCGTCTGGTCGAAGCTATCAAGGAAGCTGGTAGCACGCATGACTGGTCCCATGTGACCGAGCAAATTGGCATGTTTGCGTACACGGGCATGTCGGCCGAAATGTGCGATCAACTCACCGACGAATATGCCATTTACCTTACCCGTGATGGAAGAATCTCCATTGCCGGACTCAATGACAATAACTTGAAGTATGTCGCCGAAGCCGTTCATGCCGTCACTGACGGAAAGAGCATCACCTCCAACTAAACAAATCAAGATACTTTGATGATGGTGAACAGATGACTTGCTAGTTGCCATCAAAAGTTGGGAAACGGAATGGAAGAACTACTGTATATCTTTTGGCACCGTTCGTGATGTATGCATTTGAAAACAAAACAATATCAGTTCTTCAGTTCTGCCGCAGTGGTCAGCACTTATTACTTGCTCTTGGAAAAGATCAAACTGCTTCTATAATATTACAACATATCCAAAACCTTTTTGTTTTTTTATATGTAGAACTTGGTAACGGCATCATTAAATCCTCCCAAGAGTTTGAGGAGCCCCAAATCGGCTTCCACAGTGCTGTAATCCGATGGCTCGGTCTCATCACTCAACTTGCCATACACAAAGACCTTCCCATCTTGATCACGACTGATGCGCAATGTTTCGCTGAGGTAGGTAGTGCGGAAGACGGGACGAGGATTGTCGTACTCGGCAAGGTTATCTTCCAGGAAGCTTCCCAAATCGCGAGACTCTAACTTCAAGCCTTCGTCTAACAGGCGACGAAGTCCTGGAATGTTGGATCCCTTAATTTCGACTGTGGACAAATAAAAGAACATGAGATAAATGATAAAACCCAAAAGATATCGCCGCAATTTCCCCGTAACTAAACTTACCAGTATCCATCAAGAGTTCCCAACCCTCACCATCATATGTTGGAGTGATATCGGCAGAACTGACAATCGCACCTTCAACAGTAACCTAGAGGGAGAGCCAGAGGAAAAGGAACAATTGAGAAATCGAAAAGCAACAAAACCTGCAACAAACTCAAGAAACTTACTGGTAGACCACCAGAGTAGCTAAAGGGAGTAAAATCGCTCAGGAATGGAACTGCTCCCACTTTGACTTCAAATTCTGACACCAAACGAGTATCAGACACCACTTGACGGACTTGTCCAATGGTACTAACGGCCAGTGCGGCACGGTGCATATCACAGAACCAATCGTATTGCTTAGCTTGTTCGGGAGTGGAGCAAACAGCACGACCGGCCATGAAAAAGGGAGAACTGCGAAAGAGTTGAGTGCTGCTGTACAAGAGTTCCCATCGACCATTCATCATCTCAGTCTTTTTGGACGGTTCGGGGGTAGGATTGACCATTTCAAGTGCTTCAATCCACTCCATGGCTTGATCCTTTTGGGCTACAGTGGCAAACTCTCCACGACCAGTACTGGATCCCATTTGCAGCAACTTCATAATCGTTTTGTCAGAAGACATTGAGAGCATAAACTTTTCCGCTGGAGATGGCTCGTCGTCGGTTTCGACATCGTATGGAGCCTCAGCTTCTTCGGCCTTGATTGGAGCACCTTCGATATCTCCGTTGGTGACAATACGTTCGGGGCTTTTATCATCTTCAGAAGCTTCTGGTGGTGCAAAATAGTCCTCTGCTTCGGCGAAACGGATTGTGGGCATGCGAACCCCATTTGCGATGGATGCTGGATTGTTCATCAAGAAACCTTGGACATTGTATGCAAACAATGGGAGGAGTGCAAGGGAAAGTCTGTTATCACGATGCATTATCGTTTTCGTTGTGCTTCTTATTTTTATAAAAGCAGCAAAGGTTTGGATCTATCTGTTTGCTGATAGCGATATGAAATGAATCAGAAAAGAGTGATGAGTTTCGTCTTTTTGACTATGGAAAACAATTCGAAAACCACGTCATTGTGGGACTCGAATCGATTCATTCACTAATGTTTTGAATTGCTCGGTGTCGATGTCATATCGCCAAGTTCATGAAGGCAAACTACAAAGTTCAAGCTATATAGTGTCACGTTGATTTAAAAATGAATAGCGCTTGTTCTAAAGAAATTGAGCTATCCGAGTGTCGCAGACAATTATACTTTGCTGTCCCTAGATCATTCCGCTCAGCGGTCGACGGAACTTGGAAGGAGTACCGTCGCCGTCCTCGTCCTCGTCGTCCCCCATCTCGGACATTTCGACGGTTGACACCTTGAAAAAGTCCTTGTATTTCTCTTCTTCAGCATTCTTTCGACGCATGCGGCAAATTCCAAAAACCATCAAAAGCACCGTCACAAGAAATACTGGAAGCGAGATATATATTGGCAAATCTTCGACAGGGCCCAAATTCAAGTTGTCGAAAAATCCAACATGGTATTCGTTCAGACAATAGACAGCGGTACTATTTTCATCCTTGCACACGCACTCGGGATTGCGGTCATCGGTCACCCAAGAACTTCCCTTGGACAAGAAGCAAGCATCTCGGGCAAAGAAATCAGCCACTTCCATAGTCATTGGGAATCGGTCCTTGACGGGCTTGAAATCACCGCCATTTGCGTGAATGCACATGGTCGTATTGGCCTTGCAGTTGGAATGCTGGAAACAAGTAATCTGTCGTTTCTCATCCTCAAAGATCATTTCGGGTTCGCCGCGGTCGCAGTGGTTGACATGTTTTCCAAAGTGTTGGACGAACTCATGCGCAGACGTACAGGTATCCAACAGATTTTCAACACCTCCCGAACATTGTTGAGTATCAATCTTTGGGTCCTCCGACTCCTCCAAGCTGGACGCACAGCAACCAGTGATGCGGGCCGACTTGTCATTTTCGCTGTGATGCAAGAAAAGACCGACGGGTTTGTGCAATTTAGGAAGATCTACGTGATATCCAGCAACAGGAGCAATGGCTCGGAACAAGTTGGCCGCACGGGCTACCATAAATCCACCATTCTTGTGACCATAACCATAGACAATATCTTTAGAGACGAAATCAAATTCATCGTTGATATCATCAATGACGTCTTGAAAGAATGCGACATCATCAATATCTTTTTCGACGGCATGACCGCAACATTGCTGGCCATTAAAGGTATCATCGTATCCGTGTGGGACAACCAACACAAAATTATACTTTGTGGCGACAGTCTCCCAGTGATACATGTCGTTGGCATGGCAGAATTGACAGTGAACGGCAAATACTGTCGGCAAGAGTCCACCAATATACGTCTGGTTGGTGTCCATGTTCTGGCAAACGCTGGCGGGGACAAAGAGGTCGTATTCACGATCGCAAGACTTTTCATGGACCTCTGGATCGCAAGTGCTTAGTGCGATTTGACGTCCATTGCGTCGGCCGCAGAATTGTTTCAAGTCCATTGCTGCTTGATAATGTCGTTTGTCTTCTTTGTTTCTTCCTTGATTGTCTTGTTGCTTGCTTGAGTGCTGGTTTGTTGCTTGCTTTGATGCTTGTAGTCGAATGTCAGTTGGTGGTAGTGCTCTGGTTGGGTTGGGTTGTTTTGCTTTGCCTAGATACTTACAGTATGGTATAGTCTTGCGAAACGTACTACCGTAACGTTGGAAGATGACTTGCGACGGTCGGTGGTAAGAAATTGCAGATTCTCCGTTGAATGTCGCGTGATGCGTGGCCAAATTTTAGTGCGCCACCAAGGTCGCCGGAAAATGTGTCATTTGATCGGAAGACGTGGGCGATAGGACAGACGCTGAAACCGTCGAATGAATTACCATTCGGTAGAATAAAAGAATGGCAAGAAAGTGGTGTGTGGTACCGGTACCGGTAGCCTAATGGTAAGGCTTATTATTCGTAAAATTACATACTTCATTAGTATATTATATGTGCTTGCTCAGCGTGGGTCTGGTGACAATAGGAAGTCGGGGTCTGAAGATGTCATCCTCGTCGTCTAATTTTGGGTCCACGGAAAAGTCAGATAGTTCAAAGGTGGAAACTGCTTTGAAGTGCCGATATTTTCGCTCTTCCCTGGCCATTACAAATATTCCAAGGAAAGCCACGATAATTACAAAGGATAATGCAATGGCGCCAAGGCTGCTTGTTGTTCCGCCATCAGCAATGGAGTAGTTTGCCCAGTCAGGCTCCTGATATCGTTCCGTCCAAGCGAGATTTAAGCAATACGAGGAGTCCCCAACCACAATATTATCACAAGTGCAATATCTTTCTTCCGACGACCAACTTCCTCCGCCCACATTTTCGCAGGCATCTCTCGCAAAAAAGTCACTCACTTCGTCTGACATGGGAAAGGCTGCTTCCAAAGATGGTCGGTTGAAATGGCCACGGTGGTTGTGAATGCAATAGGTCGTATTGGCCCAACAATTGGAGCCCGCTTGATAGCAAGTCACATCCGCTCTTTGTTCTCGATAAAGCTTTTCCAAGAGTTGCGTTGGTTCTCCTTGACAATGGTTGACAGTTTGACCAAAGGTATCGACAAAGCTAGTCGCTGATTGACATTGATCCGCATAGTTGGACAAGCCGCAACAACATTCTGGCATGGTCGGGTCCGTACAGCATCCAGTTATGGCCACATTCTGATCGTCTTGACTGTGGTGTAAAAACAAGCCTATTGGTCGATGGGATATTTTTTCCACCAAACTCGACAGGCCTATTGCTGGATCGTCGTAAACCTGATATCCACTAACTGGGGCTATTGCTCGAAAGAGATGGGCAGCATTGACCACCATGTATCCACCATTGGACCAACCAAATCCATACACCACGTTTGGCGACACGATGTGACTGTGACCCATCCAGCGGGATGATATATCTTCAATTATGGCTTGAAAGAATCCCACATCGTCGACATTTTGTTCCAATGCGGTTCCACAGCACTGCTGAGCATTAAAACTATTGGCAATGCCATGAGGTATCGCCAAAACAAAACTGTAAGTTTCAGCGTAGTCTGCCATGTAATCCATAACGCCTGCATCACAGCCATAGCAATGGACGGCGAAGACGAGCGGCAATACATTCGTTGGGCCGTATTTTTTCCTGTCACAGGCTGCAGTAGGAATGTACATGTCGTACTCTCGAGTGCAATAATCGTCAGTGCCCTCGTAGTTTCGGGAGTATTCCGCATCGTTGGTCGAGGTACAGTTTGGTATCTCGAACCTCTCGTACACCATATTTCCACACATCTCTCGCAGACTCAAGATTTGTCGACGACCATCTTGTTGTTGCGAACCCAACAACAAATTCTTCCAATCTTCCAACATGGTAACTGCCTTGTGCTTTTCGTCTATTGCGTAGATGGTTTGCGAATGTTTGGAACTTGTAGGCGTCGTGTCGTCGTTATCCACAGTGGAAGAACCAATGAACAAGAAACGTCAGTCACTGGAACTATCTTTTGATCTTGCTGAAACATTAGACGCGTTTTTGATTTATCATTATGACCCTTTTTGGTCGAATTGATCCAATTTTGTGATCGCATCGAATGAACATGGTACCTGGTGCTGTACGATACGAAGATCGATCGATCAACCGTTTCTCCAAATAATCGTCATACGACATCAGTACTCCATGAACATCTTTGCGTTGAGTACATTGCACAGAATATTTTATGTGAATTGTTCCAGCTTTACCTCTAGTCGCGTGATGTTTCAGTGGATGGAAGAGCGAGAAAGTCCATCTATGGGACAGTTCAAGTGGCGATTGCCACTCCCACAGTTTATTCTCTTGCCCTTTTCACAGCCATTGACCATCATACTTGAGCTCTTCCTTGCTGGCAGATGGTCGTTCTAGTGTACACGTCTGCAGCGACCGATCCGACAATAAACTCATCCAAGATCCCAAAAACGGTCTCGTGAAACTGATCAAATACAACCATTGAGCATTGTTGTGCCGATTGTTCAAGACAAACATAAAACTGCCGAACGTTCAATATTTTGCCTGCTTCTGTTCCCAGTTGTCCACCGCTACTCGTAATTCGCAAATGGCTTGTGTACTCGTGCGACAACAGCCACCAAGGATCAACTTTGGCATGGCACCAGCAGTATGCTTCTTCCACGTCGATTCAATGACATGTACTGCATCCACGAGCCGCTCGACAAGCTCATGTGCCGAAGAACAACCCGTTCCTTCCTTCCAACTGTCATTGGCCGCGTCCCATTCTTCGCCCGAGTTGGGATAGCAAACAATACCTCGTTTCGGACCACGAGTGGCCATGTGACGCGTCACGATTTCCAAAAGCGCGGGCATGTGTAGAGAATCACAACAGTTGATGCCAATGGTATGGATGTACTTTGCCTCTGTAGTATCATCTGCAGAGCGTAAGGCTTCCAAGGCGTCCCATAACTTGGATCCATCGTTCAATTGAGTACCGTTTTGACAAGCTAAGGAAACCCAGCAAGCAATCTGTGATTCGTTTTCCTTTAATGTTGTTAGCTTGGAGGACTGTAACATTTCACCAATGGCATGACATTCCTCCAGGCTGGGGACTGTTTCAATGGCCACACCATCCGGTTTCTGTGCCATCATACGTTTGACCTTTTGCAAATGAAAGTCGACCAACCCTGTTCGATCCATGTCTCCATAATTTCCTGTGTATTCTGATCCGTCCGCTAGAGCAGCTCCATAGCACCCAGTGCTCGCTACTACCAATTTTCTGGGGTTTGTCTTGGCCACACACTCTTTGGCAATTGAAATCCCATCTTGGATCATTTGATCCATTTGGGTTGGCGTCACGACCATCTCTAGCCCTGGAACGCCATAGTGACACTGATAGGTTACTGTTGTGATAATGTCCGAGCCAGATTTGAGCCAATCGTCGTGACCTTCTTGTATGGTCTTTCTTCCTTCCTCTGTCATAAGCAAGGAGGAGGACCACAAAGATTGATGTTCAAATTCTTGGTTTTTATGCTGCAGCTTTGCTTCCAAATGCGTGCTCACTCCTCCGTCTGTGATGAGTATCGATGGTGAGTTGACATCTTCCTCCTCGGAGAGAAGCCACCTCTTCAAGTTCATCGCATTCACAAGAGGATCGCGCTGTTTTGCTTTGGTGTGTGTTGTCGATAATAGGACGAGCGATGATATACTGTAATAACATACCGATAGCGCATAGAGACGTCGGTCCATCCGACCTGTAGGATTCAAAGTTTTCACAACACCTTGGACGACGGTCGGACGGTCACCGTGGTTCTGGGACGCACCACAACGTCAAACGCACGCCCGAAATCTGTCCGTTCAGATTGTTTTGAGGATTTATTTTAGCTCTAAATAATTTTTATGTGTCCGTTAAAATGCTCTGCGACTTTGACGCGGGACGTTTCTTTTGACGCGGGAATGACGCGAGTTGCGTTAGTTTGACGCGGAGTTGCGTTGGTTTGACGCGGAGTTGCGTTAGTTTGACGCGGAGTTGCGTCAGTTTGACGCAGAGTTGCGTCAGTTTAACGCCGATTCCGCGTCAACTGACGCGGGTTGCGTCAATTTAACGCGGGCCTGCGTGTCTTCGACGCGGGACAAAACCCGCGTACTGGTATCAGTTCCAAAAAGATTGGAGTGTGTGAATGAATGAGAGTTTGAGTTCCCACTCTCATTCCAATGAGAGTTGCCCATTTTTTGAACAATGGATCTGATGGAAATTGACAAAGCTGGGACACATAATGGCAATGATGCTATTTTCCAAGCAAGAAGCAACAACCTTATCAGTGAGGAGTTTGAAGCCCTTGATGAAATTCACCAACAGATATCCCTGTCTTGCTCATCAACGGAATCCCCCAGATATAGTACTGCTAAAAAATCTTGTAGAAAACATATTTGAGAATGTATTTGGCAATATTGGAACTGACCTTTCTTCCATAGGCATACTTGGCCAGGGATCTGGCAATGTCTCCTATTCCTTTCAGGATCTTTCTGCTCTCCTTGTCTCAATTGTTTAGGGACTTATTGCATCCAGCATTCTTGTTGAACACCAAAAAACGAGGTAGTATGTGTCTTTTGCAAGATGAAAAAGTTCCAATCATTGCAAGGTATTTGGATCCATAACTATGATAAGCATACACTTGCGGTACTAGGTGCTGTCCTGGAATCAACAATCCAAATTGGTTTAGAGCTTGGAACTGTGAAATTTTGGGATATGAAGCCAAGTACTCCTGATAAACGAATCCAGAACTGTAGCCCATAGCATAATGAAGTAGCTGATGTCAGAACCTGAACTGTGCTCTTATAACATTGTGTTTCTGGCCTCCCTTGAGTTTGACGCGGGATTGACGCAACTGCATCTGTTTGACGCGGGATTGACGCAATTTCTTGAGTTTGACGCGGGATTGACGCAACTTGCGTCAATTGCGTCAATTTGACGCAGTTTCGTGCGTCGCGCGTCAATTTGACGCAAACATTTGCGTCAAACGCAGATTTGCGTTAATTTGACGCAAAAACGGGCCCGGCATGCCCGATTTCCACAGTGCGCCCGCGCTAAAATGGAAACGGACACTTAACGTTTTCCAATAAAACCATTTTTAACTATTAACGGACATTTAAATTGCGTGCGTTGCACGTTGTGGTGCGTTCCTGAGAAAAAGCATGTTGTCATCTGCTTTGATGTTTCTATTGAAATCATGTAATAAATGCAACATCTATTTACGATAATGTGAACTCCAACCTGTCTCGATTAAAAGGTCGCATTATCTTTCCAAGGATTTGTGCGTCAAACTTTGCACGCTTCCTTCCTGGCACCAGACAACCCAACGTCTCGTTATTGTGGAAACAAATGGAAATGATTGATATTCGCATCTCTCTGTATTTTTATTATTCCAATCCCCGTTCAACCCATCAAAGAGAAACCTATGCGTTCTCTTTGAACTCCTTCTTCACATTGGCCACAAGCTCTGCAACGATCGATTCACCACGGCTTTCCCACTCTTCTCGATTGCTCCTGGCATAGTTCTGGAATGACAAAAAATAGCGATGAGCGTTGATCAGGGGTTACCGACCTGAATAACGAGGAACGGACTATGTCTTACCAGAAACTCATCACTCGATTTGCCAAAGACACCACAACTTTCCAACTTCTTCGCCAGTGGGATGATGTAAAAGTCAAAGAATCCGATCTCCCCCTTGTACCAATTGATACTTGGATCCGTAGCAGCTCGCCCAGCAATGTATGCCGCGTAGCTTTCTCGGAACAAATTTTCATTCCACTTTCGGTAAACACTGTGACAGTGAGAAAGGGAAATTGTGCGTAAGACATCGAGCATGGAACAAGATTGCGACCAAGAATGGTACGAAACTGGAGTACTTACTGCCAGTGCTGCATGGTATGACTAACGTCTGATGCTTGGATCAAGTGTTCAATCACAATTGTAGCCTTTCGGTTGATACTATCACGAGTTTCATCCTCTTCTTCTTCATAAGATTGAAGAATGACAGCGTTGTTATCTCGTTTGAAAGCCTTGTCCCATCGATTGTTTCGCAACTGCTTCAAGTCTTTGTCGACAATGTCCGTGGCCATGACGGCATTGGTTGCCAATTGTCGGAAGCGACTTAGTTCGGTGGCAGTGGCGCAAATGGTGTTTCGTAAGTTTGCAAAGCGATCGCTCATCAACAAGTTCCATGCTATTACTAAACTATTTTGCTCAGCAACACTACGCTCGTTGTACATGGTGGCAACAGCAGCTCCTTCTTGCACAAGCTGTGCGTTTGGTACCCCTGTGTATAGACAATTGGTTAGCATCATTTTGCTGTGTTATCATCTGGACGATGGACTTGCATACAAAGACAAAACTTACCCTCATGATCTACATCATGGACCAAAGCAGCAAAAGCGCAAGCAAACTGAGTCAGCGGATCGGAAGTGATTCCATAAGTGTGATCATGCAAATGAGCATGAATGTCTTGTGAAAGGTCTTCACTGCTTCCGTGCCTTTCCATTAACTCCAAGTCCGACGGAGCTTTGATGCGTGACAACAGCTTGATAACGCTCATTGTAACATGACTTGCATGTTCAAAGTTATGGAAGGGGTTCGATCTGTACAGGCCAGCGACAGTCGAGATGTAGCTCCGCAGCTCAGCAACGACTTCATCTGGGATCTCAACGGATTGGACATCTTCTTTCATCGCTTCAGCCACATCATTAAAATCAGGAAGAGCGATGATCTCACGAACTCCGTTGATGGGCTTGTAGTCATTCATGTTCATCCTGGTCAAGACCTCAGGGTCATCCGAACGAGGTTCCGAGTTGCTGTTGATCCCAGCTTTAGCATAGGCTTCGCGTCTTGCGACGATATGTTTCAGAATGTCCAAGAAGACAGTCGCGTTCCAGTCAACCAAACGATCTTCACGACCTTCAGAATGGCCGAGTTGCTCCGAAAATTGACCATCAACAACATCATCAGGGTTCTGCGAGCTATCTGATTCGGAGGCTGTCTCGTACGGCCCATACGATTCAGGTTTTGCCTTTTCGACAGCCTTACCGATCCAATAGGTCTGGATATCGCCCTTTCCTTTGGCAACGACACTGCCATTCTCGCGCTTGACAAGCCAATGTCCTTTGTTGCATTTTCGAAGGCTGTCTGCAGTATCCTTGGAAACGTGAATTCGTCCAGCGACACCGGTACTCTCAACTCGAGATGCCACGTTCATGGTATCCTAAACACAATCCAAAAGAGAGACGGCAAGTTTGAGATGTGGCGAGAATCAGCAGCGAGGAAGAAGTTAGCGACCCCTATTACTCACTCCGAACAATTGGAAGCGAGCCTTGTCGCCCCGAATGACACCAGCCGTAACGGGTCCAGTGTGAATACCAATGCGGAGTAGCAGATCGGATGTGTCTGGTCCAAGTGTTGTCTCCAACATTTTGGTCATCGCGCTCATTTCCTTCGAGATCCTGTGCGCAAATTGGACCATCGATACAGCATGGTCTGAGATGAGGATGACAAAGAAGTGTCAGAAGATGCGAATTGGGAATCTCATTGAATGAAGCTCAAAGTATGCAGCCCCCCAAACCTACCTCTGTGATACTTTGGTATTCCAGTCGCAGCTATGTACGAATCTCCTACTGTTTCCACTTTGAAAACTTTGGAGTTCTTTGTTAGGCGGTCGAAACTTCCATACAACGTCTCTAGCAGAGTGAAGACCTGAGATGGTTCACGGACAGATGACCAAGCAGTGAAGCCGCAGATATCAGCAAACATGACAGTTGCCGTGGCAAAGTAGTCGGCAAGAGGCGGTCTTGCCAAGTTTGCCACAGGGTCGGAAACAGGTCCCAGCAACTCTTGGAAGCTTCTTGGATTGTTCGTGTTGTTGTTATCCCCGATGAGCTGGTTGCGGATAGCTTCGGGGAAGAGGGACGTAATCACGGCGTTCGATCTGGCAGCATTCTCAACAAGCTTTTCATTCCGCGTGAAGACGAACCGATTGTACACAAAGAAAACAATGACCATGAACCCGAAAGCCCCAGCCACCCCAATTGCAAATAGAAGAGGCGCTGCCGTCAGGTACAGGCTTGCAAACTTGGAGTCTGGATACAGATGCATGGAGTATAGACAGTGTCCTTCTGTCGATTCAGTGTAAGGGTGGCTATTTCGTGACAATCTGACAACGCGCTCGTAATAGTTGAACTCTTCGTCGTGCAGGTCACCTTCACCAACGTAGTAGGCATCTGATCCTGCGTGATGGACAGGAAGATAACAACAATTTGAGTCCCGGTCGAGGGAATAAGAACCACATGCTTGGATCCTGGCCGCTTACCACTAATCTCATATGTAAAGCTTTGGTTGCAGGAATTCTTGATCACCGCTTGAATTCCAACCACTCCAGCTGGCAAAAGAGTACGAAGGGAGAAGTCCCAGGCCATCGCGGCACCAATGGCTGCAACAATGGGACTGTTGGAGTCTTGCGAATCCAGATGAACCGGAGTGTAAATGAAGCTGTGTGGAAATTCGGTGGAAGATCCTTCAATCTCGCTGTGCATACGAGCATGTTCTTCGTCGGTGAATGACAGTGAAGCAGCAGCATATGGTCGGACTCCCGATACCAGGGACTCGTTTTTCAAAACCTTGACTGCATCAAACACAGCACCAAGGTCGGGAAGACTAAAGACGTTCCAATTGAGAGCTCCATATGAGAACATGGGGGGTGAAAACTGCCACGTTGGGTGATAGACGTCTCGGTCAATATCTGGGACGAATCCATTGGGTGAGGCTCTCTGGAAATATGACTTGTAGCCAACTTCCTTGAGATTGTCCAGGGTCTTGTATTTCAACATGTGACTTTGTTTCACCATTGGCACATGTTGCTGGTCGGCATAGTTCAACCAGGCGTCAGTATTTGCTCGTGTGACAGTGGGAAACAATGTAAAGATCTCTGTGCCCGAGATCTTGCGGAAATTCACTGCTAATGACTCGAAATTTGGCAAAGCCACAAAGGGCCATGTCTGATTGGTTTCAGCTGCTTGATCGGAAATGACTGTTGAAAAGGTACGGCAGGCATCACGAATGTCGTCTTGTTGCCGGATGGCAGCGTCCGAAAGTGCCTCGGAGAACTGATCATACTTCAGCAGTGACAAGAGGAGGTAGTTGAATAAAAGGACATGATGAGACGAATGGATCTCGTTTTACCATGATGGTTGGAACACGTGCTGTACTTACCGCAATATTGAGGGCTTTCTGTTCCTCTTGCTGCAGGAAGTAGTATGTAAGAGCAGTGATTACAACACCGACTGCCATAATTAGAAAAAGAAGCGTCCACCGCCACAGATCGACGCGACGATCTTCGGTACGAGATTGATTTCGGATCTCCTGTACCTCATCACGTTTGTCACTTGATTGTGAATCTGATCCTGATTCCGTTGAATCGAAGCCCACATTGGTGGCTCCAGGGGCATCCGGAAAATCAAGGCTTTTGTCGTCCATATCCTCCATCATCTCTACCGTAGCTTCGTCGATGCCTGAAAACGAACTTTGCTTTTATTAAAAAATGGATCGTGAATTTGCGAAAAATACAAACGTGTAATAATACAAACTATGTTGACGTGAAGGTCCATTTGATACATTTTTCCCTTCCGGTTTTTGGGCCGGTACTTGGATTACGTAATGAAACTGACGTTGCCACCTCTTTTGTTTCGCATTTGACTGCACTTATTGTCTACACTATCTTTTATATATATTACAATCTCAAATAAAGGAATGACCCTTGGTTCTCATACTGCACTCCCCATTTTTATCTACGGTACAGTAGCGGTAAATCGAGAGGGTATTTTGACCTTCTGACTGATTACGCATGGTGAGTCAGAGATACAGGCGGTTGCACTTTGACTAACCAGATTTCTGGAAAGCACGTGGAGACGCCGATGAGCATCACCGTACCGGTACGAAGGTGCGATGAAGAATGAGCGCTGGAAAACACGTTCTTTCGTATTCCTTCCTCTAGTACTATGTACAGTACAGTGAGTTCACGAGGCAATTGCAAAGACGGAAAAGTTGGAGTGCGTAGTCGATGTCTTTTCAAAAGTATGCATGTTCTCGTTTTCGTTTTTCACCCTTAGTCATGAAATCTTCAAAGATAACTTCCCGACCATCCTCTACGTTAGGTGAGGCACTGTACAGTCCGACTTGGTGAATCGCATCCTTGTTAGTAAAACCATGTTCTCGTTTTCGCTTTTCACCCTTAATCATGAAATCGTTAAAAAACTTCCCGATCATCCTCTAAGTTTGGTGAGGCACTGTATAGTCCAACTTGGTGAATGGCATCCTTGTTAATATCACCATGTCGAATCTGTGTCCAATTGCGATTATCCTCAGGAATGTAGACTTCCAAACCATCTCTCACCTTTTGGACATGGACCACAAATACTGTTGCGTTGAATACATTGAACAAACTATTGACCAATCCGACAATAAACTCATCCAAGACTTCCAAAAACGGTCTCGTGAAACTGATCAAATACAACCATTGAGCATTGTTGTGCCGATTTTTCAAGAGAAACATAAAACTGCCGAACGTTCAATATTTTGCCTGCTTCTGTTCCCAGTTGTCCACCGCTACTCGTAATTCGCAAATGGCTTGTGTACTCGTGCGACAACAGCCACCAAGGATCAACTTTGGCATGGCACCAGCAGTATGCTTCTTCCACGTCGATTCAATGACATGTACTGCATCCACGAGCCGCTCGACAAGCTCATGTGCCGAAGAACAACCCGTTCCTTCCTTCCAACTGTCATTGGCCGCGTCCCATTCTTCGCCCGAGTTGGGATAGCAAACAATACCTCGTTTCGGACCACGAGTGGCCATGTGACGCGTCACGATTTCCAAAAGCGCGGGCATGTGTAGAGAATCACAACAGTTGATGCCAATGGTATGGATGTACTTTGCCTCTGTAGTATCATCTGCAGAGCGTAAGGCTTCCAAGGCGTCCCATAACTTGGATCCATCGTTCAATTGAGTACCGTTTTGACAAGCTAAGGAAACCCAGCAAGCAATCTGTGATTCGTTTTCCTTTAATGTTGTTAGCTTGGAGGACTGTAACATTTCACCAATGGCATGACATTCCTCCAGGCTGGGGACTGTTTCAATGGCCACACCATCCGGTTTCTGTGCCATCATACGTTTGACCTTTTGCAAATGAAAGTCGACCAACCCTGTTCGATCCATGTCTCCATAATTTCCTGTGTATTCTGATCCGTCCGCTAGAGCAGCTCCATAGCACCCAGTGCTCGCTACTACCAATTTTCTGGGGTTTGTCTTGGCCACACACTCTTTGGCAATTGAAATCCCATCTTGGATCATTTGATCCATTTGGGTTGGCGTCACGACCATCTCTAGCCCTGGAACGCCATAGTGACACTGATAGGTTACTGTTGTGATAATGTCCGAGCCAGATTTGAGCCAATCGTCGTGACCTTCTTGTATGGTCTTTCTTCCTTCCTCTGTCATAAGCAAGGAGGAGGACCACAAAGATTGATGTTCAAATTCTTGGTTTTTATGCTGCAGCTTTGCTTCCAAATGCGTGCTCACTCCTCCGTCTGTGATGAGTATCGATGGTGAGTTGACATCTTCCTCCTCGGAGAGAAGCCACCTCTTCAAGTTCATCGCATTCACAAGAGGATCGCGCTGTTTTGCTTTGGTGTGTGTTGTCGATAATAGGACGAGCGATGATATACTGTAATAACATACCGATAGCGCATAGAGACGTCGGTCCATCCGACCTGTAGGATTCAAAGTTTTCACAACACCTTGGACGACGGTCGGACGGTCACCGTGGTTCTGAGAAAAAGCATGTTGTCATCTGCTTTGATGTTTCTATTGAAATCATGTAATAAATGCAACATCTATTTACGATAATGTGAACTCCAACCTGTCTCGATTAAAAGGTCGCATTATCTTTCCAAGGATTTGTGCGTCAAACTTTGCACGCTTCCTTCCTGGCACCAGACAACCCAACGTCTCGTTATTGTGGAAACAAATGGAAATGATTGATATTCGCATCTCTCTGTATTTTTATTATTCCAATCCCCGTTCAACCCATCAAAGAGAAACCTATGCGTTCTCTTTGAACTCCTTCTTCACATTGGCCACAAGCTCTGCAACGATCGATTCACCACGGCTTTCCCACTCTTCTCGATTGCTCCTGGCATAGTTCTGGAATGACAAAAAATAGCGATGAGCGTTGATCAGGGGTTACCGACCTGAATAACGAGGAACGGACTATGTCTTACCAGAAACTCATCACTCGATTTGCCAAAGACACCACAACTTTCCAACTTCTTCGCCAGTGGGATGATGTAAAAGTCAAAGAATCCGATCTCCCCCTTGTACCAATTGATACTTGGATCCGTAGCAGCTCGCCCAGCAATGTATGCCGCGTAGCTTTCTCGGAACAAATTTTCATTCCACTTTCGGTAAACACTGTGACAGTGAGAAAGGGAAATTGTGCGTAAGACATCGAGCATGGAACAAGATTGCGACCAAGAATGGTACGAAACTGGAGTACTTACTGCCAGTGCTGCATGGTATGACTAACGTCTGATGCTTGGATCAAGTGTTCAATCACAATTGTAGCCTTTCGGTTGATACTATCACGAGTTTCATCCTCTTCTTCTTCATAAGATTGAAGAATGACAGCGTTGTTATCTCGTTTGAAAGCCTTGTCCCATCGATTGTTTCGCAACTGCTTCAAGTCTTTGTCGACAATGTCCGTGGCCATGACGGCATTGGTTGCCAATTGTCGGAAGCGACTTAGTTCGGTGGCAGTGGCGCAAATGGTGTTTCGTAAGTTTGCAAAGCGATCGCTCATCAACAAGTTCCATGCTATTACTAAACTATTTTGCTCAGCAACACTACGCTCGTTGTACATGGTGGCAACAGCAGCTCCTTCTTGCACAAGCTGTGCGTTTGGTACCCCTGTGTATAGACAATTGGTTAGCATCATTTTGCTGTGTTATCATCTGGACGATGGACTTGCATACAAAGACAAAACTTACCCTCATGATCTACATCATGGACCAAAGCAGCAAAAGCGCAAGCAAACTGAGTCAGCGGATCGGAAGTGATTCCATAAGTGTGATCATGCAAATGAGCATGAATGTCTTGTGAAAGGTCTTCACTGCTTCCGTGCCTTTCCATTAACTCCAAGTCCGACGGAGCTTTGATGCGTGACAACAGCTTGATAACGCTCATTGTAACATGACTTGCATGTTCAAAGTTATGGAAGGGGTTCGATCTGTACAGGCCAGCGACAGTCGAGATGTAGCTCCGCAGCTCAGCAACGACTTCATCTGGGATCTCAACGGATTGGACATCTTCTTTCATCGCTTCAGCCACATCATTAAAATCAGGAAGAGCGATGATCTCACGAACTCCGTTGATGGGCTTGTAGTCATTCATGTTCATCCTGGTCAAGACCTCAGGGTCATCCGAACGAGGTTCCGAGTTGCTGTTGATCCCAGCTTTAGCATAGGCTTCGCGTCTTGCGACGATATGTTTCAGAATGTCCAAGAAGACAGTCGCGTTCCAGTCAACCAAACGATCTTCACGACCTTCAGAATGGCCGAGTTGCTCCGAAAATTGACCATCAACAACATCATCAGGGTTCTGCGAGCTATCTGATTCGGAGGCTGTCTCGTACGGCCCATACGATTCAGGTTTTGCCTTTTCGACAGCCTTACCGATCCAATAGGTCTGGATATCGCCCTTTCCTTTGGCAACGACACTGCCATTCTCGCGCTTGACAAGCCAATGTCCTTTGTTGCATTTTCGAAGGCTGTCTGCAGTATCCTTGGAAACGTGAATTCGTCCAGCGACACCGGTACTCTCAACTCGAGATGCCACGTTCATGGTATCCTAAACACAATCCAAAAGAGAGACGGCAAGTTTGAGATGTGGCGAGAATCAGCAGCGAGGAAGAAGTTAGCGACCCCTATTACTCACTCCGAACAATTGGAAGCGAGCCTTGTCGCCCCGAATGACACCAGCCGTAACGGGTCCAGTGTGAATACCAATGCGGAGTAGCAGATCGGATGTGTCTGGTCCAAGTGTTGTCTCCAACATTTTGGTCATCGCGCTCATTTCCTTCGAGATCCTGTGCGCAAATTGGACCATCGATACAGCATGGTCTGAGATGAGGATGACAAAGAAGTGTCAGAAGATGCGAATTGGGAATCTCATTGAAAGAAGCTCAAAGTATGCAGCTCCCCAAACCTACCTCTGTGATACTTTGGTATTCCAGTCGCAGCTATATACGAATCTCCTACTGTTTCCACTTTGAAAACTTTGGAGTTCTTTGTTAGGCGGTCGAAACTTCCATACAACGTCTCTAGCAGAGTGAAGACCTGAGATGGTTCACGGACAGATGACCAAGCAGTGAAGCCGCAGATATCAGCAAACATGACAGTTGCCGTGGCAAAGTAGTCGGCAAGAGGCGGTCTTGCCAAGTTTGCCACAGGGTCGGAAACAGGTCCCAGCAACTCTTGGAAGCTTCTTGGATTGTTCGTGTTGTTGTTATCCCCGATGAGCTGGTTGCGGATAGCTTCGGGGAAGAGGGACGTAATCACGGCGTTCGATCTGGCAGCATTCTCAACAAGCTTTTCATTCCGCGTGAAGACGAACCGATTGTACACAAAGAAAACAATGACCATGAACCCGAAAGCCCCAGCCACCCCAATTGCAAATAGAAGAGGCGCTGCCGTCAGGTACAGGCTTGCAAACTTGGAGTCTGGATACAGATGCATGGAGTATAGACAGTGTCCTTCTGTCGATTCAGTGTCAGGGTGGCTGTGCAGTGACAAGCTGACAACACGTTTCAAGGATTGGAATTCATCCTCGTGCAGGTCACCTTCACCAACATAAAAGGCGTCTGGTCCTATATGATGGGCACAGAGACATCATCATTTTGAGTTCCATGCAGGACATATATTCAATCAAAGGACCGTTACCACTTACCATTAATCTCATATGTAAAGCTTTGGTTGCAGGAATTCTTGAGCACCGCATGAATACCAATGACCCCTGCTGGCAAAAGAGAACGAAGCGAGAAATCCCAGGCCATCGCGGCACCAAAGATTGCAACAATGGGACTGTTGGAGTCTTGCGAATCTAGATGCACTGGAGTGTACATGAAGCTGTGTGGAAATTCGGTGGAAGATCCTTCAATCTCGCTGTGCATACGAGCATGCTCTTCGTCGGTGAATGCCATTGAAGCAGTGGCATATGGCCGGACTGGTGATACTAATGACTCATTTTTCAGTACCTTCACT
This sequence comes from Cylindrotheca closterium, assembly GCA_933822405.4. Classification (NCBI taxonomy): domain Eukaryota; phylum Bacillariophyta; class Bacillariophyceae; order Bacillariales; family Bacillariaceae; genus Cylindrotheca; species Cylindrotheca closterium. Next base: position 563,257 of record CAKOGP040000113.1, on the reverse strand, counting down.
GCATCAAAAACAGAAGCTAGATCGGGAAGACTAAGGATGTTCCAATTGATAGCCCCATACGTGAACATCGGGGGTGAAAACTGCCACATTGGGTGATAGACGTCTCGGTCAATATCTGGGATCATTCCAGTGGGTGAGGCACTCTGAATGTATGACTTGTAGCCAACTTCGTTGAGGTTGTCCATGTTCTTGTATTTCAACATGTGACTATGTCTCACCATGGGCGCATGTTCTTTGTCAGTATAATTCAACCAGTCTTCAGTTTTCTCTCTCGTGACAGTGGGAAACAATGTGAAGATCTCCGTACCAGCGATCTTGTGAAAGTCCTCTCCTAATGACTCGAAATTTTGCAGAGCCACGAAGGGCCATGTCTGATCGGTTTCAGCCGCTTGATCGGAAATTACCTTTGAAAAAGTATGACAGGCATCACGAATGTCGTCTTGTTGTCGGATGGCAGCGTCCGAAAGTGCCTCCGAAAACTGATCGTACTACGTGGATTACGAGAGGTATGAATGAACCAGGCAGTGGCTATCGTTGTGAGTTGAAAGAATGTTGTTGTTCTGGGGTTGGAACGATTGCTGCACTTACCGCAATATTGAGGGCTTTCTGTTCCTCCTGCTGCAGGAAGTAGTATGTGAGAGCAGTGATTACAATACCGACTGCCATAATTAGAAAGAGAAGCGTCCACCGCCACAGATCGACACGACGATCTTCAGTGCGAGATTGATTTCGGATCTCCTGTATCTCATCACGTTTGTCACTTGATTGTGAGCCTGAACCTGATTCCGTTGGATCGAAACCACTACTGACGCCTGTGGCATCCTGAAAACCAAGGCTTTTGTCGTCCATATCCATGATCACGATCGTATTTCAGTTTTGTGAAAATGAGTTTCGCGGAAAAAATGGAGCGTGAATTAATGCGAACAAAATCAGCAACGAAGACTCCCATGTAGTCTTGAAATGTGCACATAAGTAGATTTGCGAGAAAGTGGACAAAAAGCTCTCGTCAGAACCTGAACTTTTGTCCGAGTCTCTAGAAATGGATCCAGAGTAATAAATGTTTGATAGCATTGTGCGAAACATGACCAGAGAGAAGTTCTCCGTTACATATTTTCGACGTGTTGCCACTTTTTTATCGGTATGGCAGTTTCTATTGGTTGAACACTCAAACCCCTGGTGTCAGTTTCGGGGCCATGAACGTTCCACGTAGTAGGTTCGATTTTGCCACTAGGACTGCTGTGTTCTTATGGAACACTTAAAAAAATGAGACATACTGTGGTACGGTTATTACAGTTCGTGCTTGTACAGTACTGGTACGAGCGAGAAATCGATCAAGCAATATCTTTGTCGGCCACATCAGCGTTCCAAACTGACTACTGTAACCATCTGGAAAACCAATGAGGCTCTTACATTATGCAGGTGCAATTTTTTGTGGGTTTTCAGCCAATGAGAGTTAGTCAAATCACTAAAAAACAACCCATTTCTTTCTCACCATTTCTGCCATTCAGATGGACTTTTGGGTTCAGAAAAAGACTAAACAATGTTCTTGACCATCTCATCGTGTTCAAAAGACCCATCATGACCTATATAATATGACATAGACTTCGATGGCTGCCCCAATTGATGATGCTCGCTACTTCTCTACCAAACTTTTGGATCGATATACGCTTCCCTCTCGGGAGTCATTGGTTTCATTTGCAGCCGACGTGACCGAGCACTGTTCTTCACAAGCATCCGATGATGACTCGTCGTCTGAGCGCCACAATTTGGGTTCTCTCTACGGTGATGCACTCGGACCGCAAGTCTATGTGAGGTTACAATGGGCCATTCGGAGAGAGACATCATTTGACAAGAGAAAAAATAATCTGGCTCTTGCCAAAAAATATGCGGAGGAGAGCTTGGAATATACGCTTGCTTCTTCTTCTGCCAAACGGCGAGTCGCCTTGTTGGAGTCGCGATGGGTGGGTTCCATGACCATGCTGATTGCTATTGAAAGCCGAATGGAAAATATGGAGAATCAGCGTGACCAAGTTTGCCAACAACTACTCAGACGACTCACCAGAAACTGTCAGGGATTGCCCTCACAAGAGTGTGAAGTACTGTATGGTCGAGCGGGTGCCATCCAAGCTATTCTGTGGCTTCGGGGGGAATTGCAACTGCCCTCAATGGGCAGATCTTTTTGCCTAGACATGGCAGAACATGTGCTCCAGGTGGGCATAGACAATGCGTCTGCCGCTCCGCAACTTCAATTGCCGTTGGTTTGGTATTGGTATGATAAGATATACTTGGGAGCAGCACACGGGATTGTTGGAATTCTACAGACATTGCTCCAACTCGAATCAAAGGAATTGATTGAATTGGAGCGCCGGGTACCCAATGCACTACAAATCATGGAGCAAACGATTGACGCCTTGTGCCAATTCTATTGTTTTGATGAATCAGGAAATTTGATGAGCAGTGTAGGAAACAACAACAAGAAGGATCGGTTGGTTCACTGGTGTCACGGAGCTCCCGGATGGATACTACTATTAATACTGGCAAGTAAAGTATTGTCGAAACCATCCAACTTGGAACTTGCAAAGATAACAGCTGTGCAGACGCTTTGGAATCGTGGACTACTGAAGAAGGGATTGGGTCTATGCCATGGAATTGCCGGTAATGGATTTGTCTTGCTGCGTTTATCACATGCATTGGAGGGCGACGAGCAAAACCTATGGTATCATCGTGCGCTGCAATATGCGTCTTTTGGTATGGCACACTACGACCGGCTGAAAGAAATTCCTGATCAACCATTCTCTCTTTATGAAGGTTTGTCTGGTTTTGTATGCTTTCTCCTAGCTTGCGCGGACCATAATGATTCCAGATCATCGCAATTCCCGCTGTATGAATTCTGGTAAGCTAAAGGGACAGTCAGTTGTGACTAGGTACAGTAAAAGGCCCAGAATTTCAAACGACTAAAAAAGGCCCAAATTTTTTAAAAGCCAATTCCCAATATTCAAATCGAGCCTGACAAACTGAATTCCCGAAACCGTCGTCAGGTAGACAACAAACAACGACTGACTGAAGTCTTCATCCGTACGATAGGTCCCTTGCAAAAGAGGCACAATTTGACTCGTGCATTCCAAAAGCCTTCTCTTCTTGTGCTGAAAAAGAAAGTCTGGAGTGGGGTAAACAATGCAAAAGGCTTCGAAACTTCCGAGTCTTGGACTCCGCCCGATTTCCACTGATCGGAGCAATGATGCCAAGTCCATCCAACCGCCCCGTCGAAATGATTCTTCACCGGGTACGGCTACTACTGCGTCAGTATCTTCAAAAGAAAGCTCAGAGAAGCCACAGCTCAAGACCAATATTGAAGTGTGTGCTCGCATTCGTCCCTTGGAAATTCAAACTGGTTCTGCAGGATTCTTTGAAGCACCTTCGCAGCGGAGACGAACTCTATCAAAACTTCCGAAGAAACAAGCTCCAGGGACAATGTCCAAACAGGGAGAAATATGTTGTTGGGATGTATCAGAAGATGGTGAAACAGCAGCACAATCAGAAAACACCGAAACAGTTACTGGAAGAACTAATTCTTTCACACTTGACAAAGTTTATGGCATGCAATCTACAACAAGGCAATTGTACGACAACTCTTGCCACTCGTTGGTAAAGGCAGCAATGGAAGGTTATCATAGTACAGTTTTGGCTTATGGCCAGACGGCTTCAGGAAAGACACATACCATGAGTGGAACCAAAGACTCACCAGGTCTCATTCCGCTGTGTATCGAAGATTGTTTTCGTTATGTCCGTGAATGTCAAGAGTCTCGTGAATACATGATTCGAGTATCCTACTTGGAGGTAAGACAGGTTCATGACATCGTACCAATTTTATTCAATGCTGTTTTTTCTCACCAATTTTGGATGATAGGTATACAAAGAACATATTCGTGATTTGTTGACGGGGATACCACAACCAATCCGCATATTCGATGGTCCCAAGGGATTGATCATTCGAGGTTTGAAGGAAGTAGTGGTATCATCACCACAAGACGTGTTTGATGCACTTAAGAGCGGAGAAGGGCGACGGCAGGTTGGATCAACGCACATGAATTCACAAAGTTCACGATCGCACACTCTTGTACGGCTATGGATTGAAAGTACACCGAGTGATGGTCGAAAGGGAAGCTCGACGAGAGCATCATCATTGTCGCTAGTAGATTTGGCGGGAAGCGAATCTGTGAAACTCAATGGACTGGAACGTCGCGAAGAGGGGCACTACATCAACAAGTCGTTGATGACTTTGGGACAAGTTGTTTTGACTCTGAGCGAGGGCAACACGAAAACTCACATTCCGTTTCGAGATTCGAAATTGACCAGATTGCTACAGCCAAGTCTTTCGGGAAATGCACAAATGATGTTGCTTTGCTGTATTTCGCCTCAAGTTTCACACCTTGAGGAGTCGCATAATACCTTCAAATTCGCAACTCGGGCCAAGAAGATCAAGCAAAAGGCAATAGTGAATGTAGCAGACGATGAGAACACACTTTTGCAGAACTATCGCGATGAAATTGCAGATCTTCGGAAACAGTTGGAGGAAGCAAAACAGCAACAGCGATTGATCAAAGAGGTGCCGTTTGATCACAAGGAAGAGACGGACGAAGAAGTGAAGGAATTGGTTTCGGCCATCAAGACTATGGAACGTCTCATTCTGAAGAGTCGACCGCACCACACTCCAGTTACTCCTAGAGCAAGAGTTGCATCTCCTAGAGCAAGTGAGATGATGTTGGATGATACTCTGGACGAATTGAATCTTCAGGATGACAGTGACGATGATTCACAAGTAGCGATCTTGTCAACAACACCTGGAAACGAAATGCTCTCCACACCCACAAAAGATGAAGAAGCACTGAGTATTGAATTGGGCCGCATTCGAGGGCTCCTGGGAACTGTACTGAAGAAAAAGGGAATTAGCGAAGACGACCCTTATATTCAAAAAAGTTTGGATTTCGCGTCACCGGTGCGATCACCCGAAATGGTCCGTGAAGTGGAGCACTTACGGCACCAATTAGAAGAACAAGAAGCCAACACTAATCTTCGCAAGGCTGACTCGTCGTTTTTGCAAAGTCAATTGCGGGAAAAGGACCAGCTACTAGAAGAAGTCTCCAAAGTATTGGAGCAGGTGGAACTGAGGCAAGCCGAACTAGAACGAGAGAATGCTGCCCTACGCGCAGAGGCATTTGCGCTGAAGGCCAAGTTAAGTAGACACGAGACAGACTACGAGTGCGCTAATGTTTAAAAAATTTAAAGGGAAGCTGTCTATTAATAAAACCATCGGATAACATCGAGTGACCTTCATTTTCTACGTCTATCATCACGGCATGAATTATTTACTAATATTTGCAATTAAAGTTGGCCTGATTTCTTGCATTGAAATAGAGTGAAGTGCCAGCTGTCGTTTTGTTATTACTCTTCGTCTTCTTCACTGCTACCTTCCTCTTCCTCTCCTTCTTCATCACTATCATCAACATCGCCCTTGATCAAAAAGTTACTGAATGTCACGTCAAATCCAGCAGTCTCTGGGGCAGCGCACATCATTCCAACTCGAAGTCGAGGGGCATCTGAAAAGTATCCTTGACGAACTCGAAGCCAATTTTCATTATCCAAGGAATAATAGCATTCAATCAAATTCCCCTTGCGCTTAGCCCAAAGGTGAATCCATTTAATCTTTTTCTTGGGCAAGATCTGCATGGACCAGTCGGATTTGCCGCGAGTGAAGCAACAGCTCACGTGAGGGTAATCCCGATAGTGGCAAATGCCCAGTTTGACCCAATTCTCTTCGTTCAATCGAATCATCAATCCGGCCTGATCGTACAGATACTCGAGCTTAGCCTTGACACTCAAACGAACTTCAAAATCGTAATCGACATACATCCAGTAAAAGGGAGCATCGTCCTTGACAAAGTTGTGCATGGTGTGACGCCAGTAATCCACTTCCATAGGACAAGTGCACTTGATGTCGTCCCCCTTTTGTTTCCACTTTTCTGGCTCATTTGTCCACCGCATATCCTGCCGAGTGACCTTCATGGTGAATGATGTAGGCCTGCTATTTCTGTTTCTATGCTGTAGTTACCAGTGAAGCAGCAGCAAAGTCCTTCAACGTGGTGGTGTTACGAAATTGCGAAGACAGAATGGAAAAACGCCGTTAGTGAGTCGTGCCAGTCGATAGCTCTCCGATGACCCAGATGACCCGGTGTGCACCTCAAACATGTACGACAGCAACGTCTCGACTTCAACCCTTTTGTAAAGGATAGATACCTGGTTCCTGTGTTAGAAAGCAACCATCATGTCAGACTCTGAATCCGAAGCCGAAGACCACGAAGAAGAGGAGGTCCCTAAACCTAAGCCTGGAATGCAATGGCTCAACGAACCGGAAGAATGGATGCAGCAAAAAACTACCATCGCTATGAGGTGCCCCCCTCAGACGAATTTCTGGCGCAAGACGGCAACGCGTAGTATCGAAGACAATGCTCCCTTTTATTTCATAGAAGTTCTTGGCGACTTTGAAGTTCGTGTCAAAATCAAGGCAGACTTTTCCAGTCCGGACGACCAAGCCGGAATTATGGTTCGGGAAGACGAACTGAATTGGGCCAAGTGTGGCATCCAACTGGTGGGAAAGATCCCTCACATGTGTTCGACTGTCACTCATGACTACTCGGACATGGCCATGCATCCAATCATTAAGCTTCCTGAATTCTTGTGGGTCCATGCGAAAAAGGTGGGAGATGGTTTGGAAGTCTACATTTCTGAGGATAGTTTCAATTGGACACAGATTCGACAGGGTGATATTACCAAGGATGCTATTCATCAAGTCGGACTATACAGTGCCTCACCGAACTCAGAGGATGGTCTGGAAGTTATCTTTGAAGATTTCATGATTAAGGATGAAAACTGATGAAAGCGAGAACAAGAAGAAGCATACTTTAATTAAATCTTTTTAACTTTGATGACATTTACTGCACACTCCAGCTTGCGATTGCCTCATTATTTTGAATTAGCTCAGAGTATCTTAGATGCTACACTAAGGGATGAATACCAAAGAACGCCATACTGTATTTTACGAACAAGAGTGTAGGCAATTTTTGTGGCTCTTCATCGCGCAATACTCATTGTCGCTTATTCTCCATTTCTATCAGTCTGGTGAGTCGAACTGTACCGTGTATGTGTAGGTACAGTACCGTACAACATTTACAATTTGTACAGTACTGTATTCGTAAACGTGTTCGATGTGCTGACTGTAATGGCACCTATCACGGACCAAGCGAGCGATCATATAGGGGTAGCGCTCTGTTCGCTGGGAAATGACTGGCACGTGTGGTCGTCACTCGATTCTTCAGCCGTACTTTTGCTCTTGTACCTTGGGTGGTACGTGTACGACCTGCTAGTGCGGTACTATTACCAATTCGTGTAAACTGTGAGAATGCATGCCGGAAGTCGAGAGACTGCATGCGACCATTTTCCGGCGAAAAAAACGTCAACGTCAGCCATATCCACATTTCACCTCACGTAATAGAGAATTTCTCAATGGGTCTTTTCGTCGTCATCATTCTCGTATGGCTTTTCCAACCTCCTCCTGTCAGCTGCTTGTGTTTATCGAGCGGCCATTCGGTCGTATTTTTTTCAACTTCAGAATTATATGGTATCTCATTTCCTAAGTCGTCATACTCAGGAGAACATTGAGGTCATTTTACTCAATTACGTGGATAGACCATATGAAAGTGCCTTCACAAGTTTTTCTCGATCCAATTCTTCACGAAACGTTCATTTTCACACTCCTTTCACAAAACTGAATTACGACCGTAATCATGGATATTGAAGACAAAAGCCTTGACTTGTACGATGCCGCTGGAAACAGCGTAGAAGACTTCACTTCAAGTAGTAGGTCAGGTTCAGATACAGCAAGTAACAGACGTGATGAGGTACAGGAGATCCGAAATCAATCTCGTACGGAAGATCGTCGTGTCGATCTGTGGCGGTGGACGCTACTCTTCCTAATTCTGGCAGTTGGTGTTTTGATCACCACTCTCACATACCACTTCTTGCAGTTCGAGGAACAGAAAGCCCTCAACATTGCGGTAAGTCCAACACTGCTTGTCCTAACCAACTCCGCCACGACAGTCCTGTAACACTCACAATATCGGCTACCTGATTGTTACCTCTTGTCATCGATAAAGTATGATCAGTTCACCGAGGCACTTTCGGACGCTGCCATCCGACAACAAGACGATATTCGTGATGCCTCCCGTGCCTTTTCCGCGATTATTTCCGATCAAGCAGCTTTAACGAATCAGACATGGCCCTTTGTGGCTCTGACAAATTTCGAGTCATTAGGAGAAGATTTTCACAAGATCTCTGGCACAGAGATCGTAACATTGCTTCCAGCTGTCACACGAGAAAACACTGAAGCCTGGTTGAACTTCACCGACAAGCAACATGCGCCTCTAATGAAACACAGTCACATGTTGAGATACAAAACCCTGGACAACATGATGGAAGTTGGCTACACGTCATACATCCAGAGGGCTACATCCAACGGACTCGTCCCAGATATTGACCGAGACGTGTACTACCCACTATGGCAGGTTTCACCCCCGATGTTCACGTACGGAGCTATAAATTGGAACGCCATTAGTCTTCCCGATATCGCTGCTATGTTTGATGCAGTGAAGGTACTGAAGTATGAGCAATTGGTATCACCAGTCCAGCCATATGCCATAGCTGGACTGTTCTCCGAGGAAGAGCACGCTCGTATGCACAGTGCGATCGAAGGATCTTCTACCAAATTTCCACACAGCTTCATCTACACTCCGGTTCATCTGGATTCGCAAGATTTCGACAGTCCCATTGTTGCGATCTCTAGTGCTGCGATGGCTTGGGATTTCTCCCTCCGTTCTCTTTTGCCAGTCGGCGTGGTTGGTATTAAAGCAGTGATCAAGAACTCATGCAACCAAAGCTTTACATATGAGATTAATGGTAAGTGGTAACGGTCCAAGCATGTCATTCATTTTGCTTTGCATTGAGCCGCACTCAAACGGATGCTGTCTCTCCTCCCGTCCCATAGGACCAGACGCCTTTTTTATTGGTGAAGGTGACCTACACGAAGAAGAGTTTAACTCTTATGAGCGCGTTGTCAGATTGTCCCCGAACAGCCACCCTGACATTCAATCGATAGGAGGGCACTGTCTATACTCCATGTATATTTATCCCAACTCCAAGTTTGTCAGCTTGTACCTTACAACACTGCCTACTATGTTTGCTATTGGAGTGGCTGGGGCTTTCGGATTCATGGTTATTGTTTTCTATGTGTATAATCGGTTCGTCTACAAGCGGAACGAAAAACTTGTTGAGAACGCTGCGAGATCGAATGCCGTGATTACGTCCCTCTTCCCAGATACTATCCGCAACCAGCTCATCGGGGATAGCAACACGAACAATCCAAGAAGCTTCCAAGAGCTGTTAGGACCTGCTTCTGACCCTGTGGCAAACTTGACAAGACCGCCTCTTGCAGACTACTTTGCCACGGCAACTGTCATGTTTGCTGATATCTGCGGCTTCACTGCTTGGTCATCTGTCCGGGAACCATCTCAGGTCTTCACTCTGCTAGAGACGTTGTATGGAAGTTTCGACCGCCTAACAAAGAACTCCAAAGTTTTCAAAGTGGAAACAGTAGGAGATTCGTACATAGCTGCGACTGGTATTCCAAAGTATCATAGAGGTAGGTTTGGGGGGCTGCATACTTTGAGCTTCTTTCAATGAGATTCCCAATTCGCATCTTCTTACACTTATTTCTTTTTCTCATCGCAGACCATGCGGTATCGATGGTCAGATTTGCATACAAGATCTCGAAGGAAATGAGCACGATGACCAAAATGTTGGAGACAACGCTTGGACCAGACACATCCGATCTGCTACTCCGCATTGGTATTCACACTGGACCCGTTACGGCTGGTGTCATTCGGGGCGACAAGGCTCGCTTCCAATTGTTCGGAGTGAGTAATAGGGGTCGCTAACTTCTTCCTCGCTGCTGATTCTCGCCACATCTCAAACTTGCCGTCTCTCTTTTGGATTGTGTTTAGGATACCATGAACGTGGCATCTCGAGTTGAGAGTACCGGTGTCGCTGGACGAATTCACGTTTCCAAGGATACTGCAGACAGCCTTCGAAAATGCAACAAAGGACATTGGCTTGTCAAGCGCGAGAATGGCAGTGTCGTTGCCAAAGGAAAGGGCGATATCCAGACCTACTGGATCGGTAAAGGTGTCGAACAGGCGAATAAACCCGAATCATTTGGGCAATGCGAGACAGCTTCCGAATCAGGCAGTTCTGTGTCCGCTGACGATAGTGTCATTGATGGTCATTTTTCGGAGAAGATTGGTCACTCGGAAGGCCGCGAAGATCGTTTAGTTGACTGGAATGTGACAGTCTTCTTGGACATTCTGAAACATATTGTCGCAAGACGCGAAGCCTATGCCAAAGCTGGGATCAACAGCAACTCGGAGCCTCGTTCGGATGACTCTGAGGTCTTGACCAGGATGAAGATGAATGACTGCAAGCCCATCAACGGAGTTCGTGAGATCATCGCTCTTCCTGAATTTAACGATGTGGCCGAAGCAATGAAAGTGGATGTCCAAACTATTGAGATTCCAGCCGATGTTACTGCCGAGTTGCGCAGATACATCGCAACCGTCGCTGGATTGTACAGATCGAACCCCTTCCATAACTTTGAACATGCAAGTCATGTTACAATGAGCGTTATCAAGCTGTTGTCACGCATCAAAGCTCCGTCGGACTTGGAGTTAATGGAAGGGCACGGAGGCAGTGACGACATTTCACAGGACATTCATGCTCATTTGCATGATCACACTTATGGAATCACTTCCGATCCACTGACTCAGTTTGCTTGCGCTTTTGCTGCTTTGGTCCATGATGTAGATCATGAGGGTAAGTTTTGTTTTGGTATGCAAGTCCACATCATTTCACAACGAAACGATGCTAAGCAATTGTCTATACACAGGGGTCCCAAACGCGCAGCTCGTCAAAGAAGGAGCTGCTGTTGCCACCATGTACAACGAACGAAGTGTTGCTGAACAAAACAGTTTAGTAATAGCATGGAACTTGTTGATGAGCGATCGCTTTACAAACTTACGAAACACCATTTGCGCCACTGCCACCGAACTGAGCCGCTTCCGAGAATTGGCAACCAACGCCGTCATGGCCACGGACATTATCGACAAAGACTTGAAGCAGTTGCGAAACAATCGATGGTACAAGGCTTTCAAACGAGACATTAGCTCGATCGATGTCCATGATTATGAAGAAGAGGATGAGACTCGTGACAGTATCAACCGAAAGGCTACAATTGTGATTGAGCACTTGATCCAAGCATCAGACGTTAGTCATACCATGCAGCATTGGCAGTAAGTACTCCAGTCTCGTAACATTGTTGGTTGTAATGTTGTTCCATGCTCGATGTCTGATGCACAATTTCCATTTCTTGTTGTCACAGTGTTTACCGAAAGTGGAATGAAAATTTGTTCCGAGAAAGCTACGCGGCATACATTGCTGGGCGAGCTGATACGGATCCAAGTATCAATTGGTACAAGGGGGAGATCGGATTCTTTGACTTTTACATCATCCCACTGGCGAAGAAGTTGGAAAGTTGTGGCGTCTTTGGCAAATCGAGTGATGAGTTTCTGGTAAGTCATAGTCTGTTCCTCGTTTATTCACGTCGGTAGCCCCTGATCAACGCTCATCGCTTTTTTTTTTTCATTCCAGAACTATGCCAGGAGCAATCGAGAAGAGTGGGAAAGCCGTGGTGAATCGATCGTTGCGGAGCTTGTGGCCAATGTAAAGAAGGATTTCAAAGAGCACATATAGGTTTCTCGTTGATGGGTTGAACGGGGATTGGAATCAAAGCGTTAAAGAGAAATGCGATGAATGCCAAGTATTTGCATTTGTGTCCACAATAGCTAGATCTTGGGGTATCTGGTGCAATGAGGGTAAAATAGATGTTGCTTACAATACATCAATTCAATAGACATCAAAACCAAATCAGACGTTGTTTTTTTGTTTTGGTGATTCCTCTCAAGCCTCCTTTTTGCTATTTCTCCATTAGATTTTCAGAATTCTACGAGTACAGCGTAGGACAAGTACTGAGACTTGATTTTTTGATTCCCACAGAATCAAATCATTTCAGGAACAACCATCATCCTTGATTGCAAACTGATCAAAACATACACTGGCAATGGGAGCTAGCCATACAACATTAGCCTCCTCCAATAAGGGATTCGATGAAGGACCCCCAGAACTGGATGGTGAAGTCTTGGGTGCATATGCAGTCGAAAAACCCTTGTTTCCTGCCTCAGGTCGAATGATGAGAACTTTTCAACTCCGTCACAAGCAGAACCTTTCCACGATAGTCCTGAAAACAATGGTTGTAACCTCGGATGTTGAAAAGACAGTCACAAAACAGCAAGAGGAGTTGAAACGAATTCGGGCAGCATTGAAAGGTCAGCATCATGTGGCACCCTTTCTGTTTTGGAGTACTGGCAATTACAAACCAAAACCTGGATCTTCGACCATGGTTCGTCAAATCCACTTGCTACGACCGCATACGTACACCACACTGTCAGACCGATTAGCGTCTCGGCCATTCTTGACGCATGTGGAAAAACTATGGATATCCTTTCAAATATTGGAAGCATTAGAAGCAATGCATTCTGCTAATGTGGTCCATGGTTTCTTGACAACAGAAAACATTGGGTTATCGAGTTGGAACTGGGTGGTACTAGTCGATTTCGCGAGTTACAAGGCCCGTACTGCCTTACCAGACGATGATCCATCAGATTATTTGTACTATTTTCAAGAGCTGTATAAGAATGGAAGCGACACGACACCTCGAGACAAACGATGTTACCTGGCGCCTGAAAGATTCTTTACGCCCAAGAGCGGCGAGCAACAACAAGACCACCCTCAGCCACCATTGACACCGGCTATGGATATTTTCTCTGCAGGGTGTGTCATATTAGAAACCTTTTTGAACGGTGAACGGGCTTTGGACTTGGGAGATTTAATGGAATATAGAAAAGACAAATCGTCTCAGACCTTGCAGCAAGGCTTGAACAAGATTGAATTTTCGGCATTGAGGGCAGCCTGCCGACATATGCTGCACTTGGACCCTACTGAACGTCTCAGCGCCGGGGCCTACTTGGAGCGACTCCATGCCTCGTCAGTGCTTCCAGCGTCATTCCGAGATGGCTTGTCACCGCTGATGGAGAAGATTACACACAGTCCGCCAGATGCTAGGTTAGCGATTGCCGCGGCGCATTACTATTCAATAGTTTGGGCAACTGCAGGTTTACGCGACGAGGAAGGCAAACGGTACTTTGAAAAAGCGCTCGGGTATACGATGACAAAACTTGAAGGAACTGATCAACCCGAAAGTGGCGAGAGCAAGCAAGACGAGGCACCAGACCAAAGAGTGGAAGAGGAAAAGAAGGAAGAAATCACGGATTTTCTAGCGGAGACGGAGGCACTTCTTAGGAAACTAGATTCCTTGAATTTCGAAGATGAAATATTATCCCTGCCTTGCCCACCAATGGATTCCGTTGCTTCGTTAACGGCTGAAGTGCAAGCCAGGGAAGACCGATCCGAGATCTCACAGAGTTCATTACTGATATATTTGCAGTCAATCTTATCAACTGTGCGCTATGTCCAACGACCGGCGAGTAAGATTGTTGCACTACAATTGATGATTCGAGTCGCCAAATATGTTTCAGATGAAGCAAGATTGCAACGGATTGTACCCGTAACAATTACTTTGCTAAATGATCAAGATCCCCTGGTGCGAGCATCTGCGATTGAGGTGCTCTCGGCAACTCTTTCCATTGTGGATTCATTCCCACCATCTGATTCTAAAATATTCCCACAGTACATCTTCAAGCGTGTGACTCATTTGATGACTGATCCGTAAGTTGATGCCATCTACAACAGAGTGCTTCCTTTTCGACTTATTTTCTCACTTTATGACTTCTTGTAGGTCGCTGGTAGTTCGGCTCGTTTTCGCCAGAAATCTAGCTTCTCTGGCCGAGACATCCCACCGCTTCTTGGATATATCGCACGCGGTTCAGCTTTACGAAGCCGTCGGAGGTGGAGGGTCTCGATCTCCCGCTACTGGGGAAAGTGCAAAGGAAGAATCGTTGATGGCAAATGATGTATTCGCTGATGATATTACAAAACTTCTCGATAATACAACCGGTTCTGGCTCTGCTTCGAAAAGCCGTTCCAAGCAAGATTCGGATGCTGAAGCGAGTACACAAAGAGTCGCTGGTGCTGGGAAAACTTTGATAAGCAGCAATTACAAATCAGAGATCATGGCACTGCATGAGACAATTTCTCGGTGTGTTGTCCACATTACAACGGATCAATCGGAGCACTCGTCGCCTGTCAAACGTGCCTTGTTGAGTGATATGGCACGCCTCTGTAACTTTTTTGGGCTTGATGGAGTAATGGCTTTCATTTTGCCCCAACTTCTAACGTTTTTAAACGACAGAAGGGACTGGCAACTTCGCGCAGCTCTTTTTGAGCACCTACCTTCAGTTTGTCACATTATTGGCAGGGCAGCTACAGAACATTTTGTGATACCGTGTCTCGAAACAGGGTTGGTGGATGGCGAAGAGGCGGTCGTCACTCGAGCTCTCCAGAGCCTTGCACAATTGTCGAAGTTTGGACTTCTCAGTCGATCCATACTACTAGGAACGTCAGTATCGGCGAGAAGTGGATCTGAGACACCAGGGTATGTAGCGAAGAAAAAAATCGAAGTGGCTCCAGATTTGATTGCAGATATCTAACAAAACCTTATTTCTGTTAGGCTCCTCAAGAAATACGCCCCGCTTCTGGTCCACCCCTCTGTTGATGTTCGATTCTTTGCTATCAAGACATTCAACGCCGTTTGTCAGACTCTTGATAGTCCTGACTCGGAAGTTTTCATCGTTCCAATCATTGAACCGTTTCTCCGTTATCAGCCTTCGCCAAGGCACCTTGTAACTCCAGATGGTCTAGAGTCTTGCTTGCATCCGGCTTGGACTCGTGACCGCTTCAATGAAGAGCTTTCAAAGTACATCCCTTCAAGTGGCAACGCAATTTCACCTTCGATTGGATGGACGTCGATATCTCTTCAAACTGGGAATTGCAATGAGAATCGAACGAAGTCAGGTGGACTTCAGAAGCCAGAAAAGACAGGGAAAGCCGATACTCAAATCGCGACTCATGACAACGTTGATGTTCAGACAGAGCAGGTGACCTCATATCTAAAAATGTTGGCAAGAAGCAGAACATATACTGCGCAATATGAATTGGGAGCTGGTGACGCCAAAGCCCAGCTTGTGCATGCTATCGAAGGTCCTTTGAAGCTTGCTCAACAGATCAAGTTCCCGAGTCAAGACAATCCTAGTTCGAGAGAAGTAACCATACCAGCATGGTACAATACGTTGCGAGAAACATATGAAAGGCAAGACAACTTGGCATCTGAAACCTCGGCAATTCGCTCTGTATCAGCTCTAGGGCAAGTGTATGGGCTTTCTATCATGGATCAAAGTGCAACTGGTGCGTCTGCATCTAGTGATATGAGTTCTGATAGAGCTGTCGATATTCTTCGATCGAATGAGTCTCGAATGATTCAGGCTGCATGTTCTGGCGAATGGGGAGCCGAGACTAACCTTGATCCTGCGCTATCTGACACTACGTTACTGGTAACGAAGTTGAATGCATTAAAGGTGCCTCCACTTCCTCCCAAGCTTTCGGAAAACAAATTATGTGGGAACAAGGTGACTGTTTCGCCACAGAATGCATCCAATACCTCGAACGATAACTCCGGATCGTTCAAGCGGCGAATCGACACAGTGGTGGCTACATCACGTACGGCCTCGAAGTTTGGCCACACTGGTCCAGTTGTTCGTCTTGTCGTTGCCAACGATCAAAGATTCTTTTCAACAGGAAGTCATGACGGAACTTGTAGAATCTGGGAGTTGGAAAAAGCTGAGAAATGCAACGGTGTTTTGGAAAGTAGCGTCACGTACTCAGGGCATCTTACAGGGAATAATTCGCCAAACGTTCGGATCAACGATCTGGTTGTCTTGGAAGGTTCTCATTCTGTTTGTTCTGCAGCGAGCGATGGTTCTATACATACTTGGAGGGTTGAGATGGTTTCATCATCCAAACAATCAGCGCCTGCAAACGATGCACGGTCATCATCAAGAGCAGTTGGCTCTACAATAATTCGACAAATGAATCCTGACGAAGGCGAGGTTCTTGCGTTGAACCACTTCAACACATCATCAGCATCGCTGCTGACTTATGCTACTCAGAAGGGATACGTCCATTCGTGGGATCTTCGATCTGCTTCAGAGCCATTTCTTTTGCAGATTCCAAATGATACGGGCTACATCACCAGTTGCACTGTCGGCAGTGACAGGAACTGGGTTGTTACAGGAACGAGCCGAGGATATTTGGCCCTATGGGACTTGCGCTTCCAGCAAATCTTGAAACTTTGGCACCACAGCCGGTCGACTGCAATTCATCGCCTTGGAACATCGATCGTCCCAGCTCCTCAATCATGGACAGGTAAATCTAGGAGTGAGATGCGCCCCTTTTTGTTCGCAGCCGCTGGTCCGAACGAGTGCGCAATGTTTGACATTACAAATGGTGCTTGCCGGGAGTGCTTCCGAACAGTTGATTACAGCGGTCGCTATCTGAGTCCTCGAGTGGACGAAATCCCTCGTTTGGACGAAATTTCAGTGTCACCAGCTGCACGTCGTAGAGAAATCGCATCGCGTTCCGGCGGAGCATTCCTTGCACCAACGTCTTCTGTGCTGTCTCCTTCTATTAATGCAATGGTTGGTAGCATTGGGGCTAGCAGCCACAGTTTCCTCCTGACTGGTGGTAGTGACGGAAGGCTGCGGTTCTGGGATTTTGCTGTTCCCTCAAAATGCTATGCGAGCTCTGGATTGGACGGGTCACAGCCCCGGCCAAGTTTTGAACGAATTGATTATCCGCAATCCTGTCGCCTTATGCTCTGTCGTCAACCTCCGAAACAACATCTCTGTGAAGTGGAGAGCTCACGGGTTCCAAAGGCTTTGTTCCAAGGCTTGAAGAAACCTGAGAATTATCACCGGGACTCGATTCAAGATTTGAAAGTTGTCAGAAGTGGTTTGCTGAGCTGCTCAAGAGACTGCACGGTGAAGCTATGGCGTTGAGATTCTGAAGTCGTTTATCTACTGTTGTTTAGAATTATTGATTTCCGTTCATATTGAAGTCTCATTCTAGAAAAAAACTTCTCTGAATTGCGATTCTTCATCAGCTTGTTGAGACCATCCTCTTTGATTGAGTTGTGAAATTGGAATAATCTGCACACTACTTTGAGATGGTGGAACGATTTGGGATGATTGCGCAAGCTGTTGGTTTGGCAAGTGCGAATATTGGTGGGTCGATTCGCACGATGAACCGGGTGATGGGTCGTTAGGAGATCCCCAGGTCATATCACTACCAGACACTTCTTCTTGCACGAATCCTTGATATGTCTGAGTGATTGGGACTGTGAACGCTTCTGGCTGTGCAATCGATGGTTGGAATCTTGGGTCGAATGGCTGTTCAAACATCGGTGGTCGATGGTCATGTAGCCAAGAAGTGTCGTGTGCCGTCTGCGAGTGCTCGAAATTTGAATATGAGTTGTTCACAATTGGAGCTCCCACGTATTCAATAGAATCCACTTCTCTGTTGGGATGACTCCATCGGCGAGCTGCGAACTGAGCTTGAGATTCGTCGGCCTTTATTCGGAGCAGTTCTTGGTTTGAAAATGGCTTACCGACGCCATTGTTTCTTCGTCGTCGATCCATTCTGTGGCGTCCGAAGCCCCATGTCTTGGTTTGGCGTGGTGGTCTGTTGACTTGATTCGAGTGCTGTTGAAGGTGGTCCAGTCTTGATTGAGGAATGAGGGAATTTTGAAATCTCCTTGGACTTTGGCTTTGTAAGCTGAGCCCCTCCAAGTAAGATTCCGCATCGTTAGGATCATGTTGGAAATGGGCGAAAGGGTTGTCCCGCTTAGACGCAAACGCTCGTTGTTGGGAACGCTGTTGCTTTCGTTTCGTTTGATGCCAGGGAGGTGGCATGCTACGTTTGTTAGATTTATCTTCCTGAAGCACGCGCCCATGTATCAGAGGCGGAACGACAGCGGCATGTCGTCTGGAATCTCTTATAATCGATGGGACCAATGGTACCTGTATGATAAAATCGTCTTCGGGATGACATCTATCTATTTTGTCAGGCACATTCTGAGAGCATGGGTTCTGAATGTAGCCTCCAGTATTCTGTAAGACTCGAATGGATCCTTTTGGAAGCATTTGAGTCGGTGGGGTAGCTGCTTTAGTCCCCCGTCGCATCGCCTCATTTCGAGCAACTTTGGGTGAAGTTTTGGAGCCTAAAGGGGCTCGCCCTTGGCTTCTGCCGCTGCCGTTTGAATGCGGCGGAAAAGGACTGTTTCTTGCTTTGCCATGGTTCCGACTGTCCTTTACTCTTGATGTTTTCGACGTTTGAGAACTTGAAAAATCCTGCATCTTCTTCTGTTGCTGCTTCTTCCCAGACGCCATGATGCTTTTCGGTGGAACTTTCTTTGACGATGGTACAAAAGTTGACGGTTGCGCTTTTTGATTTCCACCCAAAATACAATTTGCATCTAGTCCAACAACCGAAGAGAATAGATGGAGAAAGATTTTGCCAAAGTTTGTTGGACAAGAAAATCGATACGATCCAGGACCAGTAATGCCATCTTGAAAGAAGAGCATTGAACCTGGTCGGTCGGTGTACGAAAGCTAGAGAAAGCTGTTAGTAGTTGAAGCCCACTTTGATTCATGACCGCTCGCAACGCACCAATGTATAATTGACTTTGGCCTTCTCGGAATTGGAATTATACGGCACTTGGCTCGGAAAACGCAGATGACACTGAACAGAGGCTGGAATATTGGATTCCCTCGTATACTCTATTTCGGCTGTCATGGTGAGCTTTTCTTGGAGGATCTTTGAAATGATTGTGTGAAGGCGTTTGCCAAACGGTTTAGGTCGCCCGCTTGCTCTCTCAATGTGGTCTTCGGTTGCAGCCATCGCCTGTTCAAACGAAACAATGCCATTCATCTTCAGTTGAGCAGTACATTTTTGACCAATATCTTGAATTTGATTCAGAACGCCACTTGACTCTCCCCAGAGACAAAGTTGCAACGACCTTCGCAGCTTCAAGCATTGCAGCGCGACTTGACCGTGCATTGACCCCCTGGTACTATGCTCTTGCGCGGCCATGAGAACACATTGTGCTGTATCTGCCAACGTAGACATTTCTTGTCGAAGTGTGTAGTTCTCAAACTCTTCATGTGCAATATATGCCTGCAACAACACAAATGCCTTCTCGCTAGGATCTTGGATTCTGACCTTGCTCAATGGTCCTTCAAGCTTGTATCTGATTGCTTCGGATTTATGGCATGCATTCAGAGGTTTCTTTTCGAGTCGTCGTACTGGGACATGAAGATCTTCCATACTTGAAAGCATGCGAAGAACTTGACATTGGGTCGCATCAAACGGTAGTGCGGCTATCATTTTCATTGATTCGAAGGGCACCATGCTCTGGCTCATGATGTGAGAACCTGCGAGAGGGATAATATTGTCTGTTCCCCCAACCAGTCCACATTTGCAAAGGCTTTCTATTGCGTGTGAGCACTGACTCAAAATGAAATCATCAAGAGTTTGTGACTGCAAGTCTACTCCAAATCTTGGAGGATTTCCTTTCAAGCAGGCAAATAGAAACGTTGTTTTGAGCCACCGGACAGCATCATCAATGTTTTGTATGACTCTCTGAGAAATCTCAGTGTTGACAACATCGATGAGCTTTGGGATCATTTGGCTATCGGCTGAGCCTAGACCTCGGGCAAGACTCTCATATTTTAGCTTGGAAGCATTGTCGGTCATAATGATCGCCGTTCCACTGGTATCCAAGCCTGGTCTGCCGGCCCTACCGATCATCTGGAGAAGAGAGCGGGAATCGATTTCTTGATACCCTGCGCCTCCACCTCTCCAAGTTCTGGTACCTTTGATAATGACCAAATGTGCTGGAAGATTCACACCTACCGCGAGAGTGCTGGTTGCACAAAGACATTGCAGCGTTTTGTTTGCAAATGCTCTCTCTATGCTGCGTCTTTCCGATGCCTGAACACCAGCATGATGATAGGCGACCCCGCTATCCAAACAGTATTGAACAGAGCCTGGTGGTGCAGCCGATGTATTCGAGTTGTTTCCAAAGTTCTTGCTAATCAGATGCTTTGCAAGACTTTCTGTCTCTTTCTTAGTGTGGCAGAAGATTAAGGTTGGCTTTCGGTCAGCATATCGGGCAATCAAGTGTGGGATCTGTTCATCAAGATTGGTCCAGAATCGGTACTCATTCTTGCCAATGTACCCTAGGCCAACAACCCGAGTCTCAAGGGGAACTGGACGATAGCTCTCATCAAAAGAAAATGCCTCATTTGCACCCAAGAATTCAGCGACGTCCAAAATGTTGGGGAGGGTTGCCGACACTGCAATGATTCTCAGACATGCCGAAATGGCCTCAGGGCTTGTGTTCTTGTAGCTGTATCGTGATATTGTGATGGGGGGAACGAGATGACCGTCAGCTTCTACCAAGTTTGTTCGGGAAAACGAAAGATGTGCACATTGGCTTACCTTGTCGAGGACAAACCAGCTTGAGAGATTTGCACTTTTTGCGAGACGCTGTGGATGTGTTTCATGCGAGTAATGACTGCCTCGAGACAAAAGCCTCGACTAGGATCCCCCAACAGATGGACTTCGTCCAGTAGGAGCAGTTTGACCGATGCCACGAGAAAGAAATGCTCTGTCCATCTGCGAAGGATGGAATCCCACTTTTCAGGAGTGGTCAGAATCAAATGAGCGTTGGCAAGATCATGGTAGCTACGACCAGGCTCGGCATCACCAGTAATCATTGACACTTCAATGCCCAATTGTAATTGCGACAAACGCTGTGACCAGTCTTCGTATCGCTCTTCGCAAAGGGCCTTGCTCGGGGAGAAATACACCACTTTGCGGTGTTTGGACATGCTTGGTGGTCCATTAGTAAAGGGTCTATGGAATTGCAAGTCCCTCGAAATGAATCGAGCCAATGCCATTTCAAAAATGGCCGTTTTCCCAGCGCCGGTGGGTGCTGATACTACCATGTTGTCATCGCTGTGACACAGCATGTTGGCAACTTCGGATTGCAAATGATTGAAGTCTTTGAATTTGTTTCTCCAGAGCTGATTCATGGGAGCTGGAAACAGAGTGGCAACCGAAACCTTGGTGCGACTTTGGAGGGGTCTATTCTCCAGCGAAAATTGGTGCAACACTGGTCTTGGCTTTTCCTTGTAGCGAGGAGGCGCCAGCAACGATGGGTCAATTTCGGGAGATGGTTCCGCCTCTGGCTGGTAGTCTTGAATCATCACGTCAAGTGGGTCAGGTCCTCGATTCAGTTGATTGACTTTTTCCAAACTATCAATTGGATTGGCTCTTTTGGGCGGACTCGAAGATGGAGAAGACGACGAATCGCTTTCAGAAGTAGATGCTGAGTTGGTGGCATCTTTTGCAGTATTCTTGTTTGGAATCTTGTTTTCCTTGTTGGTAATGCTGGGAGCAGCAACTTTGATTTCGCCTCGCTGTTGTTTCGATGCCAGGACTGTCTCTTTGAAAAAGGGAGACGATGATTGACTTCTTGGAAGACTAGCCGTTGAAGTAATTAGTTTAGAACTTTTTGACTTTTGATCGTCTTTGGTTTGCTTCTTTCGCGACATGTACGGATTCTTGATAATTGCTAGTTTGTTGTCTCCATTTGTACTAGCAACCATTGACTTGCGACTTGTTATGTTTTCAATAGCAGTACTCTTTGTTTCCATCTTGACGCTTCTTGCCTTGATGGGTGCTGGTGACTGGGTCCCAAACTGCGGCATGGACAGTGGACTGTGAATCATTGTTCCAGTAGATTCTGAATGTACCTCCACCGTCATTGGCGGCTCGGACTTGACAGCGACCCTTGCGGGAATTTCCTCGGAAGACGACGAGGAGGAACTTGCGGAGGAGGAAGACGAAGACGAGTCAGAAGATGTCGTGGTCGACGAGTCCGAGTCTCCCGACTTCGGTTCACAATTAGTTACAGTGTAGTTCGTTGGCATTTTGGAAAGAACTTGAGCTTTTTGGTTTTGCTGGCTTCGTTCTCCCTTCTCGTTCTTGTGGTGGCCATCGGTGGCTCTTATTTCTTTTTTCGGCTCCTTTTTGTCCTTGTTCAATACAATTGGAAGGGATGAGGAGGAGGAAGACGAAGAATCCAAAGAAAGCGTTTGATAGAATGGTGGCAATTTCGGCATTTTTTCCAGACTCTGTTGTTGCTGTTGTTCGCCGACAACTTTCTGCTTTGCCTTGCTGTCGGTAGTCACAACCATTGGTGTTATTTGTGAAGACATTTCGGCAAATGGCGGTGGCGTAGACACTTCGCGGTGGCATTGATGCTCCTCTCGTTCTAGTTGGCCCGAAGATTCCATGGTGTCAAGCTTCTCCCAAAGACGCTGGATTTCTTCATTTGTGGACGACGAATCGTCTGCAAATGGATCGAGCATTATCCTATCTATCAATAAGATTGCTTGTTCAGATTCGTGTACCAGTGATGCTGCTTCTACGATACATACAAGCTGTTGCCTTGCTACCGACACAATAGTTTTCTTTGTTGTGTGTTTTTGGATTTTGATTTGTTCGTTTTCAGTTTCGGTGAAAAAATCTAGCGCGATGGAAATCATTCAAGATTCAAAGCATAACGCGCTAAATAAATCGGAAGGTTCGGCAGTTCGACTCCTTGGATTCCAAAGTTGACACGGGAAAAAGAGGCGATCGTGAAAATACCGGTGTATGCGATGGGTCCTTCTAATGAATGGTACACGTACACATACGATACTAAGTTGTCGCAAATGATCATGAGTGATTAGAGCCAGATTGGTTGCTGGATTTATTTTAAAATGTCAATCTTCAAAGTTGATTGTTTACAATACTAGTTTACAAAGTCTTGGTTTCATTCAAGTACAGTGGTGCTGGGGTGTACATGCTGTTTCGATGATCACACACACACACACACTCATCATCGTGATGTGTGTGTGCGTGTGTGTGTACCATCAACATATTATATATGGGAGAAGTGTAGCAATGTGTGTTGCTGTGGAAGAACTCTCTATCATAGTGGTATTCAGGCGACTGGACCGACGAGCCAACTATCGTCAAATCCGTATGGTTCTGTCTCTAAGAAATCGTCCGTGAGCAAATTTGGCGGGCCTTGGGTACTCTTTGGTGGTGGCAGTGGTGGAGAGCCATCTTCGAAGTGTGTTATCCAAGCGTCACTAAAGTAGCTGTCCCAAAATTCTGCCACAGCAGCTAGTTGGGAATTCACCACCATCTTGGCATCGTGATGGTCTTGTTCGGCTTGCTGAAGAGCTTCTTGGACGCTAGCTTGCGAGTATTGAGTGTAAACCGAGGAAATGTACTCTGCATTGTGTCGGAATGTGTCTTGTGCCTTTAGCACACACTCCTTGGCTCCATTTCGAATCTCTCGGCGCCTTCGAGCCGTACACGTTTTTCGACAAATGGAGCCTCGAGTAGTGTAGTTCACATCATCCAGCAGCTGAGAATTATGAGCATCTCCTCTTTCAATGATCTCCACTGTGCGTCGAATGTCCAAGGTAAACTCTACAAAGTCAAGTTTGTCATACCAACTATTTTTCATTTCCAATGGGGAATAATTCGCACGATTGATGGCGAAGTATTCCTGAGCGTGACTTGCAAAGCTTACGGATTTCTTGAAAGTTTCATCTTTTTGTGGCTCCTTCTCATGAAAAGTCAAGAAGGGATCGTCGCGATGGTTGAATGGTGGCATGGTGCGTCGGTTGTGGATGTTGTAACAAAGGATGGATGAATGGATTGTGGTCAATCCCAACCTTTTTTATGTCACACAATGACGATCGATTGCTTGGTATCTGGCAAGCAGGGGGAACGAAAGCTCCGAATTTTTTGAGAAGGTGATCGCCAGCAGGGGAAACCGGTGGCCCCATCATGGTTAACGGTCGTTCGTACCAAAAAATCTCAACAGACGCTCTGCGGGAATCAACAACGCAAAACTCCTCATTTTTTGGACGGTTCCAGGTTCCTAGAAAATCCGAACCATCCTTTTGATTGTGGGATTTGCTTGCTTGAATGATTCATGCATTGATTCATTGATTCGTGATGGATACAGCAACCATCAAGAATGTGCACCTCTCAAAATGATGACGTCTACATGACTCGACATTCCGCTCGAGCTGACAGAGACCATCGCAATTGGAAACCTTTGTCTGGACACTCGAGAGATGATACCGAGTGTTCCGACGGTGGCAATCGTGCGACCCAACAACTTGCGGATGCGATGCAAGACATCCACATTGATCACATTGTGTGTTCTCCTTTCTACCGTTGCCTACAAACGGTTGCTCCCATGGCTAGGCGGAAAGAGATCCAAATCAAAGTGGAACCTGGAATTTGTGAAGTGCTGACCATGTTTCCGCCAGGATTCAAAGATGCAGAAGAACTAGCATCAGAGTTTCCAATTGACCTTGACTATCCACCAGTCATGACGCGCAACGAGTTAAGTTACGAAGCGGGTGATTCTGTTGCAGCCCGTAGAGCTGGAGGGACCGCTTCGACGCTCCGAAAACATCTAATAGGTTCAATTCTGTTCTGTGGACATGGAGCCTCTTGTTTGGGTATCGGACAGGCCTTTGGAGGATCTGGATACGTTGGCTATTCCAGTGTGAGCCATTTTACACACGATGGCAGTCGTTGGACTATCGTAAAGTTGGGCGACGTTTCACATCTTTCCAAAGATTTACAAGACCAATCATTGTCGAGTGCATATTGATTCCGTACAGTAACCATCCACAATTGCAATACATACTCAAGCAACCATAATATATAAAAAGAGAGCTAAAATTATACTGCAGCAACTAAACTGCAGCTCGTAGTACTCGTCTTGTGGTACTAGAATCTGACTTGACCTCATTCAGCCACTTCTCGATAATGCCGGAGACGGTTTTGAATCCTTCTTGAATGTCCTCCGAATCAGCATCGCTGGGACCTTTCCCGGTCAAATCGGAGTGGTGGGCTCCATTGGGAAAGTTGATCACTGGCAAAGACTCCGACAGGTCACTCTTGAATCCCCCTACCGACCAGCCGTCCTTTAGACCGTTGGTAAACACTATACGACGAACTTTGTTCTCGGCCAACTTGTCGAATCCCCATTGACGAACCATACCATGTGGATCAGGAACAACTCCAAATCGGGTCATGCAATGATCCTTCAACCAGTCCATAGACCATGGGCGATCTGGAAACATGGACCATTCCGAAAAGCCAATATGTTCCACCTCTCGAGTACATGTCTGAAAGTCCCAGCTTTCTCCATCTGCTCCAGTACCCACTCCACTCCAGTCGCCACTTGTAATTGTAGCGTTGTCACCAGTAGGAAGTTGGGCACTCATATCCCAACAAGTCTTTCCTTTTGCCAATCGAGCCAAGAGAAAGTTCTTTACTTTTTCTAAGGAGCTGGATTTTGTACACGCAAAGATCTCACAAGTCTTGTAGAGTCTTGTTTCATTCCCTGGTGGGTAGTTTGCCATGTTGTCGTTCGCAAACGTGTATCCAACTACCATCATCAGTTCGTTCACCAGTTGTTCCTCAAACTCAATATAATCAGGAATTGAATATTCACAGATGCCCAAATCGTCATTGTCGAATTCATCCCGCATGATTTTCACTTGAACTTCGAAAAGGGCCTTGCGGACATCTTCTGCACACCCAGCTCGAGTCTCATTTGCCACCTTGGTGATATGGTCATAGTATGCCTCCTGCTCAACCTTTTGAGCATAGAACAACATTGGCGCACTTGCAGAATATGCAATGTCCACCTTATTGGGAAACATGACACGTGCAAGAGCGCTCAAGAATCCAGGGTACGATCCACCCACTGTGATAACAGGACAGTACAAATCCGACGTTCTGTCCAGCGAACACCCAAGCTCCGTTTGGGTATGAGTCAAAAGATTCATATAATCGTGCAACGCCTGCTCACTTGTAAAGAGCTCTTCTCGCTGATCATGCTTATAACGCCGACTTGAGAAAGGACTATCCCTTCGGTGAAAGAGAGGCTGAGACTTTCCGTAAAACCTGTGCTCAGGCTGCAACACATAAGCACCGAATTTGGGTGCCAAATGATGCGTGATGAAGGGATAGTACAATCCTGTCTCAGGTGAAATGTGACCCTCACCTCCCATGATCATAAAGATGGGCGACCCTGGACCAGCAAATGATGCATTCCAGGTGTAATATCGATGGGCATAGGTTTCTCCACCGTATGGTCCATCTGGATCAATATGATCAACAATTTGAGAGTGAAAGAACTGCTCTGGTGCGGGCGTTCCTGCAGTTGATATGTCGATAAGCAGCAGTGCGGATAACAATGCTATCCATTTTGGACCGACCATTGACATGCTTCTGTATTGTCTCACTCTCGTTGCGCTGGTCGTGTCAACCTTGCAAGTTCGCTTCGATGCGACGAATGATCAATCGACCCGTTCGACTAAAGGTGACTCATGGTAGGTTCAAAGCCCACACCAAACCCAAAGGCTGCCGCCATCATCCCATAGTATGTTACATTCAAATTAGCATATACCACGGAAGTTGAGATTGATTTTGCGGACAGCATACCGTGCCACATGATGTAACCTGTGAAGCCACAAGACATGGCTTTCAGCTGTAAACCCTTTGCGGTTTCCAATAATGCATTAGCGTTCAAGTACGGCTGCGATGCCCACCTTTCCAATGCCTTGTCAAATATTGAGCTAGCATTGGAGTAACCATAAGGACCGTCAGGTTGGTGGGTATGTGACAAATCCCCCGAGATGATAACAGCAATTCTTTCAGATCGGCTTTCGATCCAATTTGCCAATTCTTGTCCTATTTCAAGAAGCTCTGGGACCATTTCTGTCGCATGGTCGTATCTTCGTTCTGGGTGAGACCAAATGATATGTTTGTAGGGTTTCTGACCTTCTGGAAGAAGCAACAGGGGAATTATTTCACCCCAGTTCAATATTATAGGAGTGGCTTCAGAAAAGCTGTAAATTCCAGACACATTCTTGTCATTCAGTGATGAGAGTAGATCCTTGGAAAGCTCAAGATCCATTTCAATGTCCATGCTCACGTTGTACTCTTTCTTGTATGTCGAATTTCCTATTACATCACCTCCAATGGTTGCAAAACCAGCCCCTTTGTCATTCATGTAGATGCCAAAGTCATTATCCAATTTGATACCATGAGGTGTCGACAAGATGATGATTTCTGGCCTCACGATATCGACCAACCACTTTCCAGCTTCTCGAGATGCTGTGGCGATGCGATTGGCTGCAACTCTTTTGTCGATGTTTGGTCGAAAGAAAGTAGGATCATAAGCAAAGTCTCCATGAGGAAGCAGGATTCCTCCCACCAGTTCGGTACGTGCATATTCTACGCTCGCTAGTGTCAAAAGAATGGTCAACATCATGGTGTTTTCATTGTCCATTGCAGGAGATGGTGCTTGCCACAGGCACAGGGAAGATCGAACTTCGATCCGAAGTGTTTGAACTCGAAGGAGTCGAACTCATGACTTTTCGCGTGCATACCGGTATGCATGCAAATCCTGCGCCATGACAAGCAGAGATCCGATCCAGAACCCTGAACCTACAGCCCAACGATAAAGTACTGTAGTGGTATTTCGCCTGCCCATGCCCATGATGCTACAGTGAGGTCTGCACACTGTAGCGATTGTAGAAAAATAGACATACAGTATGATGATGATAACATTGTCGTCTGCTTTAGCCGTATTATTTAGCCTATTTCTGTCCTTTCTCAACTCATTCGATTAGTTCGACTGTTGCACACCATACATACGAGTAATGTAAACTTCGGGCTTTCCAAAGCCTTGCCGATGACAGTGACGGCACTTTTTGTTTGCCATTGGGACATGTTTGATACATCGATGGTGGATTGTGACATCCAAAGAGCCTCGTTTCAAGATCGAATATTCCCTTTTATTATAAAGTACTCTGGGAATATCATATAGCGAAAATAGCTTCACTGAGATTCCGGGTTTCGATCGCACAACATGTTGTATCCTTGCTTGGTACGCCTTCTGACGATGTAGCGCATGCGCCTTTCTGACTGTATCAGGGATCCGACCCAACATCTCGACACCTTCACAGTGCCAGTACCAATACCAACTATGAGATTTCGGATTTCGATCGCACGACTTGTTGTAGGCACCGGTATCATTGCCTGTTGCGCCTTTCTGATTATGTAGCACATGCGCCTTTCTGACCAACAGAGGTCCGATCAAACATCTTGACGTGTATCAATCCCAATCAATACCTACACTAAGATGTCGGGTTTCCACCGCACGACTTGTATCCTTGCCTGGTGTGTCTTTCTGACTATGTCGCGCATGCGCCTTTCTGACTATTAGAGATCCCATCAAGCATCTCGACATCTTCACAACATCATAAATTGAAGAAGGTTCATATCGCACCCTCTAACAAGCAGAAATCCGATCCAACATCGACACCTTAACTCAAAGAAGAAACCAAGCCACAATGTCAAGCCAAAAGTGCCCTTTCTTACATCCCGGAAATGGAACCAACAACAAGGATTGGTGGCCTGAACAACTCAACTTGAAGATCCTTTCACAAAACAATGAGAAGACAAATCCCATGCCACCAAGGTTCGATTATTCCAGCGAATTCCTCTCTTTGGACTTGGAAGCAGTCAAAAAAGACCTTGGGACTCTCATGACTGATTCTCAGCCCTGGTGGCCCGCAGACTATGGCCATTACGGACCGTTTTTTATTCGTATGGCTTGGCACTCTTCAGGAACCTATCGCATTCATGATGGTCGTGGAGGAGCCGGAGCAGGTCAATTACGATTTGCCCCACTGAATTCGTGGCCCGATAATGGCAACCTCGACAAGGCGTAAGTTTCTTGTTACCATAT
This sequence comes from Cylindrotheca closterium, assembly GCA_933822405.4. Taxonomy (NCBI): domain Eukaryota; phylum Bacillariophyta; class Bacillariophyceae; order Bacillariales; family Bacillariaceae; genus Cylindrotheca; species Cylindrotheca closterium. The sequence goes on along the minus strand of CAKOGP040000113.1, from coordinate 534,054 downwards.
TGACAATGATTTCCTTGGCATTCTCTGATATTAGTCTGATTCCCTCGTTCTAAAGCCGCCGCTTGCTGTGGCCCATCAAACAAAAGTATGGAAAGAAGATTTCTTGGGCTGATCTTATTATCTTGACCGGAAACGTTGCTCTAGAGAGCATGGGAGCTGAAACATTCGGCTTTGCTGGTGGAAGAGAAGACGTCTGGGAGCCCGAAGATGACGTGAACTGGGGACAAGAGACAACTTGGCTCACCGATAGCAACCGATACAAGGGTGACCGAGAACTGGACAATCCACTTGGTGCAGCTGAGATGGGTTTGATTTACGTCAACCCCGAAGGTCCAGGCGGTGATCCAGATCCTGTAGCATCAGCGAAGGATATTCGAGAAACCTTTGGTCGCATGGCTATGAATGACGAAGAGACAGTGGCCCTTGTTGCTGGCGGGTAAGTCGTTGTGGCTTCATAATGATTCTATTCTTCTGATTGATTACTCATCATACTTTTATACTCGGATCAGCCACACCTTCGGAAAAAGTCATGGCGCTGGCGATCCCTCGAACGTTGGTCCTGAGCCTGAAGGTGCTCCAATCGAGCAACAGGGCTTTGGCTGGGCAAACAAGTACAAGACTGGAAAGGGAGAACACACAATTACCGCAGGACCAGAGGGAGCTTGGACCACGAATCCAACAAAGTGGGATAACGGCTATTTCGACGTCCTATTTGGCTACGAATGGAAGCTCACCAAGAGTCCTGCAGGGGCCAATCAATGGACTCCGATCGACCAGAGCGCGAGTGATACAGTTCCTGATGCCCACAATCCTCAAAAGCGCCACGCTCCAATGATGATGACATCAGACCTAGCGCTCATCAGGGATCCCATTTATAGACAGATCTCGGAGCGCTTCCACAAGAACCCAGCCCAGCTCAAGGAAGCTTTTGCAAAAGCATGGTATAAGCTGACCCATCGTGATATGGGTCCTTATGCTCGCTGCCTGGGACCAGAGGTTCCACCACCGCAAAAGTGGCAAGATCCACTCCCGACGCTTAAATTCGCACCACTTACTGTAGCAGACCAAGCGCAATTGAAGGAGAGTATCTTGAAAAGCGGGCTCTCGCCTTCGCGTCTTGTGGCTACTGCATGGGCTTCGGCTTCCACCTTTCGACAGACCGACAAACGTGGAGGTGCCAATGGAGCCAGGATTCGACTCAATCCGCAAAAGACTTGGTTAGTCAACGAGCCCGACGAGCTCGCAGAGGCGTTGGTAGTCTTCGAGGGTATCCAATCCACATTCAACGCTACAGGAAAGAAGGTGTCCATGGCAGATCTGATCGTACTTGGTGGATGCGCAGGTGTTGAGGCCGCTGCAAAGGCTGCAGGCCACGAGGTCAGCGTTCCATTTACACCTGGAAGAACCGATGCCACCCAGGAAACGACGGATACGGAATCGTTTGCTGTGCTTGAGCCGCTTGTCGATGGCTTCCGCAACTTTGTCCATCCAAAATTAGGAAAAGTCGAGGCTGAGGAACTGTTGGTGGATAAGGCACATTTGCTGTCTTTGACTGTTCCTGAAATGACGGTCTTGGTCGGTGGACTACGGGTTTTGGGCATTGGAGCCTCGGGTAGCAGTGCGTTCACTGATCGCGTAGGAGTATTGACGAACGACTTCTTTGTAAACTTATTGGACATGAGAACCAAGTGGTCTCCAGCCGGTGAAAACTTCTTTGAAGGCCGCGACCGAAGCACTGGAGAATCCACAATGACTGCCACAGGTGTGGATCTCATGTTTGGATCTCACTCAGTGCTCCGTGCAGTTGCAGAAGTACATGCCTGTAAAGACTCAGAAGAAGACTTTGTTCATGCCTTCTGTCTGGCGTTTGCGAAGGTGATGGACCTTGATCGATTTGATGTACCATCAGCACGGGCCCCGTAGAGACATTTGTAAATAGATTGTCCTGTGAATACTTGATTATCTATCGGCTTAGATTGTTTTTTGAAACATGAGACCAGCATTACTTCATACCGGTAGATACTTGGTAACGGATTTGACGTTTTACTCTCTCATCAAGGCGAAAGAATATTTGGCCATGTGAACCTGTGTAGGCAGTCAGATGAATCGAACGAATGAAAAGATTCAACATACCGTACAGTAGGTACGTGTACGGTAGCTACCGGAAATCCTTTGCTCCAACCTCCTCGTGACAAAAGCTTCATCGATGTCCAAACTTTTGCTCTTTCAAGTAGCTCGTACACGTACACGTACATACACGTTTACTGGACTGTAGACGCTCTACGCTCACGGACATGTTGGTCCTGAAACTTTAAATATACCAGAAGTATTTACGTCATCATGAGTATGAGTATGAGATTGGCCACGATAGAGTACTGTACTGTAGCTGTTTGGAATCATGAAACGGGCACCAAAAAAAAGAACCAACTTGGCTAGGATAATATGCGGCGTCGTGATTTTGCTTATGATGGTTGCCTTGAGCGGGAAGGAAGAGAACATACAGTTTCAAGAAAATCGAATCGACGATGCTGCTCTGTTTCCATCCAGAATAACTTATTCCTCGGGGGGACTGACGGCGACAAATGCTCCAATATTAGAACGAATAAAAGATGCACCGATGTCCCAACCACATGATTCGATAATAGCGATGCAAACTTCAGCCGAATCTCAATCATCGCCATTCCCTGCTGCTCGTCAAGTGGCTGCCAAATTGCCTGAAACACAAGCAACAATGATAAACCATGAAGAAGTCATACGAATACTACCCATATCTCAGACCGCTAGCCAACACAATATCGAAGAGAAACTTGCACAAGCAAGCAAATCAGAAGGAAGCATAGAAATACCAACAACAACAGAGCTGATGGAAGAAAAAACATCCTTTAATGGAACCAGCTCCTTCGGCGCTTGTTTGTTGTGGATGGACGATTACGAACTACTGATAGAGTGGATTGCTTATCACTATCACGTACTACCGTTGCGTCATCTCGTTCTATTTCGAGATCCCAAGAGCACTAAGGATCCGTCGCCGATTTTCGATCGTTGGCGGCCCTATGGTATGCACATCACATATTGGACAAGCCTGGAGAACTTTACACACTTTCCAAACAACAACGCATTGGAGGAACTGAAGGGCAATCCCCAAAAGCAACACATTGAGAGGCAACACTTTTTCTATCGCAACTGTTTGATGCACCTCAAACGAGAAAAGTGGGGATGGACGTTCGTCGGGGACACGGATGAGTTTGTACTTCTCAACAGCAAAGTAGTTCCAGAAGCTCGGGAAATGATGAAGCAACCAGGAATCATCATGGAAACTATACTGAAAGCGCGGACTACCAATCGAATTCCCAACTCAAACAAACATATGAACAAGCGACAGCTACAACGATGGGGAAATCCATCGAGACATTGCGTGTGCCTACAGCGCCATCAGTTCGGAGGGTTTGAGAGCCCTGAAGAGGCTGTGATGAAGGACGTACCTTCTTTTTTGGACCATTATCGCTTTCAAACCCTTCGGTTTCGACACCACCGTCGCAATACGATTGTAGGCAAGTCCATTATTGATTCCTCTCGTATTCCGCTAAAGGACTTTCGAAGGATGGGACATCACAGTGTGACGGATGAATGTGGAAGCTATTGGGGAGATGGTGATGATTTGATGATTGTGAATCATTATCTTGGGAGTTGGGAGTATTTTAGACGGGACAATGATTTTCGCGGGCAGCGCCGAAAGAGGTTTCTCGAAAAGAATGCTTGGATCAAAGACACCCTGCATTCAAATCGAGGAGACGAAATTCGTCAATGGATGGGCGGATTTGTGGAGCACTTTGGAAAGGAAGTGTCATTGTCACTCTTGGAGGGAGCTGGGTTTCCTTTCAACAATGAAACTGCTCTGGAGACGATAGGGGGATGAAACAATGATCGGATCAGCTCGACTAGAAAAACTGCAAACCAACTACAGAGTCGAGCAGAATTTAAGGCAGAAACTGTCGGCACTACAATTAGGGTGTAGCCAACTTCGTTCACAAGCACCTCAAGATGATCGGAGTATGTGACAGATCTGCTATGGGCTTGGCTTGGGGGAGATGATCGTAGAACTCGACTGCATGCCCACCAGCGAAGGTATCATTCCCATGATGCAATCTCCACCCATCGTCAAGATTGCACCAGCCCGGCATTATCTCGAAGGGTTGCGAGAGAAAATCAGTTTCCTCAGCTGCGACATGAATAATTCTAGTGGACGTGCAAACGTGGAAAAATTATTGGACATGATCAAAAATCGATACTCTGAAAATGAATTGGGTCAAGCAGTAGTCTTATCAACTATGGGGACATAGCTAATTGTGTTCCACAGCCTTTGTATGCTCCAAACAATTCGTTTCGCTTCAGCACCTCTGAAATCAATCAATTTCTCTAATATTTGTTCCATCAAATTTCGTTTAGCGGCGTATTCGCCGGGGCTGTGACCAATGCCTTTCGAGTCGCTATCCGTGATAGAAACCTTGGGCCCCTTTCCGAGAAGTTCAGTCCAGATTCTTTTTAGGTGACATTTTGGGGTTATTCGTTGTCAAGTATTGGCAGAGAGCGTGATTGCCGTAGCGCCAGGGGGTATCCATTATTTTGTCAGAACTTGGAGCGCTTGAAAAGGATTGATGGTACCTATCATCTTCATATCAATAGCAAATCCGGCCTGTTGCAGCACGATCATCAGGCTTTCATCGTTTTGTGAATTCATGTTTTAGAAGTCTTGCAATATCGTCGTTTTGAATCAACCACCTGGTCGTTTCACCTTAGTTAAAATCATCTTGCTGAAAATTGACAAGGACCACGTGCCTTCGTCAACCTGTTCTTATCATCTTGCTCTTTTGCAAGTGCCTAATAGCTTGATGCTCTGAAATAGATTGAATAGATGGCCGCGCAGCCGCGGTAGATTTGACTATGTCGGGAGCCGCGTTTTGTTGGATGGCTGGTGCTGGCTGATGGGCGCCCAGTCTAGTGAAATAATACATTCGGTCAATCCAACCTATCTCTGTCGTGAACGCTGATGGCCCTTTTGATGAGCTGCATCACTGTATTTGCATCTTCGTTAGTATCATGTTCAGTATTGTCGTCAGGCAAGGGTAGCCAGTTAACTCTAATATGCGACAAGTTGTTGATGAGATCCCAATATTCCTCGCTTGGATCTGGCAAAGTACCCTGTTTGGGAGCGTATAGCAAAACCAAAGAGGCACCATTCGGTAAGAATGGCGCAGTTGCCAAATCCGTCGGGGTACTTGACACCAGCACAGTGGTCTGACTCAGAAGTTTAATTTGGTCCAACGGAACGACAGATTTCCAATTGTATTCCTCAACTCTTTCTACCCTTGCATCATTCGAGAATGTTGTTTTCAGTTCATCAAACAGTGATTGGATGGATGGGTTCGAAGATTTGGCCAAGATAATCTTGTGTGGAGCCTTTGTCGAATCCAAAGCTGCAATGTCGTTGTCTCCCAATTCCAGATTTTGCAAAGCCCAAAGACGAAACTTCCAGAACACACCACCCCTTCCACGGTTCTGTGTCATGCCTACTTTTGAGGTGACACTGCGGCGACGCCGCTGAACTGGCTTTAGTTTTGCTTCGCTCTCTGCCTCGGGTGGGCCCCTGGTCCGATGCATTCCATGACTCGTCAAGGCAGCGGTACCCATCAAACCTTGCTTCGCGCACACCAAATCCGACTTCGGACTTTGAACGCCAGTAAAAGAATGTAAGGAATTTGATATTTCTAGCTTCACCTTGCCTTGTGAGGTCAATACTGATGGTAGACGCATCATCAGTGACGATGTTGCCTGCATGAGATCCTCATTGTTTTCCAAATAAGTATTTGGCAACAGTAGTGGTCGATAGCTCTGGTCGAATTGAAAGATTTGAAGTAGGTTGAAAATTGACAGAAAGTCTTCCCATAGCACACTCATTATGGGGCTAGATACTGATGCCGAGGGATGATAGGGAATCATGACAACGTCTTGTGGTAGTGCATAGAATGTAGAAGGTGGAGTTGATAAAACTTTTGGGAAATACTTCAACTGATTGGATTGCGTGTTGTCCATAGGAGTAGAATTCGCCCATCCTAGCGGAATACCTCCCAATGCAACTGATGCAGCTAAGTTTTCAGTGTCGCCCTTTTCAACGTCACCAGCACCAGCATCAGCAGCTGATTGCACAAGTGTTTGTGAGGCATCCATCGAAAGGATTCGATCGGTCCACTCTTTCAATGAGGCGTCCTCTGGTCTAGAATATATCTCGTATTCTTGCTCCTTTAGATTGAAACACATGAATCGAATATTGCAAGATCGTACCATCCAGTGGTCTTCTTGGTAGTTTTCTCCGATGCAATGTATATTGGATTTAGGCCTGGTATGACTGGAATTGCTGATGGTTTGTAGTCGTACAGGGAAGCCGTTGAATGTCCCATCTGCCGCGGACGTGTGCGAAGGACGTTGATCTGCGCGAAGATTCGGATGGTTTTGGATGGATAACTGATCACTACCATGCTCGCGACTGTTTAGTAGACTTTCCAAACTCCACTGCGAGAGAAATAGTATTTCCAAATACACAACTATCCCAAAGCCCAAGAGATTGGCGTAGTGCTTTGCCTTTCGTCGGCAATTGTTATATCTACTGGCGTGTGAGGATGTAGGTGAAATAGCCGGTGGATGTGGCCGTGGCCTCCATGGCCTCATCAGAGGCAAAACGACTTGCGAAGCTTGTGCAAGAAGTTGGAAGTGTCATCGAGGAAAAGGTGAAGTCGATTATTGTTTTGCGTTGCTTCGCTGTGGCAGTCGTGGGAGTCATTCGTTCGATTCATTTTGAAGAAGCTACAAAATCGAGCCTCAATTTCTTCTCGCTCTCGACGAGAAAGAGCGAATTCAACAAGTTTCTCAAGTATGTATGAAATAATTCTGGTCTCATGTTTCAAGAAAAAAATCTAAGCCGATAGATAATCAACTATTCACAGGACAATTTATAAACGACTCGACGGGACTCTTGTTGACAGCACATCAAATCGATCAAGGTCCATCACCTTCGCAAACGCCAGACAGAAGGCATGAACAAAGTCTTCTTCTGAGTCTTTACAGGCATGTACTTCTGCAACTGCACGGAGCACTGAGTGAGATCCAAACATGAGATCCACACCTGTGGCAGTCATTGTGGATTCTCCAGTGCTTCGGTCGCGGCCTTCAAAGAAGTTTTCACCGGCTGGAGACCACTTGGTTCTCATGTCCAATAAGTTTACAAAGAAGTCGTTCGTCAATACTCCTACGCGATCAGTGAACGCACTGCTACCCGAGGCTCCAATGCCCAAAACCCGTAGTCCACCGACCAAGACCGTCATTTCAGGAACAGTCAAAGACAGCAAATGTGCCTTATCCACCAACAGTTCCTCAGCCTCGACTTTTCCTAATTTTGGATGGACAAAGTTGCGGAAGCCATCGACAAGCGGCTCAAGCACAGCAAACGATTCCGTATCCGTCGTTTCCTGGGTGGCATCGGTTCTTCCAGGTGTAAATGGAACGCTGACCTCGTGGCCTGCAGCCTTTGCAGCGGCCTCAACACCTGCGCATCCACCAAGTACGATCAGATCTGCCATGGACACCTTCTTTCCTGTAGCGTTGAATGTGGATTGGATACCCTCGAAGACTACCAACGCCTCTGCGAGCTCGTCGGGCTCGTTGACTAACCAAGTCTTTTGCGGATTGAGTCGAATCCTGGCTCCATTGGCACCTCCACGTTTGTCGGTCTGTCGAAAGGTGGAAGCCGAAGCCCATGCAGTAGCCACAAGACGCGAAGGCGAGAGCCCGCTTTTCAAGATACTCTCCTTCAATTGCGCTTGGTCTGCTACAGTAAGTGGTGCGAATTTAAGCGTCGGGAGTGGATCTTGCCACTTTTGCGGTGGTGGAACCTCTGGTCCTAGGCAGCGAGCATAAGGACCCATATCACGATGGGTCAGCTTATACCATGCTTTTGCAAAAGCTTCCTTGAGCTGGGCTGGGTTCTTGTGGAAGCGCTCCGAGATCTGTCTATAAATGGGATCCTTGATGAGCGCTAGGTCTGATGTCAGCATCATTGGAGGGTGGCGCTTTTGAGGATTGTGGGCATCAGGAACTTTATTACTCGCACTCTTGTCGATCGGTGTCCATTGAAAGGCCCCGGCGGGACTCTTGGTGAGCTTCCACTCGTAGCCAAATAGGACGTCGAAATAGCCGTTATCCCACTTTGTTGGATTCGTGGTCCAAGCTCCTTCTAGTCCAGAGGTAATTGTGTGTCCCCCCTTTCCAGTCTTGTACTTGTTTGCCCAGCCAAAGCCCTGTTGCTCGATTGGAGCTCCTTCAGGCTCAGGACCAACGTTCGAAGCATCTCCAGCACCATGACACTTGCCAAATGTGTGCCTATCGGTACAGTCGTCGGGGTGGAAATTGTATATTAGTCGATGTCATATTCTGGATCCATAGAAGAAAAGAACGAATTACAGACTTACCCGCCAGCAACAAGGGCCACTGTCTCTTCGTCATTCATAGCCATGCGACCAAAGGTTTCTCGAATATCCTTCGCTGATGCTACAGGATCTGGATTACTATTCGGACCTTCAGGGTTGACGTAAATCAAACCCATCTGAACTGCACCAAGTGGATTGTCTAGTTCTCGATTATCCTTGTATCGGTTGTTATCACCGAGCCAAGTTGTTTCTTGTCCCCAGTTCACGTCATCTTCGGGCTCCCAGACATCTTCTCTCCCACCAGCAAAGCCGAATGTTTCAAAGCCCATGCTCTCTAGAGCAACGTTTCCGGTCAAGATAATAAGATCAGCCCAAGAAATCTTCTTTCCATACTTTTGTTTGATGGGCCACAGCAAGCGGCGGCTTTAGAACGAGGGAATCAGACGAATATCAGAGAATACCAAGGAAATCATTGTCAATATGGTAACAAGAAACTTACGCCTTGTCGAGGTTGCCATTATCGGGCCACGAATTCAGTGGGGCAAATCGCATTTGACCTGCTCCGGCTCCTCCACGGCCGTCATGTATACGATAGGTTCCTGCAGAGTGCCAAGCCATACGAATAAAAAACGGTCCGTAATGATTATAGTCTGCGGGCCACCAGGGCTGAGAATCAGTCATGAGAGCCCTAAGGTCCTTCTTGACAGCTTCCAAGTCCAAAGATAGGAACCCGCTGGAATAATCGAATCTCTTTTGCATGGGATTTGTCTTCTCATTGTTCTGTGAAAGGATCTTCAAGTTGAGTTGTTCAGGCCACCAATCCTTGTTGTTGGTTCCATTTCCGGAGTGCAAGAAAGGGCACTTTGGGCTTGACATTGTTGCTTCGGTACATTCGTCAAGTTTCAATTGTCTTTTGGTGAAGGTGTCGAGATGTGGGATGTTGGATTGGGTCTCCGAAAGTTTGCGCGAAAAAGTTGTGCGTTCGACCCCCTCGAGCCGAACCCGATCGAAGTCCGAAGCGGTCATTTTGTTCGACCGGCGATGAAAGCTTACCATTCTTTTTTTGGCCTATTGGCCGTACCGGTAGAATATACAGTTTTCGAAGTAGCGGGAGAGATTCCGCGTTCCGCTCCTCACGGAGACTGCTTCAAATATATAAGCTCCATTCAAAGAACTATTTCGAGATATTGATCCTGGCATTACTCAAATATGTTGCGAATTGTTCCTCGGGGTTACGGAAAGAGCATTTTTGAAGCTTACGAACCGATGGTGGCACTGCCTTGTTCAAAATCATGTAGGTAGCAAGCTCTACCGGTACCAGGTACTTGGTCGGTGGTACCATTGTAGCATGGAGACGAGAAAGAGTCGGGGGAGTCATTCATACATTCGATTCGTCTGACTAACAAACTAAATAACCAAACGAAAACGTTTCACCACAACTTTTCGAATACAATAAAAATGATCCGTTGACAGCAATCACAAACAACATCATCATGTGTGGAATCCAGTTACAAGTATGGACAGAGCAATCGTCGTCTAGATGGGAAGATTTCTATAGAGAACATGGTTCGATTTTACGGAATCGAGGCCCAGACCATTGCCAAATGGTAGATGCAACAAAGCACTTCTACAGTTGTCGTTCTGTCCAGCTTCGAGCATCGGTATTGCAAATGCGGCACGAACTGATACCTCAACCAGTGCAGATTAAAGATGATATGTATCTCTGTTGGAATGGGGAAATTTATGAATCAAATTTGCCGTCCAGCCAAGACGAAGAACAGCATGAGGAGCTCTGGGAGTACGAAACCTCCGACACCTTAATCGTCAAAGAAGCACTGAAGGTAGCATTGTTGGAACAAACAATTGGCGATGATATTGATGACGGTAGGAATATTGGGAACGCAATTGCACAAGTCATGTCCAAATTGCATAATGCCGAATTCGCTTGCTTGATACTAACGAAAGACAACATTTACTACTGTCGTGACAATTGGGGAAGACGGTCGCTTTTGCGTTGGAACTGTCCTGATGGGAGTGGCTCCTTCCAGATTGCTTCGACTGCTGAGATATCGACTTCTGATGCTGAGAATAAAAGCTACAATCAAGATGATAAAGAAGAAAAGGAAGACGGGCAGGAGTGGACTGAAATACCGCCCGGGGCAGTCTATCGAATACATATTGGCGGTGAAGATGGGACGATGTCAACTTCTGTAATTCCGTTTTCATCTTCTTCCTCCCTCTTGTCTCCGCCGTCTTCCAACTCAATTCTACCATCAGTAGTTCCACCTACGCCACCGGATGGAGTCTCGACTGAGTTGTGGCAAGCATCCTTTGTCCTTGAAGATTGTTTGAGACAGGCTGTAAAAATGCGACTTGACCAACACGCCCCCAGTGCCGTGCTCTTTTCAGGTGGCCTCGATTCGGCAGTGGTGGCTGCCTTGGCCGCTGCTGAACAAACCGCCACGTCCACTGCAGACCAGAAGCATCAGCAGTTGTATTTGTACAATGTCTCCTTTGGGCCTACATTTGAAAAGAGCAATGATCGGAAGGCCGCCTTGGTGACAGCCGGAATGTTAAAGGACAGATATCAAGATACGAAGGATATATTATTTCAAGACATTGTTGTTGATTGGGAGGACATTCAAAAGTACGAACCACACATTCGGACGCTACTCCAACCAAAGAACACCTTGATGGACGTCAATATTGGAATTGCTCTATGGTTTGCGAGTCGTGGTAGTGTCGATGGCGATGAGAATGACGTTTATCCCGATGGAGAAAATCGCATTCGGAGTCCTCGAGCGCTACTCTTGGGTATGGGAGCCGACGAACAGCTTGGTAAGACCCACTCGACTTTGACTGTCTTTACTTTTTTTTTACTTTTACCTAACTCGATGAATCCTCTTATCTGAAATATTAGGAGGGTATGGTCGTCATCGAAAGGCTTTTGACAAAGGCGGATGGGGACGACTAAAAGAGGAATTGGACATGGATCAGGCCCGTTTTTGGGAACGAAATCTTGGTCGAGACGATCGCATTTGCGCCGATCATGGAAAAGAGGCACGATTTCCGTTCCTGGATGCCAATGTGGTGAACTTTTTGAAGGGGTTGCCGCTGGATCAAATTTGCGATTTCTCTTTGCCTCCTGGGGAAGGAGATAAGCGCATCCTCCGTCTGGTGGCAGCTCGATTGGGATTGGACCACGCCAGTGGTCTGGTCAAACGAGCTATTCAGTTTGGAAGCCGGATATCACATTTGAGCGATGCGAAGCGATTTGGCAGTCGACGGAAGGCCAAAGGAGAAGCATCCGTCAAATCAAAATAGAGTCATACGAGCTAGTTGAAACGTGAAATGAATTAGCGCTATAGGTAGCTTTTATAATATTGGTATAAAAGATGACTACTGGACAAGGTTGTCGTTGAAATCCAAAAGAAACAGACCAGAATCGAGCTGTTTGTTCGTTGCTTAACTGCTTTCTTCTTCTTCTTCTCCCTCCATTCCTTTGTGATCCTTAGAAGGATCAGGGTTGTAGTCAATATCTACATCAGAATCATTGATGTGCTCCCACAAGCGCTCCTTCAAGTACATATCCAAAACCTCCATTTCATCCTTAGCTTGTTCTACCAATTCCTCCACTTGTCCGCACTGACACAAATCTTCCACCATATCAGGGTCCTCAGGGTTTTCCATGGCGACCTTGATTCGGTAACGTGCAATTTTTTCCACATCTACTCGGTATTGGGCAGTCTCGGGCAAGTCACTGGCGGCCATGCGATCCAAGAGGGCTTGGTATTGAACAACAATGTTGGAGACGCCATTTGGATCATATGGAAGGCCGACCTGAGAGAATTGAAGCGGAAAGTTAGTGTTAGAATCCATTCCAGAAACGACAATCGAAATTTTTGGAAAGCCTTCCACTGTTACAATTAAAATATCACTCACAATTCCTGTAGATGTCTTTCCCTTGCCATATCCTGGAACAATATCAGTTGAGAAAAGAGCAACACCAGTCGGTCGGAATACCGGTTGGATCAAAGCCTTCCTAGCAATAAATTGGGAAACTCTGGATAGCATATTATAGAGCAGATAGGAATAGCAAGAACTACCGTATGACGAGAGGAAACGTCCAAGAAAGCCAACACTGTTGCTTCATCGTCATCGTGAGTCTCCAAGAGGGTTGCTGCCTGGTCCTTCCGTCGTCGCTCTTCAGCGATGGAACCAGGTCAGGCAGAAACACTGTTTCTGTACTAAGTAGCTTTCAACCACAGGGTACGGTACTGTTGTGGAGAGGATACTCATTACTTGGAAGCAACACTAGAGTGGTCTATGTAAAAATATTCCTTCGTATACAATATATAAATTTACAGTCTTTGTGTTCTATCTAGCCATGAGATTAGACTCGTGCAATGTGTGGTGTTTTCTTTCTAGATTGAAAATTCAGAAGAAAGCTCCGATGACATGATAGAGGACGACATCATGCTGTCAACCTCCTCCACCAATGCCGATCGAAGTCGAGGACTGTCCACGTTCGACAAGTGTACGTCGCGTGTGCTGCTGTTTCTCTGTGCCAAGGTTCCAATGTCTGGCATTTCAAGTTGTGTCGAGCCATTGGATACCAGTTCCGACTCGGACAAGTGCAAAATTGCGTTGGATGGGCTGACTGCAGAGATACCAGTCAAGCAATTCTGCGAAATGCTCGAATTATTAATCTCTGCCAAGCCTTGCTCCAGGTAGATACCAGAGTGACCTCTGGCAATACCACGTCGGTGTTGACGGTTCCCATTACCATTCCGAACAACATCCGTATTCTGAATGGTTAGCTTACTTGCTGCAGCACCCACGTAGACTCCTGTAGCAGCGCAGTCATGAATGTAGCAGTTCCGAATGCTGAGATCTCCGCCGTCAATGTTGACAACACCTCTCCCTGATTCGGATGTAACGTCGACGTGGTCCAACACCGCGGTTGGCATGGGAGCCACTGGAATTGGCTGCTCGTCTGGACTCAGTGGTGGTTGAATCTGAACAGCGGCATTACCATTCCAAATGTCCAGCCCATAGGTAATATGACGGAGTTCCAAGTTTCGCAATACACACGACCCTCGACGAACCTTGACTAGGGGTTGGTTGTGTTTCTTGCAACGTAGAGTCAAGACGGCGCGGTTTTTCCCCAGAACCATTCCAAACTCTGACGATCGTTCTGGGAATTCAAGAGGAGGTTCATCTTCGTCATCGGCGTCTACGGTCCGACAAGAAAGCAATTTTCGAAGACTTGTTTTGCGCTTCTTTGGTTTCTCATCATTGGGATATTCAATCACGTGATTGAAGGAGTCTGGGAGATCCATCGTCTCAACGGTGACACTGACTCCATGGTTGGCTTCGACGGTAATGGGTTCTTTGAGAATATATCTTCCAGGACGCATCAGCACCCGAACGGATCGGTTTTGCAAGTGCTTGTGAGTGGTCGCACTAGCCAAGGCTCTAGTGATGGATGGAAAATCGACAGGGACACAGGGGTTGTATCGGTAGTAATCTCTCCAGCAGGATGGTGTCTCGTCTTCTTCTGTCCACTAAAAGTAAGAAAATGAAGAGTGAGAAATAGTGTTGGCCGTGAAAACGACGACGACCATTAAAAACATACCTTGTACAATTCTTCAGACAGCGTCCTCCAAGTTTGTTCTTGAGAGACAAGCGCATTCCAGAACCGGTTGGTTTGTGACAGTTTCGAAACCATCTGTGGACCGGCAAAGGCCAAAATCTTGGGCAGCAAATCTTGTGGACAATCGCCCTGCAACCATTCCATTAGGTCAGAGGATGATGGATCACAGCAGGGCAGTTTCTTTGGACGAAAGAAACGGGCTGGGAGAGGCGAAGTCAGAGCTGTTGATGTAGAAGGCGGCAACATGAAGCGCTCTGAGTCGTCCAGAGAAAAAGAAGACGAGTCCAAGGCAGACATTCGGGAGCTTCGTGCTGACATCATTCGTTTCAGCAAACTCGGCGACTTGGGAGAAGCCAGGTTTTGAGGCACAGGCCTGGATTGTGTGGCCTCTACTGGCTGTGGCTGTTGTACCAAAGACATTGTGTGGCGATGAGGTTGAAGATTACAAGTGATTGTAGTTACTTCGCAAACGGAAAGTTCGTTGTAAGATTGACCGTTGCGTCGGAAATCTGAAATTTCTTAAGTTTCACAGAAAACCTGAAGAAAGTGACGAAAAGATCCAATTGCGGTGTCAACACTCTCGCAGATTAACGGAGGGTTACGAATGCTTTTCAGGATTGAAAGCAGAAGAGAAGAGAAGCACTTTCAATGTTCAAAGGCGAAAAAAACTTGACCTCTCCTATGTTGATTTTCCGCCGGTATCAAGAACAAGTTGATGCCAAAGAATGTAGCATTGGATGAAAACGTGGGTGGGAAATTCTTGATGGTCTTGCGAGGTTTGGCCGTAGTTTCCACGAATCGTACGAAATGTACCGGCGCACCGGTAAAGAGTCAAGCCAAACAAATGTGCTGGGTATCTCCAAGTTCCTGCCGAGTTCGGTTGCTGCCAGAAAATTGCAAACCATCGCGGAAACTTGGAAAAGTAGCCTTTAGTGGTATATTCAGTTTCTTATCGTGATCTTTTCAGTGATTTGTCCATCGACTAGTTGCTAATACCGCTCATTTTCAATGAGTCTGACTGTCCGCGTTTTCAAACTTCTGACCGTTACAAGACAGCTCAAATCGAAGATTCCCAAAATTCCCGGAAAAACGTGGTAGATTTTGATGTGAGTTGCGCCTTATTTTCAATTCTGACGTCGTACTGGTGCAGTGTACCAGTGTACCAGTAACCAGTACTCTACACCGGCACAGTCATTGACATTTCTTTGCTTGAGAAACGAGACAAGAACTACGACAAAGCAGTGAATCAATCATCAATCCGTCGCCAGTCAGTCGTCAGTTCCAATGTTGGTACTACCAAAGTCCCAAAAGATTTCCAAACCAAAAAATTGGAAATCTCCGAGCAATCACACGCGAGATGACAACGAAAAGCAAATCCAATCTCGACCATGAGATTGAAGACAAGCCCATCAAGTCCAAGAATTAATAGCACCCAATCACGATGGAAGACGCTGCTTTTATCAGGAGTAGTCATTGGCGGCGTTATTAGTCAGTCGCCACTTGTACAACAAAAGCCAACCGCCAGCCTCAATCCACCATCCGAATCCAAATCATCTTTGAAAAGGTCATCATTCACAAGATTGAAAGGTACAAAAGAAGATACTATCATACCGACTGTGGAATACGATGTCGATGGAAATTGCAAGGCGTTGCCATTTATAAGACCGGCCGGGACTTACTTTTTGAACGCCGACATCCAACCCGCGCCTTCGCCAGAGGCTGTGACACCTGCCTTTCACGTCGGTTCTTTTCTTGCGAACAAAGTCACGCATCACATGTTGGGCGACATTCCTCATTTTGAATTAATCAAAGAGTTGTTGGAAGGCAAAGAAGGAGGACTAACCCTGGACATTGGTGCGAATCAAGGATTTTATACCTATTACTTGGCGGCACTTGGGATGGAAGTTCATGCGTTTGAGATTCAGGAGGCCAACTTTGTGTCGCTGCAACACGGAGCCGAATACAATCCCAAGGAAGTTGCCGAACAAGTTTTTGTCTATCCAGTTGGATTGGGAACCCGGACGGGGCGAATGAGTATGGGTGGATCCACCTACGATGGACATTTGAAAGGAATCGTGGGCTTGAATGATGGAACCATTCAAACGACTTCCGTAGATTGCTTTGTTTATCAAAACATTCAAAATTTGGGCAACGACCTGCTTTCGAATGTAGCCTTTGTCAAGATTGACGTAGAGGGCTTTGAAATTGCCGTCCTACAAGGTGCGAGGCAGAGTTTGTTTGGACCACAGGGGCATGTGGGAGGCTTAATTATGGAAGTAGGTCCCAGCCGTTGGAATCGTGCCTTTGTCAGTTTCAACATTGGAGTGCAAGAAATGAAGAAAGTTGCCGGTCATTTTCAACAATCATACATTTTGGTAAGGACCAGTGGCACCTTTGTCCAATCATGTCCAACCAGCCTTGTAAAAGGTGTCATCCAGGATACGAACCCAAGAGTATTGGAGGGAGCCGAAATGTACAAGATGGAGATGGATGAATGGGAGCCAGTGCTGAGTAAACTGAATGAAATTGAAGGAGACTGCAACTTTTGGTACATCAACTAGAAAATTGAATCAATTGCAGTTTGATTATAATTGCAAGTTGTGGTGATGGGAGCAGATCACCACTAATGGGCATGTTGTCGTCGATCAACAAATATCCTTCGGTGAAATTCTGATGGACATCGATTTTGCACTGCGTTGTCTAGGAACATTGATGGTGACATTTCATTACCAGGATGAATTTGGAACGCCCATGAGCATCACTGTACCTTGGGCTGCGACAATCAAAACATCCCTGCGAATGGGCTGGATTCCAGTAAGGTCAGAGTAAAATACTCGAAGTGTTACAACACTGTAGAACATGGCCCATTCCGTCTCATTCGTCCACCGGCATGAATGCGCGAGTGATAAAGAGAATCTAAGAGAATAGAGAGACTCAATCATACTCGTCATCATTCCTTTCACGGATGCCGTTTGGCAAATACGAAACGGTGCTTCTTTCCGAACTTTCCAAAGGTCTAGCCGGAGTTATTGGAACACTTTGTTCCAGTTTCTCCTTTCTTTCCGCTGACATTTCATTTGAATCGTCATCGGGAATGATGCATATTGTTGCGGATGCCGGAGCCAATTCCGTGCTTCTATCACGGTTGTTGCCTTGGTCCTCGTCACCGTCGTTTTCGCTTCCATCGGGGTCGCCCCTGGCATGATCTCCTTGTTCTAAATCATGTGGTGGCTGGTCCAGCGGCTCTTCCACACACCCCAAAGGAGTTGCCACAGCTTCAATGTCCAAGCCCTCTTTAATGTATTCACCAACTCGACCGCTGTACACAAAGTACAGAATCAGGAGTCCGGATAACATCCACAAGCCAGCGGTTATTGCCAAGGTCAACATGGAGCATGGCAAATACCGAATGGTATCTGGATCACATTGGTCCTCAATATGCAACAGACGAAGAACACATATTCCACCCATTGAAAACTCTAATATTCCGGCCAGTATCATTCCAAGTCGTTTCGTTTTCGAATGGAAAAAGCAATTCGCTAGCGTAATAATGAATACCATCACCGCCAAGACTCCGTAAATCGCTTGCAACAATGACATGACCAAGGCGGCAATGGAAATTAGAACTGCAATGATAAAGACGACATCGCAGTAGGGACTTAGAGTTCATGACAACAAAAATCATAGTAGTGCAGGGGCGGATGAGTCAATCATAAGAGTTTTCACATTCCACCATTTTGGCGCAGTTTCTTCCCTCTTCCTTACCATATCATTTTCATGCTTATTTTCCTCTCATCGTCGATCTGTTCGGCAATGGGCATTGCAACAGTATTACTTGGGCAATGTGTCGTTGAGCAATGTGTTGCTTTCTTTCGTGGCTTATTTTTCTTGGATTGATTAAATTTAGGAGTCGTCGTCGGTGGTTCCATGGTTCGTTGCCAGATCGATTATTATTGCCCCGTGACCCGTGACTGCGGGTCCTTCCGCTGAAAGGCCTTTCAAAGTACTCACGTGGTGGGAGCGAGCCTGAAACCAATGCGTCGTTCACATAACGTCTGTTTAACCGCTACGTACTTCTGGCATCTTGGAACTTCTTCTCAGGCCGCTTGTGAACTTCGGATTTGGGTCTGTTGAAAATACGGAAAGTCAAGTTTCTGGAGTATCTGGTATGGCAAAAGGTGTAGTTGTATCTCTGCTACCGTGGTAACAATTCCAGCTACTTTTTATTTCTGGTGTATGTATTGGGGCTTCTACTACTGTACCTTTTGTGGATGTGAGAACGTGGGTTTTCATCTAGAGTACAGTATCAGGTACACTATGGCAAGTGAACTAAAAGGTGTACTAGTCGTAATGCATGATTGTAGGTAGGTATCACTGGTAACAATTCTATCATTATGGTTAGCATGTATATATATAAGTATCTCTATCGTTCTTTGTCCATTTCATAACATTCATGTTTGTTTCTTCTCCCTACACACCACAATGTCACATTTAGCCCTTTTACTGGCAACTTTCTTGCGCCAACACTTCACTGGGCAGACTTCTTTTTGGAGGCTGATTTACGTTTGCTTTTTCTTCGTTTATTCTTCTCGTCCTTATCTGCTGCTGACCGTCCTTCTTTTTCTTTTTTGTGGAGGGCACTGCTTCTCCTTCTTCGAGACTGTTTCTTTCTGACCATTAAGGTCGACATTGTCCGAGTGGAATCCTCAATCTCATCAATTCCAGCCTCATCTTTGAGACCACTCTTGTAGGCTTCTTGGGCTTCAAGTTCATCCTCCACAGCATATTGCAAAGCTTGTTCGACGTTTTCTTTGGAGACGGACTCGGATGCCATTGCCAGTCGTTCGGGATCATCGTAGTTTTCCGTCCATTGGGCATCCTGTTCGTCCATTACGGCAGACAACAGCTTGCTAACGGTGGCTTCAAACTTATCATGACCCTTATCAGTCCAAGCGTCCAATCCGCGGTACGTCATTCCTCGCTTGCACCGTTTGCCCGCTTCATATCGGCGGACCATTTTATCGTGCTTTTTGTTGATTTCCGCCTTGTCGTCCTTGTCGTACCAGGTCAATTTTCGTTCGGCTTCGCTGTAGTCTTCGAGGCATATGACAGTGCATTGTCTCACACTGGCGGAAAACCGGACTCTACGTGTCGTAAAGAAAAAGTCGTCGCTGACATCGGCCTCGGTGATGGAATCGTGCAAGATTTTTTCTGGATTGGAGAGCTCTTTTGGCTCTTTTTCTTTCTTGGTCTTTTTTAGTTTGGGAAGGGATGGCATTGTAATTGATACTGTTTTGATATTGATTGCAACTCTTTGTGCGCTTGTAGGTGTGTGTATGAATTGGTTCTTGGACTACCTTATAGACGATCGATGCAATACTACTACTCTAGTGTTGTGATGCTGGTTTTATGCAATGTTTTATTGAAGGTGCGTGAGGAAAGATCACAGAGTCAGTCAGCCGGATTGCCAATGAAATTTTCGGAACAAAAAATACGTTTATTGCAATTTTACTTATGATGCGGGAGTCGATGATAATATTTAACAGAATGTGGCATATGTGTACGGAAGACTTATGCTCCTCGTTCACGTCCCTCCCATTTTGTTTGGACTCTTGTGATTCGCGACTCGGTTCGCGAATATTTCTCGTTTGTGTGGTTGGTCGACGGCCCCTTCGGAGCGGCCACAGTCCGGCAGCGCGACGGTGAATATTTCTCCGTCCGCCATCATTCGCTTGCTTCCTTCCTGTTCATGCCACGTGCGTGTGTGGTACCGGTACCAGTACCTGGTACCGTTACCTGGTACCAGATACAGTACGTGCCGGATAAGAGCGGGTGAAGGACAGGCCAACTTTCCGTCAGTCAGTGACAGTCAGTCAGTCCGTCAGTCAGTCAGTCAGTCGGTCGGTGTATCAGCTATAGCAGCCGTCTTGCTTTCCTTCCAAGTGCAGGAGTGAGCAAGAGCAAGGATTCTTCATTCGGCGTGCGGGTGAAGGACAGGTCGCCTAATTTTGTGGGGCGCCAATGCGATGCAACACAACATCCTACCAACAACCAGCAAATTATAGTAGTTCCTCTTTTTTGACAATCGTTAAAAGGACCAACACTTGCACGGATTGGGATCAATAAAGCGTGACAATTTATATTGCTGAAAGCTTTGACATCAGCTCATTCCAAATCTCCATCACATAAAAATAGAAACCAAACATAACAAAACAACTAACACACAATGGCACAATCCATGGCATTCAATTCGGCCGCTGGCTTGGGCGGCATGCTCAAAGACGGTCACGAACATTATTTTGACGACATGGAAGGGGGAGCGGTTGTCGCTCGTAGTATTGCGGCAGCCTGTGAACTGTCTCGCATGTTGGCATCCAGTATGGGACCTCAAGGACGCTGCAAATTGGTGGTCAACCACTTGGAAAAGATGATTGTCACGAGTGACTGTGCCGCCATTCTAAAGGAAATTGAAGTGGAACATCCAGCTGCCAAGCTTTTGGAGAAAGCAGTTCGCCAACAAGAGACTGAATGTGGAGATGCCACCAATCTGTGTTTGATGTTTGCCGGAGAGCTATTGAACAGTACTCTGGATTTGATGAGAACCATGGGATGGAGGCATTCTTCGGATATTTTGGAGGGTTATCACATGGCAGCGGATAAGTTACTGAACGATCTATTGCCCAACACTTGTGTCGTTCAACAAATTGGTCACCCCGCCAAGGATATCGAAGGTCTCAAGACTGTCTTGAAGCCAGTCATGGGATCGAAGCAACACGGAACGGAGGAAGTCTTGGCTGATTTGGTCGCCCAAGCATGTCAAATTGTCCTCAAGGAAGGTCTTGTTTTACAGCCCGAATCCATCCGTACCGTCAAGATCATGGGAGGAAATCTCGGTGAGTCGGTCTGCATCAAGGGTTTTGTTGCCAAACGTGCTGTCGAGACCGTTTTGACATCGGCAGAAGATGCCAAAATTGCCGTCTTTGCCTCTGGTATTGAAGCCAGTTCCACGGAAGCAAAGGGAACTGTCTTGATGAAGACTGCAGATGATCTCAAGAACTACAACAAAACAGAAGAGGCCAAGATGGACGAAATTATTGCAGGCATTGCCCAATCTGGAATCAAGGTGGTGGTTACCGGTGGCAGCATTTCCGACATGGCCCTCCACTTTATTGAACGATACAAGATGGTTGCGCTTCGCATTGGAAGCAAGTGGGAATTGCGTCGTCTATGCCAAGCCACTGGTGCCACTGCCTTGGTGCGATTGGGTGCGCCCACGCCTGATGAAATGGGACGTGCCACGGTTACTCAAAAATCTGTTGGAGGAACGACGGTCACAGTCTTTGAAAACGATGCCGAGTCCAAGATTGCCACCCTTGTCTTGCGCGCATCCACGTCATCTGTCTTGAATGATTTGGAACGTGCCGTCGACGATGGTGTTCATGCCGTGGAAATGGCCTGCAAGGATGGAAGATTGGTCTATGGAGGTGGTGCTGCGGAAATGGAGTGTGCTGTTCATTTGGATGCATTTGCTGACAAACATCCTGGATTGGAACAATATGCCATTCGGGCTTTTGCCAAGTCTTTGGAATGCGTGGCTCGTACTTTGGCGGAAAATGCTGGATGGGATGCCCTTCAAGTAGTCGCTGACTTGAGAGCAGCTCATGTCTCTGGAGAAGCCGACAAGGGAGTGGATATTGCCGACGCACCAGGAATTACCAGCATGAAGGATAGCGCAATCTATGATTTGTTCAAGGTGAAACGATCGGCTCTGAAGCTTGGTATTGAAGCCGCCACGACGGTGCTTAAGGTTGACCAAATCATCATGTCCAAAAAGGCAGGAGCAGGTCCTAGGCAATAAACTAACAAAGTGATGAGAGATCTTTTTGAGTTCAATTCCAAGGAGTGAGTGAGTCAATCTAGTTTAGGGGGTCACACGGGATTTACCGGTCACACGGGATTTACGTAGATCCTCGTACACACGCACTTTCCGGCGGGTCAAAAATTGCCAAGACCCATTTTTGTCAACAAATAAGATCCCAACACATCCCCCAATTCGACGCTGTCGAGCAATGAACTAGCCAGCAGCCAACAGTTCAAGACCGCAGATACGTAGTAATAGAGAATAAATTCAATTGTGTAGATACTGGGGAAAGAAGTGTCGGTGATTGGATTTCTGTGTACAAGCGCTGTAGCAACAACAAATATCACCAACGGCAGAATTCATACAAGTCGTCGACACGAACAACAATGGGGAAGAAAAGCAAGAATGTTGACCGATCTGTGAGTGAGATCATTCAAGCTCGACCGTCGTATGCTGATATATATAGTGCTGACGATCCTGTAAAGCCCGAACATAAAGCCGAAGGCGAAGAAGGAATCTGGTACCCCCCTCAGCTGGAATGGATGTCCGAAATTCCGGAAGTGGATGACTCCTTTCACATGAGTATCTCCGAAGGGGACGTGGAGGCAGAATACAATCGCATTGTAGGAATCAGTGATGACGATCTTGATGACGAGAAAGACGAGAAGAAGAGCAAAAAAGAGGAGAAGAAGTCCAGCAAGAAGTCCGTGAAGGAAGAATCATCGTCCGATTCAGGATCGGATAGCGACAGTGGATCAGATAGTGATTCAGATTCAGATTCCAGCACAAAAGATAAAGGCGGTGGGGCACTGTCGAGTGCACCACCTGCTGCTACCTACGCTGACTCGGATGGGGATAGTTACGAGACTGACTCATACGAAACAGATAACGGGAGTTATGAAACAGATACCAGTGAACAGCCGACGCCAGCCTCCAGCAGGAGTGAAATCAAAACAAAGTCGTCCAAGAAGAAGAGCAAGAAGGACGATTCCGATTCGTCGGATTCTGATGATAGTTCAGATTCGGACTCGTCCGAGACGGGGTCCTCAGATAGCTCAAGTGGATCTGACGGGTCTTCTTCAGACTCGGACGATTCTGACACCAAAGAGTCTGGTACAAAAGCGTCCAGTGCGAAAGCATCGAAATCTGAATCAAAAGGCACTGGCTCAAAAGACTCGGATGATTCCTCTGATGATTCATCATCGGCGCCGAAATCTTCCAAGGATGGATCAGACGACGAATCGTCTTCGAAGCATACAAAAAAACACTCCAGTAAATCAAGCTCCAAGCGCAAAAGTGAAATTAGCAAATCTTCCGGAAGCTCTAGTAGCGACAGTAAGAAGAAAAGACTCAAGAGTTTCAACTTTGGTGTCGGTTCTTCCGACGACGATTCTGACGATTCGAGCAGTGATTCTTCGTCTCCAATAGCTGTGGGTGCCTTTGGAGACAGACAGCCAAATGCTAATCAGGCCGCTCCCCGAATATCGAGAGCAGACCAAAATAGAGCTTTTATGCAAGCCGCCGCGACAAGCCCCCCATCACGACCATCACGAAGGGTTTATAATCAAGATGACCGCGTCGTTCCAGAAAATGAAAAGAAGTCATTCTTCCAGCGACTCGTTGGATTTTTCAAGAAGGAGGAGCAACTGCAGCAACCATTATATCCACGAGGACGGCGAAGCTCAGCTGCACCGGTAGGTTCACCAGCACCGGCTCCAGCACCATCCCAACGTCAATCGTGGTTTCGCAAATCTGAGGCCGCTCCAGCCCCTGCCCCTGCTCCGCTTCATCAACGCCAATATCAGCCGCCGCCTCGTGCACGGGCTCCGATGCATCCCCCTCCTCCACGGCCGCCTCCACCACCGGCACCACCGGTAGCTAGACCAGTTCCTCCAGGGCCAGCTCCGCTTGACTACGTCAATCCTCAATATGACCCATTGGAAAATGCTGATGGTGTATCCCAAATCTCTGAAACAGGATATGAAAGGAGACGACAACGAGAGAGGGAGTTTTCGCGTCCAACGAATCAATACGGTTATGTCGACACAGTCCCACTCGAACGTAGATATGATCGAGAACCAACCTATTTGCCCTCTGTCGCTTCTTCCCACATGAGTGTTCGAAACACCAAAGCAGCCTTGTCGGATATGGATCCAATTTCTGTTGGCTTTCCAAGACATGGTCTGCCCGAGTATCAACCGCAAAGGGAAGTTCGAAATACCAGGTCTGCTCTATCCTCATTACCAGTGCTATCGGTCCCCCACGAGGAAAGAAAAAATGGTACCAAGCATAAAGTTGCCTTGTGCGACCTTGAACCACTTTCTGTGGGGCTCGCGTATTCACCGTCGCTGGATGACGATCTTTCCGACAAATCTGGTCCACATCGATACGACCTCGAGGCTGGCAATGCGCGTCGTGAAGTTAATCTTGATGAGATGCTCAGAGTAGAAAGGGGGAATGAAATTAGAGCACAAAGGGAGAAAACTCAACAAGAGGAGGATCTGAGAAGACGATTGACAAGTGAAGCAGATGCGAATGAGGCGGCCCGGAGGATGCGGGAAGCGGAACGTATTCGAAGAATGCGGGAAGAAGAGAGGGCACGAAGGATTCAAGAAAACGAGAGGGCCAGACGGTTCCGCGAGGAAGATCTCCGCAGAAGGACGTATGAACAAGAGAAACGCGAGAGGGCTCCAGAAGAGACTGCCCGTGTCGACAAACCTACTTACTTCCGAATTTCTCTTCTATGCATTTGTTGCATCTGCCTTCTGTTGGGAGCATGTCTTGGAGTTGGCATCTGGGCTCTCCTTGAATATGTGGTTTTGAAAGACGAAAATATTCCAACAGTCGTTACCACACCCACAAATGCGCCAGCAGCACAACCAACACCACCGCCGACACCGCCGACACCGCCGCGTAAGTTTTTCTGCTCTCAACTATCTCTCATTCAAGCTTGCAAACTCATATTCTCGTTATACTTTCAGCTACAATTACCAATACACTTGAGGATATTCTTAAGCCGGTTCTCCCTGATGGCGGAACTTCCCTTGGGGTTCGAAACTCTCCACAGGCAAAGGCACTCGATTGGTTGGAAAAGGATTCAAACCTTCAGTCGTATAGTGATGACAGGATTCGACAGCGATTTGGCCTAGCAACCTTCTACTACAGCACAGATGGGGACAAGTGGACAAAAAAGGATCGATGGCTAAGCGAATTTGATGAGTGCACTTGGTACACCGCATTTGACGATTCCCCTTGTAGTGGTCAAGACTTCTCGCACCTCGTACTGGGAAACAACAACGTACGAGGGACCCTTCCAGCCGAACTTGTTCTATTGAAAAATAGTCTGGAAAGCATTTCGATTGGAGGTACCATCACAGGATCCCTTCCGTCGCAATATGGTGACTTGAGGCTTTTGCGTACTTTGCAGATTCATGGTACGAGCATTGAAGGCCGCATTTCAACAAACTTGAAGAATTTGGACTTCCTTGAGACGCTCGACCTTGGCAAGAATCGTTTCTCAGGTAATCTACCGCCATCACTATTTTCTTCCATGACAAGACTTCAAGTATTGGATGTCAGTAACAACCGCTTATCGGGATCTCTACCAACAGAGGTTGGGAGCATGACAAGCCTGAAGGAGCTAAGCCTGCGCGAGAACTTTCTTGTCGGGTCCATACCTTTTGAGATTGGCGACATCACGAATTTACAATCTTTGAATCTCGATGGCAATGGGTTTACTTCAATGCCTCGAAATCTTGGATTTCTGAAAATGCTCCGAGTACTTTCAATCCGAGATAATGCTCTAAGTGGAACTATTCCTGGTGAACTTGGTTTGCTTACCAAGTTGACAGCTCTTTATCTCGATCGAAATAAGCTGCGCTGGACCATTCCAGCTCAACTTGGCGCACTTACGGAACTCAAGGACGGCTTGGGACTCTCAGATAACTCACTTGTGGGGCAAATTCCAAGTGAATTGGGTCGATTGTACAGCCTGCAGAATTTGTTGTTGGGGAACAATAAGTTGCGAGGCACCATACCTGTAACTCTTGGGAGTATCAACCGATTGCACACCCTGCGTCTTGAGGGAAACAATCTCTCTGGATCCATGCCTTCTGCAGTGTGCGCAGCATTCAGTCGAGATTTCTCAACATTTTACGCTGACTGCTCGGAAGTGGACTGTCCATGTTGCAACTTTTGTTGTTCTGACACCACGTCTCAGTGCACTTGTCCATTTGAGGAAACTGACCCAATTCTGTGCATACCATAGAGTGGAAAGACTGGGATAGATTTGTGTTCTAAATTTCAAAAGAATGAATGCAAAAGTCATGATTCATTCCTAGAACTCGTATTTTCATCATTATTAGTTGTTTGAAATGAATGAATTTGAATATATCTTTCGTTAGTCGTTTTATTCTACAAAACACCAATCTCGACACATGATGCTTCCCCTATTGACCGTTGCCATTATCGTTATAGCCTCCGGCCAGCTGGGGCTGGGCCATAAAGAGCAGTCTTTACTCCACCACTGATCTTTTCTTTGATCATGAGCATCAGTGCGGCACTGAAAACACCTCGCGTCAATTCTACAGCAATAGTGAACGAACACGTTAGGATTTTCTATATCAGTAGATAACTGAACAGCACAAGTAAAAACTCACCTGGGCCCAAACCTTGATACAGTGCAGGGATACCTCCAGTTTCGTGGGTTTCCTTCAGCAGCTCGATAACCGAGGTTTCCTTTCCCTCTTGTGACGGGTCTTTCTTTCGGCTTTGCATAACTACCTTTGCTCTAACAAAAGGAAAGACAGCAACAGTAGCCACTGCTCTTGCAACCATTCCCAACAAAAATGCCTCTGCTGCCGACAAAGTCTTTTCCTTGCGTGATTTCAGCATGATTCCCTTGATTTGCTCAAAAACTGTATACTGCAATGCAGGCTTGAAGCACAAAACGTAGTAGGCTTGGATACCTTTGTACATATTTCCTTCTTTTAAAATTGTCATCATGAGTGCCATGGCATTTTCGTTTTTAGATGTTTGGATGGCAGTAGTAAGACAATCAATCGGCATGGTAACTGGCAAATGTGCCCATTCTGCCAGACTTTAGAATCCACAATCAAAAGAGGAATTAGAGAAAAAGAAAGACAATTTCAAACCAAGACCCCGTAAGCTTACCATCCAAGAGCAAGGTTTGTGATTCCACCAATTGGTTTGCTTGCATTTCGTGGGTCTATGATGCTTCGAAATGCGGAATGAACGTTTTTCAACGTGGTGTATGCGAAGAAATAGAAAGCCTTCTCCGTTGCAGATTGGAACGCAGAGGTCTCGATGCCATTAAAGAAGACAGCCATACCTTCTTTCTCGTACAAATCTTTGGCATATTCAACCATTCCCTTTTTCTCCTCGTCTTCTTCCGTGGTATCGCCAGATGCCTGCATTTTGGTTTTCAACACTTCCAGTGGATACAAGATGGACGCTGAGATTGCACCTCCGAGGGAGGCCGATACGACCTCACTTGCGATAGTATCCTTGTGAGACATGTTTTTCGATAGCTGCTTCTGGACCGATAGAAGTTCCAAAGTTGGTTATAAAGCTTAACCGAAGCAATGCGATTGTCGTTGTGTTGATGTTCAAGCTTGTGTTGGTTGCATGCAGGATGAATGAGCGAGCGAGCCAACTCCCACCACGAAGTAGTCGGAAAGGTCAAAGATTGATAGAAGAGGCAGAGTAGAGCAGAGTTACAGATGGATCTGCCTCTTTCTGTCTATGTAATGCTCCTCTGATCGCAAGCAAAAAGTTCGTTTTCATTTTTAATGCAAATTTCTAATACTTATTATTGTGTAGTAACATGTAGACACTCTTCTTTTTTTAAACAATTGAACGAATAGCTCTGTTTGTGTCGAACAGCTCATGCGCTCTATGATGCGGCACAGACCACAGCATTGCTCGATTGGCAGGTACAGGAACCACCTGTGCAACAATGAGTACAGCAAGGACAGCTGACCTCTCGACAGTCGGCGAAGGCAGCACTTCCCAAGACGCTGATGCGAGAGCACAAGCCATTTGGGATGGCTCCGTTTATGTCGTTGTCGTCTATTCTGAAGACGCGAATAGCGTCAAGGTTGCTCAATTGGGATGGAACAGTTCCAGCAATGTTGTTACCATTGACACGAAGACGACCTGTATAATTGAAGGAGTTGTTGTGTTAGAGTTTATGGCATCTGAGCAATGACAACAGGAATTGGAAACAAAACTTACGCAAATTGCTCAAGTTTCCAAGCTGAGTGGGAATACCTCCAATAAGGTTGTTGTTGGATACATCAAGTTCAACTCGAAGATTGGTGAGCAAACCAAATTCAGTTGGAATGGCGAACGACAATTTGTTGTTCGCCATATCAAGCTTCTCAAGGTTGCTCAACAAGCCAAGTTCAGTGTGGATAGTCCCAGAAAAGGCGTTGTCACGGATTGTGAACTCCTTGAGGTTTGTGAGAGACGAGAGTTGTCGAGGGAGCTGACTGACGAAGCTGTTGGAGGCAACGTTCAAAGTTTCCAAGCTCGTAAGACTTGACAGCTGGGCAGGCACAGCTCCAGTGAATTTGTTTCCTGACAAAACGATATCCCTTAGATTGGTCAAGCGTCCATAGTCAGAAGTGACGGCTCCCTGGAAGTCGTTGTTCGAGAGGTTGATGCTTCTCAAGTCTGTCAGTCCACGGACTACAGTACGAGACACGGTACTATTGAAGTTGTTATCAGCCAAATTCAATGTTTGGAGTGCCTTCATGCCGCCCAGTGTTGATGGAAGAGAACCAGTCATGGCATTTCCTTCCATGGTGAAGTCCAAAAGCGTTGTTAAGAAACCAAGTTCAGTAGGAATGGAACCGGCAACTTGAGAGCCGGTCACACCTCGAATGTTGATGGCCTCCAACACGTTGGAAAGCAAGCCAAGTTCTGGAGGAAGAGTTCCGGTCACAGCGTTTGCTCGAAGTTCCAAATTGGCGAACTGCTTGTCGCGGTTACATGCCGGTGAATTTCCAGCAGTGAACCATGTGCACTCGTCCAAGTCTTGGCTTAGCCAGTTTGTGTTGGTTGTCCAGTTGTCTCCATTGGTGCTGTAGTAGAAGACTGCCAACACCCATCGAATAATCTTCTTTTCATCGCTGTAAAATTGAAGGTTTTCGTTTCCATGAAGCCATTGAAGAGCCTTCACTTGAATAGAATCATCATCGTCCCACACACCAGTCTCTGTTGTGGGAAGTGAAGCTCTAATGATTAGGCTGCTGAGATCATCTGTAGGTTGCAGTGTGCTGGGTGCACTTGACATCGAAGGTGCAGCCGAGGGAGCAGGGGACGCGCCAGGCGCACTAGCTGTGGCTGGTGTTGGTTCGTCATCATCACCAAAGACACCGACGCCGACACCAATGCCAACACCAATACCGAGCAAGAGAAGGAGACAGGCAATCAAGAAGAATCCGAGTTGTCGGCGCTTCTTTCTTGCTTCTGGACTGTTGGGATCAAGCTTCTCCCTTGGTGCCTTCTTTTCTTTAATCTTCTTTTCCTTCTTTTCTTTCTTCTCCTTCTTCTTAGCAGGTTCTGGGTCTTGCCCCATTTCTACATCGCGGTCAGCATCTCCATCTGTGTTCTTGTAGAAATCTGTAAATTCAGGTTCATCTGAATTGAGAAGACAATTGGTTAGACTTTGATTTTTTACCACGTGATAAATGAACGATTGATCTTACCTTCTTTCGCTGAAGCCTTATCCTTGTCCTTATCACCAAGAGCACCTTGAACATCGAATGTACTGTTTGAGTCTGGATGAGAAGACGAGGATCCTTCCTCGAAAACCTTGGCCTTCTTTTCGCTTTCGTCGGAGCTAGATTTCGAACCAGCAGCAACTGCAGCGCCAGCAGCTCCACCTGCGATAACACCAGCGGCTGCAGCTCCTGCAGCAAGTCCGACTCCTGAGCTGGAACTTTCTTCATCCTTTTCGGAGTCAGAAGCACCCTTACTCTTCTTGGAGCCGCTCTTGTCGGTTCCAGAACCATCAGCTTCTTCGTCTTCCTCATCGTCCTCTTCGGATTCTTCTTCTCCTTCACTACCATCTTCTGTAGTCTCTTCATCCTCGGAAGTTTCTTCAGATTCTTCCTCTCCGCTGCCATCCTCGGTGGTTTCTTCTTCAGAGCCAGACTCTTCTTCAGATTCTTCCTCATCACTACCATCTTCTGTAGTCTCTTCATCGTCAGAAGTTTCTTCTGACGCTTCTTCGGATTCCTCTTCTTCGGATCCAGATTCTTCTTCTGATCCAGACTCTTCTTCTTCGGCGGATCCAGACTCTTCGTCTTCGGATTCCTCTTCTTCAGATCCAGACTCTTCTTCAGATCCAGACTCTTCTTCAGATCCAGACTCTTCTTCAGATCCAGACTCTTCTTCAGATCCAGACTCTTCTTCAGACTCCTCCTCCTCGGAACCTGATTCCTCTTCAGAGCCGGACTCTTCTTCCGATGATTCCTCTTCCTCGCTAGTCTCCTCGCTCTCGTCACTGTCTGAATCGCTGCCTGCGAAGCGTTCTTCTGCCTCGATGGCCTCTTGATATAGTTTCATGTTTCTATAGTGTTTGTGCAGTTAGTGAAGTGATATTTTGCTGCTCTCAAGCGTTTGACAGTGGGACAGTGGGATAGTGTCTCAAAATGTTTGGTATTTTATGACGGTTGTGTGAAAGTTTTCAGGGAAGCTGGATGAGTCGTTTGTGTTAGCCAAGTTTCTTCTTGGGGCGTGACTATGGTCGCGATATACGATACGCTGAACGGCTCGATTTACATTTTGAGTCTGATGTTACTCGTGCCCGTTGACAAAAATTAGGCAATCTTGTCTATGTACCAAAATCAGCAATCAGATGGGTCTCGATATTTTTAATTATATATATTTATATATACGCTACTGCACAAGCATGTAAACAAAAGGCGATAGTTTTCCGAGTGAGTTGAACAGTCCGAGCAACACAGTGGACCTAAAGAGGTGTACATACTGGTACCCATGTGGAAAAACATACCTGCCACTGCCTACTACTGCCTGCTACTGTAGCTTTGACGATGAAACCATTTGCCATTCCTCCCAAGTTTTCTCTCTCTGTCTGCTAAATAGTTGTTTCTAAAACCTTCCATCGCCCACATTCTTTGATTTGACTGTCTACCGTACATCATGACTATGTCAACAAGTACTTAGTCCATTTAAAACATTTATGTTGTTCTACGGCATTGAAGCCAGTATGCGACGACTCGAGTCCCTAAAAAACTTCCCCTTGTTTTCTTCAGTCTCTGAGTAGTACAGTCCCGATAATGTCGTTTGATCCGATTCCATCGATACTGACTCTGGAACAGCCCCATTACAAATTGATTCATCGTCCACATTACACGTGCACGATGACCCAATGCAACAAAACGTGCAACAAGGGCATTGGAATGCTTGGGTGCCACAATCCGAATAGCTAATAGTCCTGTCCGTAAAGGAATCACACACGCTCGTTGGCATTTCTCCAGTGAGCAGATTTCCGTCAATTCGGAGGAGTCCTGTCGTTAAATGGTTGAGCATTTCATATTTCAGCACCCAAGCAGAATACATGAAATTGGAAAACTTACTCATGTCTCGTATTGCGTCGTACTGTCGGGGCACTCTTCCAATCAATCGGTTATTGTTCAGTTGCAAATTTTCTGAAGTGATGGAGACAATACGACCGGTTAGAACTTGAAAATCACGTGTCGGTAAAATAGGAGAATACTGGTAAAAAACTTACGCATATCGACCAGAAAACCAATCTCTGAAGGCAAGACTCCAGAGAGCTGGTTATTGGACAAATTAATTCCCGCTAGTTGACGAGGGCAAACGGTAAACGTGAGATTGTCAGATGCAACAACTAGCGATCACATTTGGCCCAAAAAGTACTTACACCGCATCGTGACCAATCGGCCAAGCTCGGTCGGTATGGTCCCAGTCAATCTATTGCTTGAGAAGTTGACAGAATTGAGACTAGGATTCATTCCAATATCCCTTGGAATCTGCCCTGAAATCGTGTTGTCTTCAAAGTTCAATGCTGTCAAAGTTCCCATACGAAATAGTTCCACTGGCAGTCTACCAGTGAGACGATTGCGGTCAAAATTGAAAGTATTCCCCATTGTCCTTCCGATTTCACTTGGGATGGAGCCTTCTAAAGAGTTGCCACTCATGAGAAAGACTCTTACATTTGTCAAACTTCCAATTGTAGTAGGCAATGACCCTCCTATGTTGTTCTCATTGAGTCGAATGGTCTGAAGATTCTTCAATAGACCAATTGTACTAGGCAAACTGCCTGCAATGGACTGTGAGCCAGCTCCTTCACTACGAAGGCTCAATCGCGTCAAACCCGTCAAGTACGCAAGTTCGGGCGGTATTTCTCCTGAAACACCGACAAAATCCAACGTTAGGCTCGAGTATATAGCACCCGTGCATTGATTTCGGGCGGTTGAGGCCCATTCGCATTCAGGTACATCGGTCATCCAACCGCCATTGCGAATGTTCTCGGCCCAAGTCGATGGTCCATTGGTAGAAAAGTAAAAGGTTGCCAACGCATATCGAGCTAACTTGACCTCATTCGTGTAGTTAGGCAGCTCGGCATTCCGTGACAGCCATTCATATGCACTCCTCTGTGGAGTCCCTTCTATTGAGAGCGCTGAACCTTCGTCGAAGGAGTTATCAATCAGCAGTTGGAGCAATGTGGTGTCAGGTGGTGGTGACGGTTGAATTGTAGGCGATTGGGTGCCATTGCCATTCGGAGGTGGCGTCGGCTCCACGCCCGACTGGACAGGAACCACGTGGTCATGAATGTCTCTTGAAGCCAGTCCAATGCCAATTCCGATGCCCAGTGCTGCCGCCAAACATAAGCAACACAAACCCAAGGTTAGACAGGTGATGATTTTCCTTTCTCGCGTCAAGAATCGTCGCCGTTCTGGGATTGGTTTGTCGTCATCGCTTTCGTCATCTTCCTCCTCGTCCGAGTTATCGTCGGTATTCGTTTCCTTCGCACCATTCCTAGGCACGCTGTGGAAGGCTGGGTTGTTGGGGCGCTGCTCCATTGGAGTACTAGTAGAACTATCCTCCTCGGGGATTGCATTCAACTTCCGATTGTTGAATTTGCGCTCAGAAGAATCTCCCCCATCTTCGTCATCGTCATATTGATTCTCGACATCTGCAGGTGTACGATCTGGATTCTGCTCCACATACTTATTTAATTTGGTGGCAGTTTTCTTGGGTGGAGACTTCATACTACCACTGCTATTGGAATCGTCCTCATTGGCAGAGGATTTGCTTTCGGTGTCGTCATCCGTTTCTTTGTTTTTCTTCTGGCTTCTAGGATCTCCAAATTCCTGATGAGACGTTCTTGGCTTGCCTTTTCTCCCAAAAGGTCGGTCATCGTCGCTAGAGCTATCATCCGTGTTGTACTCATCTGAACTCGTGTCGCTTGATGAATATTCGTAGCCCGACTTTCTGCTTTTCTTGTCCTTCTTGGGCTTCGTCTTGCTGCTTTTTCTTGAAGGCGCTGGTTCAGACTCTGGGTCAAGGGCTCGTCTAGATTTCCTGGCGCTAGAGCGATTGTTCCTACTACTCTTCTTGCGAACTGGTGGTTCCTCTTCTGATGAACTGACAACACTACTACTAATTTCGCTTTCGGATGAATCCGAGTCAGAATTCAAACTCCAGGATCCTCTTCGTTTGATCTTGGTCTTTGCCATGGTGATGACGGATGGTGATGGCAGATGGTGATGCTTGTGTATGGATGTGCTTTAAAAGTTCACTGGAGGCTAGAACTAGCTAGTAGATGTTTTTTTCCAAATCTCCAATCCGGTCACGACGAGTCAGTCTTGCAAGACCCAGTCCTGACAAAATTGGCTTATTGCGCGACGTCGCGCATAAACTAATGGTACTTAAAAAATTCCTAGTAAAAAATTTACTCTCAAACCAGGGCGAATTAACTATGCATTCTATGGTACTATTTCAGAGGTACGAGAAAAGCAGAGGTATTCTTGCGGTGTACCTTCATAGCGGCAAGTACACTGACCTCCGACACAACACGTTGAACAGCAAGGGCAGCTGTCATCAAAATCAGCACAGTCCGCACTAAACTCTGGGAAGGTTCTGCCGTACAAAGCACACAATTTGGCTGGTATTGTGCCGTCGAGATCATTGTTGTCCAAGTGAATTGTACTGATTTTCTTCATCCCAGACAAATCTTCGGGAACGCTTCCAGACAGTCTGTTTCGTCTAAGGTCGATGATTCCTGGGATTTTAACTGTTAGTTTTGCTCTTTGGACAATGCTTGCCAACACGACTAGGACTTACTCAATTTATCTAATTCCCCAAACTCCGAGGGAATACTTCCCCTTATTCGATTACTTGCCAAACTTAGTCGGGCTGTTGAGAGAAGGTGATGCAACGGTCAGAAAGCATTCGTTTCGGAAGAGGATAAAACCGTTGTTGAGACTTACATTTCAGTTCCTTCAACCTTTTAAATTCGGTTGGTATGGTTCCCGTCAAAAGATTGTTCCCCAAGTCAAGCAAACCTGTATGAATCATCACATAACGGTGAGCAATCAAGGATTTATCAGTGTGTTGAGTCGAATAGTCAAATGCACTTACGTAGACGACGCATTTCTCCAATTTCCGTCGGAATTGGACCAGCAATTTTGTTGTCTTGTAGCTCCAAGGTCTCACAAAACACCAGTTCTCCAATTTCGGAAGGTAGGGAATCAAATGAGTTATCGTTTGCTTCCAACTGCGCTAGTCTACGAATCTGTCCAATTTCTGATGGCAGGGGTCCCTCAAATTTGTTGTTGTGCAAAATCATTTTGTTCACTTTTTCCATCATTCCAATTTCCGTTGGAAGTCCAGAGAATTCGTTGCCACTAACATCAAACGTAACGAGACTTGTCAGTAGACCGACTTCAGAAGGCAGGTTACCTTGTAGTCGAGAATTGGATAGGTTGATCTGTTGCAACAAACTCAGGTTTCCAATTTCCGATGGTAAACCCCCTTCCATCGAGTTGTTTGGCATGAAAAGCAATCGTAGCTTGGTGAGGTATCCAATAGATGTTGGAATAGAGCCATCTAGTTTTTCATCTGGTCCGCCGTGCAAGACAATCCGTTCCAGTGAATCCGACAATAAGCCCAGCTCTTCTGGCAAGAATCCATTCAAATTGTTGTAATCCAGCTCTAGATTTTCCAACTTGCCCTTTTTACAAGCTCCATGCCCTGCTTTGCTGAACCACTCGCATTCATCCACGTCCGCCAACCAGTTATTTTTGTTCAGCCATCTTTCTCCATCTGTGCTGAAGTATAGTGCGGCCATGACATACCTTTGGACAAGCTGTTCTTCCCCATACTTGTCAATGTCTCTGTTGGTCAGCAACCACATGAATGCATTGTGTTGCGCTGATGACGAATCTAGCAGCGCGTCTCCACCGTCAAAGGATTTCGAAACCAAAATATCGAAGAGTGTTGGATTCGGAGCCATTGTAGGACTATTGGTAGATCTCAAAGTTGGGACAGGAGTTGCTTTGAATAGAGGAGGTGCGGTAGGTATGACTGAAGGCAATGACGTTGGTCTAGAAGTCGGAGGTGCCATTGGCGTTGCAGTCTGCAAAAGCGTCGGCTTGGCGGACGAAAACGGAGTAGGCTGCGTGACGGGAGTCGACCCTGGCGGGAGTGGAGAAGGTTGTGCGATGGGATTTGGTATTGGGGTTGGTGTCATTGGAGTTGGTTGAAATGCGGGTGACCTTGTCGGCGATGCATCTGGATTAGCAGGTCCTGGGGTTGATGTTATTGGAGTTGGTTGAAATGCGGGTGACCTTGATGGCAATGCATCTGGATCAGCAGGCCCTGGTGTTGGTGTCATTGGAGTTGGTTGAAATGCGGGTAACCTTGTCGGCGATTCGTCTGGATTAGCAGGTCCTGGGGTTAATGTCGTGGGAGTTGGTTGGAATGCAGGTGACGTTGTTGGCAACGCGTCTGGATTAGCAGGTCCGGGTGTCGGTGTAGTGGGAGTTGGTTGAAAGGCAGGTGATCTTGTTGGCGATGCAGTCGCTGGATCAGTTGGTCCGCCAGGTCCTGAATTTGGTGCAGTTGGCGGCAGCGCCGGAGTTATTCCAGGGTTTTGCGCAGGATCCAGAATGAAAATGGGAGAATTTGGATTCACTTGCTGCAAAAAAAACTGAAGTCCGCCCGAGGACACCTCTTGCTGTAGCGTGTTTCGGAACCTATCGGCAATGTTCGAATCATCCGTCAACGACAGCCCTGCAATGATTCGTTCGCATCGGTCACGGTCATTGGCGTTAGGGCATTCCTCTTCGGTGATGGTCACAATTATGGATGGTAGCGCCAAGGAAGCAAGTCGTCGTCGTTCGTACAAAGTGGAAGGATCCTTTCCTTCTTGGATTGCGTCCAAGACTCCAACCGACAATAGATCCATGCTCTCGATCAAATCTGGAGTGTAGGAACTTGAGAGAATGGAGTCGGCCTCCCCATTCGCAATACGAATGTTATAGCCAATGTCAAACTCTTCCAAGGTGGGTTCCAAGGCTGTCGGAAATGGCGTCGGTCTTCGCGTTGGAAACGAGGTAGGATCTGAAGTGTCGGTTGGCACATCAATGATAATTGTTCCATTGGGTGACCGATCCACTGGACGGGGATCATTTTCCATGTCGTCCAACATGTCAGTCGCAAATAATGCGATCAATAGGGCGCAAACAATCACAATGACCATAAACCCGCATAGACATGCAATTTGTCGATTCGTCATCGTTTCGTTCTCCTCTGGTTGTTTTTCCTGCACTTCAATGTCTTGTGTGCATTGGGATACAATGGACTGATCCGCGTTCTTGTTCACGCGAACGTAGAAACCATCTTCCTCGTCCGTGCTATTATCTGCATAGACATGGGGAGACGCCATACCCACAGGCGAAGGGAGACCAGGGTAGGACGCTTGAGCTTTCAAATTGTCGTCCAGCTTTTGACGGTCGGGAGTTCGAGGTAGGAGGTGTTGCTGCTGTTGAGAATGAATCAATGGTTGTTTGATGGAATCCGTGTTAGCATCAAAATTGTCAATGGATTGACCTCCTCCTCCTCTTCCATAAGAACGTGGCGGAGCAGGTTGCCTTCCACGGGATTGATATTTTCGAATGGGACTGACAGTCTGCAAGCTGGTCGAGAGTTGCTGGGACGATGTATCCCGCGGTGGAGAACCAGCACCATCGAACAACAACTCTTCGCCCCTGAGTGATGGTTGACTTGTAGGGCTCTCTTCACTCTGATTAAACTTCCCACTGGGCGATGTCAAGGAATCTCCCACCATTGCCGAAAAGTTTGCAAAGGATTGAAAGAGGGAGCCACTAGTGGTGCTGGGTGACGACGAGACTGCCGACGCAGACATATCTGAATCAGCAACATTGTCCTTGGCATTTGGGTTGCGGCCAATTCCCAGTTGATTTTCCTGCTTTGCAGGAGTCTTACGGAAACCAAACACACTGGGTAGCTGAAAGGACGAATCAGAGGAGTCCGCTTCCTTCTGCCTCTTGTTGGAAATGGATGGGGTGTTGTCATCAAGACTATCTGCGATCTTTTGAGAAGATGGTGTTGTTTTGGACGTAGGGGAAAATTTGGATTGTGGACCAGGGGAGGGAGAAAACAATTGGTCATAGTCGGACGATACGTTGGCCGAAGATGATGGTTCTCCCCCCTTCTTGGATTCAGGTGTACTGGCAAAGAGTTGCTTCGCCGCCGAGGGGTCCTCTTTGATAATACCAGTCTCATACCAGCTTACTTGAGATAGTTCTTGGCTAAGCAACCGATTGTTACGTTCCAAGTCCTCCAATTCCTGATCCACAGAGTCGTCGTCGTCAGGGCTAATGGGAGTATCTGCCAAGTCTCCTAGCACCTTTCCTGGAGTTGCCAATAGATCATCGAGGGCATCAATCTGATCGCCAAAGGTTTCCTTGTAATCACCCGCATCGCTCGACTTTTCCGACATGGCTTTGTCCATCGCGCTGAAGTCGGGTGAAAAGCCAATGTCATTATATTGTGCAGTAGGGCCAACACTGGAAGCCGTCGACATGGGTGCTTGTTGTTGTTGTTGCTGCTGCTGTTGTTGCTTCTGTGGTGTCTTGTAGATTGAATTCATCATGGTACCCAATCGACTGGGCGTGCCAGGATCTGTCGTTGAAGCTGCTGGAGGGACAGAAGCCCGATCCAAAGTGTCCTGCACATCAAAGTTGCTATCCGCTGAAATGTTTCCTCCACTGCCAACAGTCTCTGGTGACGACGAGCCAACATTGGGAGTGGGGGACACTACGCGACTAGACGCAAGGTTGTCCAATTGCGTGTGCGCTTCTGCATTTTCCGCATAATCGTTCATCTCGACTCCAGCCGGAGAGCCAATGGCATTTTCAAAATCCTGCTGGCGCTTTCCACCTCTGACAAATCGTCGCATGGTGATTGTGGCGTTGCTGACTCAATCAACGAATCAACAAATGAAACGAATGGATGGGGAAATGAACAACCCAAGCTGGGAGAAATTGTCGACTGGAATTGTGGAAGCAGATCTGTGAACGGTTGGGGAAGGGGTGCGTGAAGGTGAACATATGTGCAAGTGAGTTTGTAAATGACAAAAAATCTCAACAAATTTTTCGCCGTTGGCAGGCGAACAGACAATTTTAGTAGATGATTTCAAACCTGGTTCGCGTGCCAGCCGTTATTTGAATTGGCGGAGGAATAGAGAACCGGAAACGAAAAATTTGCTTGTGGCCGACCTTCATACGGAACCTGAAACTTGAAACTGGTTGTAGTGAAATAAACAACCTCTCATCTTTGTTTGGAATAGGTATCAAGTAGGATGGATGCTACTAGCACGATAAGTAGGTCCTCCGAAGAAGACCCCATCATGAAGAGTGATCATTCTTCCAAAACATCTACAGAAGAGGATGATTCATCAGCGGATGCATCCAGCACAGAACGAGGGTATCGACGGTGTCTTCAGAAATACTCCAAATACCTTCCGGGTGGTGAAATGGAACAAATAATGCGAGTCAAAGCCTATGATGAACACGATGATATAATATCCAAAGATGATGATTCCATAAGTACGACGGAACGATATAAGCAATTTATGATACACAACAACAACAATAATAATAATAATAATGGCACGGGGGGACCTGACGAAGGGGATGATGATCAACCTATTGAAATTATCATTCCCAAGAGCAGAAGGGAATCGCAAGAGGCAGAAACTATGCAGCTGGACGCCAATGAAGACTTTCATCGATGGGTCTCGCCAGATGGGAGAGCAGCAGCATCCAAAGATGATTATAAGCCGCCCAAGCAGACGTCCAATCTACTTCCGAATGAAGACATGGACGTTGTCAACCAAATGTTGGGTGCCGAATCGGATAATGATGATGATGATTCGGATGACGGGAAGAAAAAGATGGGGAAAAAGGGAAATAGTCGGGATACTGGCAAAACACCAAGGGTAGCCAACCGAACCGATGGGGAAGTAGACACGAACGAAGCTACAAATTCGGAGAACCATGATCACATAAAAGTGAATCGACCCGCAAGCAATTCACAGATTCCTGCTGCTGAAAACCAAAAGACATCGTCTCAGCTGACATCTAATGTTCTTGGCAACGAGGACATGGAAATGGTGAACATGATGCTGGGAGACGACGATAATTCAGATGATGATTCTTCACCAGACGAAGAGGACGAGGAACGAGCTTTTCAGGAAACCTATCCCAACGTCATGTGGAACATTCCAGATGACGAGGATGTTGCTGAAAATGATGGTACGCCCAAAAGTACCAACCGGCGATTGCTCGACAGTTCGGAAAGTGACTCACGCGACAAACGATTTACATCCGATGACACAATGATGTCCATGACGGAAGTATACGATGAGGAGATTCCTGACCACCAAGGGTCAGAAACACACCGATGGGGAAATACAAGAGTAGCAGGTTATATCAGCGATCCCTCGGTAACAGAGGAGAGTTTGCCTGGATTTGTTGGAGCTACTGGAAAGGGAACTCCGTTCAATAATCACAGTGACTCTGGAGAATCTTCTATCATGACATCGGACGATTCCCTTTCACCAGTACCAATAGCGAAACCACCGGTTCCAAAACAGCAACCTGGCGATCATCTCCAACAGGAAGGACTACCGCGAATCGAGGAATCTGACGGAGCATCGCCAAATTTAGTATCAGAGGACCCTACACCGCAAGTGGAAAATGCTGGAACTCCTTTCAATCCGAATAGTGACTCGGGCGAATCTACCATCTTGACCTCGGACGATTCCGCCATGTCAATATCGCCGATACCAATAGCGAAACCACCAATCCCAAAGCAACAGAGTCCCAAAGAGAAGCCTAGTAGTATACCTGCACAGGAAGAACTCACGTCAATCGACGAAGGTGCAGCCCTGCTCAGATCAACGCCAGATTTGGAAGATGATGATGGTTCGATGCCCCAAGTAGTAGAAAATGATCCTTGGGTCCGAATGATGGAACGAAGGGACATGCGAATTGACCACATGGACACTGATTTCTTGTGTTTATGGTCAAAACCATCCGTTCAGAAATTGAAAAATGTGATTGGAAACAATTCATTTAGCGAAGACGAAACCATAGAGTCCCAACATGATATCATGGGCGCACCCATGACTCCAGAAGCTCTTCTTGGTTCGGACGATGAAGATGCACTCCTTGAATCGAAACTCTTGGTGGCACATAATCCATTAAAGGTTCCAGATATAAGTTTGCAGACCCGACACATTCAAGGTACACGACAAGCAAATCAAGGATCTCCGCAAGATGTCAAATCGAATACCAGGCAAATCAATTCGCGCGATGGTTCCATGTCGTCAAATGCCAATGATCGAACGGCTGTTACAAATGACCAAATTCCGCCGACCGGAGAAGATGACGATTCACAAAGCAGTTTTGTTGGCGGTCCACAACATCAACAAGCACGAGACATTGAGAATGCTATCATGGGTAATAACAATTCCGTCACTGTGCGGAGATCTGGAGCAGGATCACGGATGAATCAATCTCCCGATTTCACTCACAGTGTTGTATCTTCGAATGGATGGGAGAGTACAGCAAGTAGCTCACTTGGCGATCCCTATGAAGATCTCGAAAATGCTGGTGTAGAAAGTGATGATGACGGACCGCCGCATCTGTTTTCTGATGAAGACATCTCTTTGCATGATGAGTACGACCCTTTGACACCCGCACATACCGCGCGCGGCGGTGTGAACCGATCTCGCCATTCTGAAGTTATCGTCAGCCTCGGACCAAATCGACCAGCTCCACGCTCCTCGGAAATCACTGTAGTACGGGGTTCCAGAACGAAGAAGAACGATCCAGATGCGCTTGTAAGGGAGCGACACGATATTGCAACAGGACGTACTTCTGGTAACAGTTCTAGAAAACGGCAACTTGCACCACAGGAACGGGGGATGTCTCCGCGAAAGATGCACATTATCGTGGTCTTGTTTGTTTCCTTTATACTCGGCGCTGCGACGTTCTGGTACATCTGGGCAAATTACCTCACGGATGACGACACAGAAGCCCAAGCAGTACAAGGTCCAGCAATTCAAACAACGCCACCACCTACCGTACGAGAAACAGAAACACCATCTTATTCGCCATCTTCTGCACCGACCAAGAGTCCGTCTGAAATTCTACGCGACTTGCTTGTATTTGTGTGGCCAAGTCTGGAATCCAATTTTTCCGATTCCACCTCGCCGCAGTTCAAGGCACTTGTCTGGTTGCAAGACAACCTCAACATCGACTCCTATGGTTCTCAGCAAAAAATTCAAAGGTTTGCGCTTGCAACACTGTTCTACAGTACCAATGGCAATGGATGGACCAACAAAGGCTCATGGTTAACAGATGCCGACGAATGTGAATGGAACACGAGCAACAGTTTCCGGCCACCGTGTAACGAAGAAGGACTCTACGTTTATCTAGAGCTGAGGTCCAACGGCTTGTCAGGTACCGTACCTTCCGAAATAGCGTTACTTTCAAATAGTCTGGTCCGGCTTGAGATGTCCCAAGACGGAATCGGTTCCTCTGCCATTTCTGGTTCGATTCCACCCGAGCTTGGTGAATTGACTCTGCTTGAATCTATCAGCCTTGCCAACAATGCCTTTTCCGGGACACTTCCGGCAGAGATTGGCAAATGGACCAAGGCTACCGCCGTGGACGTGCGTGGTAACGAACTTCGCGGTGCTATTCCCATCGATATTTTTCGCCTGACGTCGTTGACCTCACTGAGTCTGGAAAGGAATCAGTTCACTCTTTTGCCGCGGCAGATTGGGGATTTGAGCGCCTTAAAACAACTGGACGCTTCCTTCAATCGTATAGGATACCTGCCGCCAGAGATTGGGAACCTTCGGTTGCTCCGTCGATTGGATATTTCCAACAACCAGATTGAGTCGCCAATCCCTAGTACATTTGGGAAATTGATGGATTTGATCAGTCTGGATTTGAGCTCCAACTTGATGGTCGAAACCATACCAAGCAATTGGAACAACACGGTCCGCCTTCGAGACCTGGACCTTTCCGATAATCGACTGAGTGGAAGTATTCCCAGTGAGCTATCCAGAGCCACCCTTTTGCGCAACCTGATATTGCACGACAACAATCTCAGTGGAACCATTCCTACCTCTTTTGGAGCATTATCTCGACTAGCCACATTCCGCGTGGAGGCGAACAATTTGACTGGAATCGTATCTACGAGCATTTGCAACGTTTTTAACGAGTCAGTCCCCGCTTTTATTTCCGACTGCATCGCCGAGCTTGACTGCCCTTGCTGCATGTTTTGCTGCGAAGATCCTGGTGTTTGTCAGTGCCAGCTAGAGGGCGAGCTCGAGTTCTTGTGCTCCGAATACACAACCACCTTTGCAATTTCCTCTTCGGGGTTACTGAATTGAACCAACGAATCTGAATGCCTCCGCTCACTTCCTAGTTTGGGTGCGCCTTAATGAATTCGGCTGGCTTTTTACGCACATATTGCGAAAACGGGTCACGGATGATGAGGAACGAAACAACACTACCGATACAGGTGTAGTCCATGGACATCGCAATAGTGTAAAAATCAATTATGTATACCCTGTTTACCCCATTCATTGATCTACAACTTGAGGCATCAGATCTAAATCATACAGACTCTCGGTTACTGTTATCTTGGTGAGTATTTCGTTCGTACGTGAATGAAATTGATGGTATGAGGAACGAGCCAGCGTGACTTCAAAAATCAGGA
This sequence comes from Cylindrotheca closterium, assembly GCA_933822405.4. Classification (NCBI taxonomy): domain Eukaryota; phylum Bacillariophyta; class Bacillariophyceae; order Bacillariales; family Bacillariaceae; genus Cylindrotheca; species Cylindrotheca closterium. Next base: position 490,715 of record CAKOGP040000113.1, on the reverse strand, counting down.
GATGCTCCATGATTTTTTGATACACATGGTGGACGAGAAACACACATGAGTAATTTTCCAAAAGCATGCAATTAACTCTCCGAAGAGGCGATTGTTTCAGCGTAAGTATACCTCGGCTCGTTCACGTATCCTATCAACATTGGGGACTCGACTTCAACGTCTCCGAATGAAGATTTCCAATTTATACTAGTTAGACAGGAAGCATCCAGGATCACTTTCAACATCAATTGCCAAAATTGTGGCCATCTGTACTCACAAAGTTTGAAAGTGCTTTAGAAAATTTAGGGACATTCGACATTTCTATAACGAACGGTGAATCATGATGTGTTTTCTGGTCACAAAAGCAACCGCACCTTGGGTTTTGTTGCTCCTCCTTCAGCTACAAAATCAAATTACAGTCGTGCAGGCTGCTTATTGGCAACACGATGAAGGGCCCTATTTGGCAGACTTTCAAAACCACCACCTTCCGAATTCTTACACCGCATTGGAAAACGAGTTTCCGGACTTGAAGAATCGCTGTCGCGGAAATGGACTTGGACCCCCGCCCACTCGAACAGTATCTATTCAATTTCCTTCTACAATATATGCTTCCTCAGATGAATGGCAGGCTACATCCTGCGGACAGAACGATATTTGCGTTATCGAGACTGGCGTGACACTCATCATGGATACTTCCTTGATTCTCGGCGCCTTGATCATTAAAGGGGGATTGGTCTGGAACGATTCCTCGCAATCGAATCAAGATCAATATTTGTGTGCTGGATATATGGTAGTGGAAGGGAATGGAAGGTTCGAATTGTCATTAGCCAGTCCCCAACAAAAGGCTTGGATTTACCTTCGGAACAATGGAGCCATCCATCCCGCATTACGGTCACGCGTTTTGGGGTCGTTTGCTAGCGGATACAACGACAATCCTTTGTTGGAGATTCAAGGCCGACCGATGTTGCGCACTTGGAGTTTACTTTCAGACTCACTACCTCAGGGGTCCGCAACCATCAAGCTCCTACACAATGCGCATATCATGGGGTGGGTAGTAGGGGATCGCATTGCTATAGCACCCATAGTGCCCCTTGCTAAGGGGTGGGGACAAGAATTTACAATTGCTCAAATTTACAATGATGGAAGTATTCGTTTGGACCGCCCATCCGATCAAACGTATGATGTTCTGTTCGAAGTGGTTGGTTCTGTGAACCAAGTTTCCATGAAGACACCCGAGGTGATCAATCTAAGCCGCAATGTTATCATCACAGGGGACGATTTTGAACATGTTCCTTGCGATCCCAACTTGCCCGAAGCCATTGCTGGAGAATCCACTTCTACACAGGGCTGTCGTTGTGGAGGAGGTCGGACAAAATGTACAGTTGGATTACACACTATGCAAAGTAACGGAGGTATCCAAAAAATCCACAATGTAAGGGTAGAAAAATGTGGTCAACGTGGAATCGAGGGCAAGTACTGTTTGCATTTGCATCAGGTGGGGGCTTGTCCCGAATGCAGCTTTCAAAACAATGCTGTCGAGTTTTCCCAACAACGAGGAATCATCATTCACGGAACGCACCTTTCGAAAGTGCAAGGTAATGTCTTATACAACGTTCGAGGCGCTGGAGTCTATATTGAAGATGGCAACGAGATGCAAAATAGATTGGCGTACAACGTAGTGATCTGCCCATACCCATTCAATGATGAGTCCTTTCACGGATGTACCGTACCCGGAACCTCCAATCGTCTCAGTGATACCCGAGACAACCAAAGCTCCTTTTTCTCTCTGGCAGCATCGAACGATATGATTGGGAATCGAGGAGTGAATTCATTCAATGGGATGTTTCTCAAAGAAGGTGGACAAGGCAGGGGAATGGCCTTTGGCAAGGTTTGCGAGAGCGCTTCCGCCTTAGGACGGTATGAAGGGAACACGTTTCATTCCTGTGGGCGATTTGGAACTTATGCTTTGGGCTTCAACTACCCTAAGCTTACCGACCAATCAGTGCAAACAAACGGGTTTCATGTGGATCAATCGCAATGCCAAGGATTTGATGAATTTGGGAATACCCGAGGTGTGCCAGCATCCTTTACAGGGCATTCGGATTATGGAAATGCTTTTGTTGGCCACTATATGGCCGGTGATCTGCAGTACAACGAACACATTTCAACAGATTCACTGAACCTTCTTTACTGGAAAGAGACCAAGACGTTTGATAACGGGTGCGCTGCCCACATTACCAATTCCTACTATGCACGTGGAAGAGTTGCACTTCCTGATCATGGTACATTCTTGATTGAAAATACAGTGTTTGGCAATGGGGTGCAACTGGAAACAAATCACCATTGCGATGTTGGAGAAACAGGTGTTCTCTGTATGCCAACTTATATGTTCCATAAGGTCGCGTGGCAGAATAAAGCAACTGATAAGACATGGGTACACTTCTTCAACAATGGAGGAATCTTCACTCTCTCGCCAGAAGAGACAAAGAGGGTACAGAATGGAGAGATACTACCGGATGCCTTTTTTCCGCCTGGCTACGTCTCTTTAGCGTCCCAGAAGTTCGAATATTTGTTGCAATTACCCGGCAAGATATGTGTTCGAAGCCAAGAAGAGAGAGGAGGCTTGTATCATGATGGGATTCTATGCAAAGTGCCGCTACGCGTATTGAGAATATACACTAGTTCGCCATCATCGCAACTCAAACTTGATGTTTGGTGGAATAAAGCGAATGGAGTTAGGGGCCAAAATGGCTCACCGACAGCCACGCAATATGTGAATTATCACCGTTCGGGGGCATCTTCCCGGCAAGGATTTGCTGTTCCAGTGATATCAGGAACGAGTCACTCCTACAAGATTTCTATCGCGGGAGGACCGCTCCCCAAGGATTGGGTCATTGAATTTAGTGATCCAGTAGTTGGAAATCGATGGACTCCGGACTACCTTTATTTGAGTGTTGTTGGCAGACCATCATGTGGAGTAGACGGTCTCGTCAACAGTCAACACGACCGTAGCTTCATATGGAGTGGAGATGAATTTATGGCCGATGAGGCTTGGGGAAACCATGGGGCATGTGTTGGCTCAGGGGTCCAGCCAAATGACCAACCACAAGTTGATTGCAGTGATCCACAGCAGAACAAGTATGGACTCAATGAACTTGTACGGCCAACCGATTGTCCTGAAAGCTGTGGGTATGCATGTGATTCTTCCACTTCTTATTGTGATTGTGCAACTTCAACATGCAAGTGCAATGCTGGCTTTACAGGAAGTAATTGTGAGATTGACCTTTGTGGAGATGCCGGATGCGGGGAACATGGCCGTTGCACTGCACTTTATCTTGGAGTTTCTGGGGAGTTGCCCGTAAGTTCGGATAAAGCATGCATATGTGAGCCAGGGTGGACCGGACTACGTTGCGACTCCAATCCATGCATTTATCAAGGAAGAACGTGTTCCGGTCACGGAACTTGCATCGCTGTTGGAAATTTGGAAACACAGTGTGAATGCGACCCTGGCTTCTCAGGAGATGATTGCGAATCATCTTGTGACGGCTTCTGTCCAGGAACCTTTCCTTACGGATGTATAAGTGATAGTCCAGGGAAGGCTGCTCTTGGATGCGCCAGAAATGGGCTCTGTTGGTATTTGAATGAAGGTGAATCATACCCGCATGAAAACTTTTGTACTTACAAGTCCTATACCAGAGACTCGTCCCCACCGCTGCCTTCACCGCACACTCCGCAAACGCTACACCCAACACCATACCCAACGCCATTTCCAGCACCATTTGCAACACCAAGCCCGCCACCAACATCGAATCGACTTCCTCCCACACCATCGCCTACTGCCCAGCTGTCAATGCCAACAGGGTCACCGGACAACCTCACCTACAAAGGAAACAATGGCAACCCACGAACTGCCTTTCCCTTGACAAAGTGTGAGGGTGACTGCGACGGAGGTAAGAAACTTAGGATGACATTCATTCCGTATTGGAATTCACTTACATCGTTCTTTTTGCTTGAATACCGTCAGACTCTGACTGTCAGGGGTCGTTGAAATGTTTTGAAAGGACAGGAACGGAAGCTGTACCTGGTTGCAATGGTGGTGGCTTCTACGGCATTGACTATTGTTATGAAGAAGCTGTCATCGCCCCTGCTACTGCTGCACCGCAAACAAAGCCGCCAACATTCCGGCCAACACCCGGTCCAACAGAGCCACCAGTTACCAACGAATTCTATTGTGGATGCACTACATGCACATCAGATGTCTATAATGCTGATGCTTCTGGTCACTCCTGTGGAGCTCGAATGGAATGGTTGGTATCCCATGGGTATGCCACAAATGACTTGGAAGCATGTGGAATTGTGAGTGACGAATTCCCTTCCATTTGTGGGCCGAAGTGTCACCCTACAAAGTGCGAAATTACAACTCCGAGTCCACCAGAGAATCCTTCCTGCGAAAGCATCTGTTCGGGATCATATCCATTTTCATGCGCGGAAAGTGTTCCTGGCGCTGTGAAATATGGATGCTATCGTGGGGGTGGATGCTACTACCCCAACAGTTTGGAACAGTTATACCCGTACGATCAAGAAGGTTGGTGCACATACAAGACTGAGTCAAATCGCAGGCTGCGGGGGGCAGGTGGATCCTCGGAATAAATAGGGAATGCATTCCTTTGAGGAGGTCACATTTGGAAATAACTTTAGACTGCTTCAATAATACAATACTAACAATCAAGATAGAGTAACAATTCAATTGTCAAGAGTTTGCGTCGTCTAACGTAGACGAAAGCTCGAGAACGAATTCGAATGACCGTCACAACAGCATTGCTCCACAACACGAAGTCCGATCAATTTATCGAACTTGTGTGCGAGTTTACATCAAGAAATACGTTTATTTATTTCCCTCCCTCCACATCCCTGTTAGGCCATGCATTGATGCATATTAAATTTAATATCCATCAATGCATCGCCTAGTCGGCAAGCAAGTCTCTGATATTCCGCTTCGCGGGATATCAAAGACTGATCTTTTGGAATCGCACGCTTCGCGCGCAATCCAAAAGACCAGCTTCACACCACAACCGACTCTCACACCAAGGAAGAATACGGAAGAAACAAGGCGGTACTGTAGGTACCGGTACTGTACCTGGTAGGCGCCAGTTGGCTATCGAATCGATAGTTTCTACGACTAGTTCGAGCTTCTATTGGTTCCGGATGACACTTTCAGTCGTTTTTCCTCAACAAAAATTTTGCATCCGCTATCAAATAAGATTGCCGCCGCTTCCTCTTCGTCACGGAAAACCTGAAGCAAAGTAAAGCCAAGCGCTCGAGAATAGTTGGCTCTGAACAATCTGGGAAAGAGTAGGGTAGAAATATGGATTATTCTGCCTTACTCTCCCGTTCTCGTCAACGGAATCTCCGCAAACCAATAAGGAGACCTAACCGAGGATCAGATAACATTTCGGAAGGTGTCCCAGCATCAACAATGGATGCACAAACAACAACCATGGCAAAATCCCTACGACAAAATTATGAATTGTCTCATCCAGCATCGTATCCACCACCACGGGGAGATGGAGGAAATTACGATCAAACTCAACAACAATCACAGCAGTCATCTCCGATTCCAGTATTGAAAGCGTCCTCTTCGGGTTCTCCTATCATTCATAAAGTTTCGATTACCTATCGAGAAATGCAAAACCCTGCGGGAAAAGCCACGATACCACAACCGGAGGTCTCCAGTCGAGACGGCATGCAAAAATCCCAATCTACTCGAGAGATGGAGGATAAATACAAAGCACTCTTGAATCGAGCCTCTAGGCGAGACGGTATGCAAAAATCCCAATCTACTCGAGAGATGGAGGATAAATACAAAACACTCTTGAATCGATCACGAAGAAGACGGCCAAAAAGACCGAATCACCAACAGGCCCAAAAGGATAAATTGGATGCTTCTTCCTATGACAAGAATTCTTCCTCTTCCGATGATCTGCCGCCACCAACACACGGCCCAGCGCACAAAGAGACAATGGAAAGTTCTCCAGAAAGTAGGGGTAGTAGATCGAGGAGCAATCGCAGCAACACTAGTGCCAGAACTTATTCGAGTCCTCAACAAGAACCGGCGCCTCAGACAGCGACTAGGGGGAGTCCATCGAGAAGCAACCGAAGCAGTAGCAGCATGCGAGCGGATTCGAGTCCTCAACAAGAAACGTTGCCTCAGACAGAGACTAGGGGAAGTCCATCGAAAAGCAACCGAAGCAGCAGCAGTGTGCGAACGGATTCGAGTCCTCAACAAGAAACGTTGCCTCATCTAGAGACTAGGGGGAGTCCATCGAGAAGCAACGGAAGCAGTAGCAGCAGCGCCAGAATAGATCCGAGCCCTCCGTCGCAAGAGGAATCTCGAAACAATAACGTACCATCTCCGCAATCTTCAATTCCAGTGCCACCATCGCGATCACATGAAACATCTCCAACCAGCTCATCCCGGCTATGTGCTGACTCGACGTTGAGTCAGAAGGCTCTGCAAAGTGAGGTTGCACCCGACGGTTCCATGAATAGTAGAGTTTGGGAAATTACAGGGGAATCTATTGACATCAGTGGGGCTGGTTTTTCGGTGAACAGTAGAGCGGTAAAATTGGAAACTAGCATGGGTGAAGCTGACGAAGCTTTTTCGCGGAGAATTGCAGAACTGCAAGGTGATTTGGAGGCTTCGTTAAATAGCAGAGGAGCAGGAACGCAAGATGACACGATCGTTTCTTTGGGGCAGGGATTTCCACAACAACTGGAGACGACGCCTGACGATTACAGAAACAGTAGAACAGGCGATGTGAGCACCGGGGAAGCTCATGAAATCGTTTCCAGGGGACAGGGGAATGAAAAAGAATGGAACGATGGCCTTGGCAATGACGAGGCGGAAGGGCAAGCATCATTTCAAGAATCACCATTGGATGGCAGCTCGAGTAAAAATCACGATGGGGGCAACGAAGATGGTACTGTCGAGCAATTTACATCAGTTTTAGATCCTTGGGATACGAGTGCGGAATTACGGTCGGCAGCTCCAGATCCTGAGGATACGGATTCGGAACACAAATCCTCGCAGCCAGTTCGCCCAGAAGATCATTTCTTCGATCCCAACTCGTCAGAAGAAATGGAACAACCATCGCTGGAATCAACCGATCACAGTTCGATAGAAGTAGAATACGTTGATGATGAAGTTGAAGAAGACCAGCCTCACGAATCGGAATGCAGCTTCACCGAAGTAGAGTATGCGGAAGATGAGATGTCCGTTGAGGCCTCGGTTGGTGTCAACCAAAGCCCTATCGAAGATGCTGAGAAAAATCAAATTGAGGTAAATCGTAATGATGTGGGTCGAGAAGTATCCTTTCAATCCCACAGACACAACAACGCATCTGAAGGTCCTCCGGAAGTGTACGAAAAAGAGCCTAACGCGCAACGAGAGGCAAGTATTACCAACAAGGATTTGTTGAATGAAAGGAACCCTTCATCATTTACGGTACCCAGCTTCTTCGAAGACAGCCATATTGAAGATTTGGAATCCATTTCTGGATATGGAGATTCTGTCCAACCAGATTCGGCTGACAGCCAGTTGCGAGCAGAGGATATAAGCAAGAGCTCTCCTGAGATAAGACAAGGCGAAGATAGACGTCTAACCACATCGACTGGTGACAGGCATGGGTCAGAATTGGTTGAAGGCTCAGTCTCCCACTCTACATCTCGATCGCCACAAATCCTTCCTGCCTGTGGCCCTGACTCATCACTATCATCTGTTGAGTCGGAAACGAGAGAGGATTCCTACTACTCGCCAGATCGCCAATTAATGAAGCGAGTAGAAATCGAGCGGACACCTGGCTCTTCTAGCTCAGACGAGTCATCCGACGATGAAATGATCTTGGACTCTGTAGCTGATCTTGGTGGATTCCCTGTTGCTAATGATGATTCGGAGCTAATCCGTGGTGGAGGTGAAGACGACGTAGAGCAGCCATCATCTCCTTTGAATGATGAAAATCTAGTGGAAGTAGCGATGGGTGTTGTGGTGGACGAAGGTCCGACAGGAGACATTGCAATTTCTTTAGACGAAAGCGTCAGCAGCACTGGTAGCATGAAGACGAGATCATTCGCAGAAGTGATGGGCACTGCGCCTTTAGCAAGTAATGCGTCAAATGGCGAAGTCAATGCATCCAATGCGATTTTGCAGTTCGAAGAGACAGACCAGAATAAACAGAATGATCCATCGCAGGCGTTATTAAGGGATGCTGACGAGATGATCAATGCACGCTACGGACAATTGACAAACAAGCATATCCTTGATTCTGTGCTCTCGTCGCGAGAGGCTAACGAAAACAACAAGAGACCCTCCGAAAGCATCTTCTCAAAGGAAAAAGACTCACTGATGGCATCGAATGGAAGACGCGACGATCGTTCTCTCATATTTCCTTGGGAAAGATGGGAACTAAGGAAACTGTTGTTGCTTTGGGCCGATGGTCATAACGTTGACAAAGCCCGTCTGCATGAACTTGGATTGTTGGAAAAGTGGATGCGTTGCGAAGACTTGACAACAGATGAAGCAAAGTATGTCGAGGATGTACGCAAAAGACGGAGATTGCTTCAAGATCATTACAAAGGCGAATTTCAATTAATTCTTCAAGGGGCGTCTTTGGGAGAGCTGGCGACTGAAGACCGCATGAATTATTTGCAACTCTACGCTCGACGAGCTGTTGGTGACTTACTCACATTAGACGAGGTCGATGAACTGAATTCGCTTGAGAAAGAAGACGAGGAGATGATAATACGAGAGTTCAACGAAGGCATGCTATCAGCATCAGCTAGATTGCCATTAAGTGGCGGACATATGGAATCGCCTTCTGAAACGACATCGACGGAGTCAACAAGAGCATCAGATCGCTTCTACATGGAGGAATTCGAAGATATCATTGTTAAATGCGAAAATGGGGAGTCAGTCGACGAGAAACGCTTTGGCTACCTCCAGCTTTACGGGCGAAGTCGAATAGGACAAGAACTCACCGCAGATGAAATGAGCCGGCTGCAATCGTTTTTGGATACTGAACGACGCGAGCGGCTGAGTTTTAGCATCGAAGAGACGGACATTAAAGCAGTCTTCCCTCCCCCTCCTCTGGAGACAATCGAATTGATGATTGAAACGAAAGACACTGTTCTCTCGGGGGAGAATGTGCTAGGTCAGGATGAACTTAAGATGAAGAAATTCCATGACCTGATAAGGCGAAAGTTGTTGAGTGTTCAGGCATTCGACGAGGACAATATCGATGCTGCGGTGGGCAAGGTGATGCGATTACCTAAGGCTCAAATCAAAGTAGTTTTACAAAATCCGCTCCTCGCAAGCTTGACAGCAACCACTGAAAGCACAAAAAACAATCTGGAAGAAAACGATGGTTATTCTTCCGTCAGTAGTCGCCGTGGTAGTGATAATGGTGATACCAGCGACGATGACGACAATGACGAAGCAGAAAAATTGAGTCAAGACGAAATGATGATGAGAAAAATTCGCAGCATGGTGAGGGAAAAGTTGTTGACTGCTGAGACATTCAATTTAGACAATGTTGACACAACAGTTGACAAGTTGATGAAGCGACCTAGGTCACAAATCAGAACATTCTTGCAGAATCCCCTACCTGAAGACTTGACGGCACCCACCGAAGAAGAAAGCGAAGTTGAGCATTCAGAGGAACCCGAAGCGTGCCGAAGTAGCAGCCCTGAGGACTCAGAAGTCAATGATGGTGACGAGGAAGGCGGAGAAAAGGAACTGAGTCAAGATGAAATCATCATGAACAAAATTCGTAGCATGGTGAGAGAAAAGTTGTTGACTGCTGAGACTTTCGACGAAGATAACGTTGATACTACAGTGGACAAGTTGATGAAGCTACCTAGGCCACAAATTATAGCATTCTTGCAAAATCCGCTCCCTGAAGACTTGACGGCCACCAACAAAAAAGGCGAAGGCAGGCAATCAGAGGAGTCCGAAGCGTGCCGAAGTAGCAGCTCCGAGGACTCAGAAACCAGTGATGGTGACGAGGGAGGCGGAGAAAAGCAACTGAGTCAAGATGAAATCATCATGAACAAAATTCGTAGCATGGTGAGAGAAAAGTTGTTGACTGCTGAGTCATTCGACGAAGATAACGTTGATACTACAGTGGACAAGTTGATGAAGCTACCTAGGCCACAAATTAGAGCATTCTTACAAAATCCGCTCCCTGAAGGCTTGACGGCCACCGACAAAAAAGGTGAAGACGGACAATCAGAGGATTCCGAAGCGAGCCGAAATAGCAGTTCTGAGGACTCAGAAACCAGTGATGGTGACGAGGGAGGCGGAGAAAAGCAACTGAGTCAAGATGAAATCATCATGAATAAAATTCGTGGCATGGTGAGAGAAAAGTTGTTGACTGCTGAGTCATTCGACGAAGACAACGTTGATGCTAGAGTGGACAAGCTGATGAAGCTACCTAGGCCACAAATTAGAGCATTCTTACAGAATCCACTCCCTGAAGGCTTGACAGCACAGACTGGTCCCGTTGAAAGGAATCAAAACGGTGACGGTGCCAATTTGGAGGACTCCGCCAGTAGTCGTAGTGACGGTGATGATTCAGAAGGCGGCGATGATGAAGGCGAAGAGAAGGAATTGAGTCAAGATGAAATCACCATGAATAAAATCCGCAGCATGGTGAGAGAAAAGTTGCTGACTGCTGAGACATTCGATGAAGATAACGTTGATGCTACAGTGGACAAGTTGATGAAGCTACCTAGGCCACAAATCGGAGAATTCTTGCAGAATCCGCTCCCTGAAGGCTTGACAGCACCCACCGTAGCCGTTGCAAGCAACCAAGAAGGTGACGGCGACTTTTGGGGAGATTCCATTAGTGGCCATAGTGACAGAACAGAAGGTGGTGGTGGTGACGACGAAGGTGCAGCTATGGAATTATCCAAGGACGAAGCCAAGAGGCAGAATATTCGAGACCTAGTGAAGCGAAAAATGTTGTCGTCTTCAGAGGCATTCGACGAGGATTACATCAACACCACGCTTGACAAAGTGATGGAATTGCCCCAGCATCAAATCGAGACCTTTTTCCCTGCAACATTAGGTTCGCCCACAACAGCCCTCCGGAAACGCCTAGAAGCGGGACACGTTTCTTCGGAAGGTTCCAACACCGGCCACAGTAGACTTACTCTTAGTAGTTCTGATAACTCAGAATTGCGTGATGGCGGCGACCATGGGGAAGAGTTGAGCCTGGACGAATATACGATGAATATAATTCGAAACATGGAGAAATTCAATCAGGTAAACATGGACGAAGAGGTTGATGTTGAAGTGATTAGATGCGACCGAGGAAGCCATGAGGGTCAATCAGATCCCAGCAGTAGCCGCAATCACAATTTTGATGACTCCGAAAGCGTTGGTAACGATGACTCGAAGGCTGCGATAGATAAGCTATTCGTTGCCAACACAGCCACAAGCATCAAAAAGGACCAGTTTGAGACCGGTTTGGTCGAAGAATCGACAACTGGCCACGAAAAAGGTCGCCCAATCGCTACCGCACATTTGATACTGACTCAATCTTCAGCATCAAGCTCAACATCAAAGTCATCGTCTTCTTCGAGTTCTTCTTCAGCGTCGTCATCCAGCAGAGAGTTTATGGCTCCTTCTGAGATCGAATTCATCAGTCGAGACTTTTCGGTCCCATCACCTGATGGATCCTCTGCTGGTACTTCAACAATGTCGGATTCCTCGTCATCAGAATCAGACTCAAATCCATCATCAAGTTCCGATTCAAGTTCTTCATCGTCTTATTCTTCTGGAAAGGACAAAAAATTTCAAATTAGTTCTGCTGAGGAGACAAGGCAACCATCAGCAGGAACAGCGCTTTTTGAAGATGACGAATTAAGCCCTTCAATTGACGCCACAGAGTTGCTCCCATTTGTCCAGCTGGACCTATCAGTCACACCAGCAATTCCGTACGGTATCGATTCAGATTCAAGTTCAGAGTCATCCGATGAGTATGGGTTTGACAAAGGCTCCTCGAAATCGGCATCACCGGAGAATCCTTTTCAGCGCAACTGGAACGGGAATCTCCCGTACCAGCAGTTGCAGGCAGCTGGCGAAGGAACCGTCGAAGAAGATCGATCGGACTCACCACAGGAATCTTTGTCGTGGATACGTACGCCAAGACATCAAGCACAAGAAGACAATGGTATGCAGCAAATTGCCCGCATCCAAGATTCCCCAAAGTCTACAGACTCAGCGAAATCGCTTGAATTCGAGACTGAGACTGACACTAGTACGTTTGCTCTCAAAGGAAAAAGAGACATTGATGGCGCACTACCTATTTCTGGTGAAAGCAAGAAGCACAAGCAAACTCGAGAGTGCCCTTCAGAACAATCACTTAGCACAAGTAGTGAGAGCTCGGGTTCAGCCGAACGTGAAAGCCGCTACGCTTCGTATAGAAACTTTTTGAGCTCCACCCCAGAGAAGAGAATTTGGTCGAGCGAGCTCCGATTCTCCAAAGCTTCTCCAGAGAGCAGTGGCGATATGGTTGATCGAGATTTACCAACTCGAAAGGATTCAAAGCTTGCTTTGGGATCGTCACAACCTGACTCGCCCAGTGTTAGTACAAGAGATGGTTCGAGTCTTACAGGAGACACTGAGGTTGCACAGGCGATTTGCAACTCGAATGGTAGCGCTCGGATAAAGAATTCTTCATTCATTGGAACAGATAAATCAGAGAAGACAGGACCGGCACTTGTTAACAAGAGTGCACCAAAAAGCCTAGACATTGATGCAAATCGCAAAGAAAATAGGAATGTAACTTCATTCTCTACGATTTCCACAGAATCCATTTTGAATGCAAATGCAGAACAATCTTCAAAGGAAGCGAGTTCGATGAAACAAAGCCCCAAGATTCGCTACTTACCTGAAGACAATGACATTGCGCGCCATGTTTATCTTGATGGCCGCGCCAGCAACGGAGTGACAATTGGGCAAGAAAATTCGAACCAACAATTCCAGAAAGCAAAAGAGCTTTTTTCAACGCTTCAAACCACTAGTCAGAGCAAGTCATCACTCAAACCAAGTTTTCTTCGCAAACAAAGCTCCAAAGTTCATTTCATTCCTGAAGAAGATGATCATGCAGGAATGATGTATGGTAATAGCAAGATCAAAGACGGAGATGAAACTAGACAAGAAACTTCAAACCCACAGTTCAAAGAAGCAACGGAACTATTCATGCCGCTTCAGAACAGAAGTCAAACCATGCCATCTCCTAAACCTGCTCTTCTCCAAGCGCAAAGCTCCAAAATCACCTACATCCCTGAAGAAGATGATCATGCACGCATGATTTACCGTGGCGAACTGGATATTGCTGGTAAGCAGATACATAATGAAACAGGTCTCCTTCGAGAAGAGAGCTCGAAAATAAGGTATATCCCTGAAGAAGATGCCGAAGCGCGGAAGGTGTATCGAATGGATGAATTCGAGAGCAAAAAAGACTCCCAAGCGAAAGAATTGGAGTCTTTGGGGACACCAGATGCAAATCACTCTCCGCCGCCTCCGGATCAACTTTCCACGAAAGACGACAGCCGGCTTATCCAATACATCCCTGACGAGGACGACCACGCTAGAATGATCTATCGCGGAGGCGAACTTGAGAGCGAGAAAGAGGTTAAGAGTCAAAGTGTTGATAACACGGGCCCTTCTCCGTTTACAGCACACTTCCAAAGAACCGCATTTCTACTGCCAGAAAGCAAAACGCCAAGAAATCTTGCGTCAAACTCTGTCGTTACGTCTGAAACATATGGAGACTTTTCAAAATCCAACAGCGCTCAAGATAAAACTTCCGCCGCTGAAAGAGCAATATTAAAACAACGAAAACAAGCTGCTCAAGCCATGGCATCCGCAGCCCTTTCAAAGCTCAGCAATCTCGCTCATGTGGAAACCCAAACGACTGAGTCTCAACCTTTTGAGATGATGGCTACCCCTGAAATACCAAGAAGGCAGAGCATAGAAAGATTTCACTTGTCACCCTTGCATGTCCAAAACTTGGATGTTTACACAGGGTCAGTAATCGTTGACTCGTCATCATCTGACGACGAAGTCATTGCCCAAGAGACAAAAGCATCGTGGTCTTTGCTTTCGATGTTCAAATTGGGAAAGGCTAAGAAGGCCACAAAAAAGAAGAGAAGACGGGCGAGAAAACAGAAGATTGAGACCATTTCTGGTGCAATTGCAGATATTCAAAGGGAAGAATTCAAGAGGAATAGTCCACCGAAGGCAGGACAATCTAACGACGTTGGAGAGGAACTCAAGAAAAAATTAGGAAACATCGAACTCCGCCATGTACATGACTTGAAAAAAAGGGATCCAACTCGAGGACATCCACCAAGTTTGATTTCGATGCAAGGTGACCCGAAAAGCACTTTGGAAAGTGTTCAACTCCGATCAGTGCCAGCGCCTCAGCACAAGGATATTTCGACCACAGCAAAACCAAACATAATGCAGGGTGAATTGCAGCAAAAAATGACAGAGATCAAATTCCGTGCTGAATCCGTCCCCAAACGAGACAGTGTTTCAAACACAGTGAAGCCGCTTTCGATGGAAGATGAGCTGAAGAGCAAATTGGCCAATAGGCAACTCCGCTCTGTACCCAAGCAAGAGAGCCCAAGAAGCGCTTCGAAACCGATTTCACTGGAAGATGAGCTCAAGAACAAGCTGGCTAATCGACAACTCCGCCCTGTGCCCAAACGAGAGCGTCCAACAAACGCTGCGAAACCGATTTCACTGGAAGGTGAGCTCAAGAACAAGCTAGCAAATCGACAACTCCGCCCTGTGCCCAAACGAGAAAGTCCAGCAAGTAATACAGCGAAGCCAATCTCAATGCAAGATGAGCTCAAATACAAGCTAGTCAAGAGGCAAGCCCACTCCGAATATGTCCCAAATCAAGCAAGTCCAATAAATGCAAAAAAGCCAATCTCAATGCAAGACGAGCTGAAGAACAAGTTGACCAACCGGCAACTCCGCTCTGAACCGCCACCAAAAGCAAAAGTTTCTCAGAAACAGGAACCAAAGCGGATGGTGCAACTTAGGCCGACAAAATTGAAAACAAATGTTGCGGCCAGCATGCCTGCCGATTCTCCACTGGATGATTCTCCCTTATCATATGATGCGGATGTAGAAGATCAAAAGAAGAATTTCATGTCGAGCAGCATAGCAAGAAAAAAGGTGGTACACTTCCAATTGCCTTCCAATTCGGCTGCAAAGCCGTCAATGCAGTTGAGCGATCCTGTAACAGTTCCAAATCATACAAGCGCCAAGGCTCGTTTAACGAGCCAAGGTGCAGAATCGCACTACGACGTGGAGGCCACACAATACAGCAACTCCTCAGGGACACAAAATATGGAATCACCGTCGGTCTCTTCTAGTGAATCGTCACCATTTGTGGGTTGGTCGCCAAGTCGTTGCACAACTTTCTGGCAATTACTTGTCCGAACTCTGGTATGCCTACTTCTCTTGGCAGCGATTGCGATCCCAGTGTACTTTTTGCAGTTCCATGACAGGAATGTGCCCGAAAAGGATATTGGTCTTCTCAATCTATTCCCCGCATCAGAATTTGCTGCAACCGAAAGTCCTCTGAGCTCCAATAACACTGCAAATGCTGTCGTCGAACGAAACAACATCTTTTCGCACTCGTTCCGAAACGATCCATGAAAGGTTCCAATCCAATCATTACAGATTTTGTTTTTAAAAAAATTAATAGAATTACAATAGACCATATTCAAAGTAACTATCCGCTCTCTGAAGTACAAAGAAAGTGAGGGAATATTTCACTCGTAGCATCGATAACACCCGATTCTAGCCAGGATCGAATGAATAACGGTACAGCTGCTGCAACCAACAGTACCATGATTGATGAAATCACAACACTGGGAACCTGTTCGGCAAGCTCTTGTAAATTTATTGGCATAATCTTTGCAATCGCTCCCTCCACCAATACCAGTATGCCCATCATGGTAAAAAAGATAGTCGCCTCGCCTATTCGATAGGAGGCTGTGTTGTGTATGGAAAAGGTGTACTCGTGCAATAGTCCTGACGCCAAAAAGGTCAACACTGTCGACAACTCTCTTCGAACACCAGCCTTGCGACAAGGAATATACACGTTACGCTTCAACAAGCTTTGGACCGATAGGTTCCACTTTTGCGCCCAGCACTCTCGCAAGGATCGGGATGTCAGCAAGGGATTGAAAAACCCAGGTTCCACGCTTGCTCCAAACAGAACCGAATAGAAGAGCATACCAAAGTCAATGGCAAACGATAGGAAAAAGTAGATGAACCAGACATGTACAAAACCATCTATCAGAGGGGTAATAGCGGAAGGTAATAACTGGGATATGCTGGTGTATTGCGATGGGTACAACCCAAAGGATCGAAAGATACTCAGCAGAGTGAATAGGCCAAGTATCTTGCCCATCAACAATGCACCTCGATCCAATATCTCTGGAATGGTCACCCTCTTCAATTTATCCTTGACAAAAACCGGCTCGGTGAAGGATATATACCAACACAGAAAGGATCTTAAATCTTGGTCCACTTCGGGAGGATAATTATGGAAGATGACTGCAATGGATTTGAAGACTGACGCGAATCCAACACAGGATGCCACAAATGAGATCATCCAATGAACCATTTCTTCTTGTGTTACATACATCATGATTGTAGACACAGCGGCAGGCATTTTGAATGCTGTGACGAGGCCCAGTATCGTGGTCAATCCGTTGGAAGTTGACGACGACGACGATCGAGCATTTTTTTCGCATAAGTATAGTAGAAAATAAGACCCTGTGGTATCGCCACAAACAGAACCAGTCCTACTTGGACAGCGATGATCTTTATCCAAGTCTGCAAGACTGGCAGTTGCAAGTTGCACGAAGATGACATGTTGCAATAAAACAATAATGCCAATAGTCGGATATGTGGTTGCGGTTTTCAGTCGTCGCCAGGTCGTCACACGACAAGTAGTCACCTCAGTCGATCCATTGGACTCAAGGTCCAATCGATCGGACTAGTCGGGTAATAAAATATTAAAATTGATTGATTTGCCCACAAGCAAGCAAGCAAGCATAAACATAAGCATTGTACATCAGATCAACGTCTACCTGTTTTGACTAGTCTACATCCGCAATGAAGATACCATCAAAGCCAGGGGCGGTCCGGCGAAACTCATCGTCCTCTGATCGTCCTCAAAAGAGAAACTCGTTTCGAGGTCAAGACCCACTTGGTCAAGCCTTGATTGTGGCATCTCCGCCCAGTTCCACATCCTCTCGAAAGCTTCTCAAGAAAAAGACTTCCATACCGACAGCACCAAGCCTAATGACGACAGCCAAGAAATCAAAGGTAACCAACGTCGATCCAACATCGGTGTCGATGATTGCACGCCGAAAATTGGGCAAGGAGGGCCTATCGGAATACCAAAAAGAACAACAGGCGAAAAAAGACAGTACCATTATCAATAATATGCATCGAAAATTGAGCGAGAAATGCCTGGATGTGGACGACGAAGGAATGCGCAAGAAACGAATGGAGAGCCTCCGGAAACATCTAAAGCGTCAAGTTTATTTGCATTTACCGACTTCTGCCTTTAAGACTTATTGGCATTTGGCCAGCGAGAAATTGGAGGAGGATGTTCGAATTCGTCGTTATGAAATGGAAGAAAAGAAGAAGAAAACAAACAAGCGAAAGCGTAGTTCGGACCGCGATATGTCCATACCAAGGAAGCGATCCTCAATTGGTAGTGTGGAGGGAGACGACATGGCCGTACCGAGGAAGCGGCCCTCAATTGGTAGTGTAGAAGGTGATATGACTATACCGAGGAAACGGCCCTCAATTGGTAGTGTGGAGGGTGACGGGGAAATTCCGAGAATACCGAAAAAGCGGCCCTCTATCATTGAGGAAACGAGCGCAGTAGTAGATCTTGTTGACACCGACGATGAGCATGATTGGGGTGACGAAGGAGATGCTGAAAGTCAAAACGAGTCTCCTTTACAACACGACAAACCCCAAGAGGCAAAAAGAAAAGAAGCACCAGCGACAGTAGTACAAGTGCCAGAGCCAGTAGTAATCGATCCATTTGAAGGAGCAGGGCCCAATCGCTGGGCCAACTTGATTATCGGATCAAAGTATCAGGGTGAAGTATTTGCCTGTGGAGATTGGGATACTATTCAACCAGTCTAAAAGCTTGTCTACTGATTTTAATTGATTTTTAATTGACTTGAATAAGACGTAGCACAAAGTTGCATTTCTTACTCTTATGCGATAAGATCAAACTTGTCGCCCATCTTGGGCGATATCTTGTCATTGACAATTTGAAAGTAGCTATTCCAAGAATCTTTTCCAAACTCCCACGCTGCAAGCGCTCGCTTGGCATCCTTGGCTTCAATTGCGGCGGCAATCTCTTCCGTGGCAAAACTGGCCTCGTTGACGTAAAACCGCGCCACCAGCAACTCTTTCGAAGGTCCTGAATAGTTCGGTGAGGTCAACACGCTTGAGGCAAACAAGACCATTTTCAACAAGGCATCAACCGGAGGAGGAGGTGGTGTGGATGGTAATGTCTCGACAAAGGTCGCTGCCTGTGACCAAGCACCAGGATTGGTTTTGCATTCTTGCAATACACCCTTCAACATGACAAATTCCTTGGCACCCAAACCGATATTGTACGCGTACTTGCTATAAGCTGGAATCCGCTGTTTCAACGACACATAAGTACACGAATTGCTCGCCGATCCATCGGCCTGGGTCTGACAGCTACCAAAGCTATTAAAGCTAGGATCGTCAATCCGCAGCGCATTTTGAAGGGCACGTGGAGGAGTTTTACCCATCATGTAATAGTAATCTTCTCGAACCAGTGCATTCTTGTTGGATTTGCGGTCCCGGAACTCGTATTTACCATCTTCGACGACATCTGCGAAAGCATTTAGTGGAATGACCAAGGCTCCAGCGGCTGTACTCAAGAGAGCTTGGCGGCGCCCCATGACTTCTTTATCCAAACCACTCAACGCAGTTGTCGTCGATACCAAGAGGAAGAATAGGCAAATGTAACTACTTATAAGGGAATTCATCATTGTGTAAGTATTTCTCTTTTGTTACACCACGTAATCCAAGGTTCCTGACACTATCGGTGACGACTTGGCCACTAAGCTCTCAGAAACTCTCAAGTCTATTGCCGCTTTGTCTTCCAACTACAGTATGCATTTTGTTTTTTGTTTCGAAGATTCCATTTTCAGTCACGGATCGCTCATCAATCACGCTTCAATGCAAATCTAAAATCTAATCTAATTAATCCGACGGTCAGATATGACTAAGTCGACTTTGTCACAAACACAAATGAAAAATCGAACACCATTCATTCACTGCGATATCATCCACATGAACTAAATCTAAAGACTGCTGCCTCTATTGTGTTATTGACATGGCAAATTCCAGTTGGCACCTTTTCCTTGCAACACTATATTCGCTATTGGCACTGCTTCACGCAAGCAGTAGTGCTGGAGGTGCATTTCCGAAACCTGCATTTGTATCATCCACACAACCAAAAACAGAACTCCTTTCCAACGGTAGCAATGAAACAACAACAACAACAACAGCGGAAACACAAGATCCTCTGATAGCTGTACCAGAATGGAAACGAAAGCTCCCCTATCCACTCAACAACAAAACTTCAACTTTGCAACGTATCACTATCCCGGGTTTTGGTGGACGGTGTGCTGTGGAAGTATATCTTTTGGGAACAGCACATGTTTCGAACGATTCTTCCCGAGATGTAAATCTATTGTTGGAAACAATTGATCCCGATGTCATTTTTCTAGAGCTTTGTGATCAACGAATACCCATGCTAACAGCTCCACCCCCCGAATTAAATGGAGAAGGGGAGACATCGGAAGATACAGAAAAGAAACCATGGTGGAGAAGACGAAAAACGAAACCAAAGCCATCCAATGAGGAAGGAGGACGACAGCCAAAATCGCTGCACGGTATGGCTTCCAATATGTTAACTTCCATGCAACAAGACTATGCCAATTCCTTGGGCGTCGAGCTCGGAGGCGAATTCCGTACCGCCTACAACTTTTGGGAACAAAGTCGATTGTCGCGACCAGCTGGAGCAGTACACATGATCTTGGGCGACCGACCTCTCTATTTGACACTCACACGAGCCTGGGAGTCCCTGGGCACTTGGGGCAAAACCAAGCTCTTGGTAGCGCTTTTCATTTCCACCTTGCAAAAGCCGAATCCAGAAGAGTTGAGGAATTGGATGAAGTCAATACTGGAAGACGATTCGGGAGATATCCTCACAAAATCGATTGACGATCTCAAAAAGCATTTTCCAACACTGGAGGAAGTCATCATTCGCGAACGTGATGCCTACATGGCTTGCAAACTTTATCAGACCTGTCGTCAGATGCTCATTATGCTACAACAGCAGCAAAGGCAAGAGTCACCACCGCCGTCATCTCCCAGCATTCAACGAGTGGTAGCAATTGTGGGAGCTGGGCATATCAAGGGCATGTGTCACTGGTTAACTGGTGGAAACCAAGGAAAGGGAACACCGGAAGATGTGCTTGCAGGACTGATCAAGATCAAGAAAGCAATCGCCCATGAGGATGCACAAGTATTGACTCACGATGTCATGGTCGTTAATCATGAACAGCTTCAAGAAATTGTACAAAAGCAATGACAATAGTTGGACAAGCAGCAAAGGATTTGGTTCAAAATGTCTCTACTAGTGCAGTTTATTTATTTATAATATATGTCAATTTCTTTGCTTCAGGTCCAGCATAGACATCGAACGTTGTCCACTGTTGAATGAATGTTAGTATGTATGTGTGTTTATGGTGTCCGATTTGACCTTGGTTGCTTGCTTATGCGGCTTCTTCGGTTTCCTCAACTCCAAACTCAATAATGATCTGGTCGGTCACCAAGGAGGCTCCTTCCGGGACACTGAGCTTGCCAATGGTTCCAGTGCGTGGGGAACGGACAATGTTTTGCATCTTCATGGCTTCGACAATGCAGAGCTCTTGTCCAATTTCGACATGATCACCCTCGCTCACTGAGAAGCTAATGAGGGTTCCGGGCATGGGACTCATGACCATGTCACTGGTGTCGACCATCTTGGGGACATGCATATATTGGCTCAATTGGTATTCTCGTTCACTTTGGATCAAGCATGGCATGTCAGCTCCGTACATTTGTACCTTCATTTCACCCTCACTATCCTCATTCATGACTTGGATAGATCGCATCTCGCGGTCCATGCTGACACTCGCAGTGAAGCGAGTTGGGTCATACTTGATCGAGTTCACCAAAATTGTTCGTGCTTCGGCACCATCATCTCCAAGCTTTTGGACAATGGCACTCTTCTCGTCTCCCATGGTGACTCTGAAAGCGTCCCCAAAGAATCCCCCCAATCGGACCACCATCGGTTCAAAGGATGGGACAACTGTAGGACGTTGCAAGAAGGAATCTCTAGTCATTCCAATCAAGGCAACGGCAACGGCCAGTTCCTCTTCTTGAGCCAGAGTGAGCTGGACACCGGCCCAGTCGGGCAAATGTCTGGGCAAAAAGGAGGTTGGAGTCTCTCCCTTTACGAATGCGGGATGACGAAGTACTGCATTACAGAGTCGAGCATTGTGCTGGACACCTTCAATGACATATTCATCTAATCCCTTGGTCATGATGTCAATGGCTTCACGTCGAGTGGGAGCGTAGGAGATAATCTTGGAGAGCATGGGGTCGTAGAAGGGTGTCACGGCGTGACCTTGAATAACTCCTGAATCCAATCGGAGGTAGCTTTCGCCCTCACCAGTTGCATGAGGTTCGATGTAAGGCAGGAGAGGTCCGGTGCTTGGCAAGTAGCCGCGAAGAGGATCTTCGGCATAGATACGGCATTCAATGGCGTGTCCCTTGGAAGGCATGATGAGTCCATCAATTTGAAATTCTGGTGGGAGTCCGCGTCCTGCAGCGACCCAGAGCATGCCCTTGACAAGATCCACTCCTGTAACTGCTTCAGAGATGGGATGCTCGACCTGAAGACGAGTGTTCATTTCAAGGAAGTAAAAGTTTTGTTCCTCATCGACAAGCCATTCGACGGTACCAGCCGAGACATATCCGACCTTTTGGCACAGCATCTTGACTTGCTCGGCCATCTTTTGGCGAGTTTCATCTGTAAGGAGGCAGGATGGAGACTCTTCCACAACCTTTTGGTTGCGTCTTTGAATACTGCACTCTCGTTCTGGGAAGACTACCACTTGAAGGTCTTCTGGCTTTTCCAATTTTCCTCCAGCAGGAGGGCTGCAGAGAACTTGGAACTCAATGTGATGGGGGTTCTCGATGAACTTTTCGACAAGGAGTCTGTCATCGGAAAAGAACTGCTTGGCTTCGGATTTTGCCATTGGGTAGGCTTCTCGAACTTCTTGGTCGTTGTAGCACGTTCTCATTCCCTTGCCTCCTCCTCCAGCTGCGGCTTTCACCAGCACTGGGTATCCGATTTGATTGGAAACTTCGACGCATTGATCGATGGAGTCAATGGTTCCATCGTAACCGGGAATAATGCTCACCCCGGCTGCTTCAGCAATCTCTTTACTTCGGATCTTGTCACCCATATCTTGAATAGCAGATACTGGTGGTCCTAACCATGCTACTCCTTCGCTTTCGATGGATTGGCAAAAGTTTGCATTTTCACTGAGGAAACCTGACAGAGTAGTTGGAAACAGTGACGAAAGAGTACATTAGGTATTGCGAACCAAGGTGTATATGTCAATGTTACTGATGTTTGCTTACCGTATCCAGGATGAACAGCGTCGGCTCCAGTGTCTCGGATTACTTGGAGTACTCTCTCAACGTTCAGGTAGGATTTTCCAGCAGCTGCTGGTCCTACACAGACGGCTTCGTCGGCTGCCTTGACAAACGGTGCCTTGGAATCCGCTGTCGAATAAATGGCAACGGTCTTGACACCCAACTCTTTGCATGTTCGAAATACTCGTTGGCAGATTTCCCCACGGTTGGAAACCAAGACCTTGGAGAATGGAGGCTCCGTCGAAAAGAATCGAGAAGTCCAATATTTTCGTGATGCTTTGGATAGTTGTGATCTCAACATGATGCTTTTGTACCCTGTCTGTTATTCAGTTCGGTATGATCTATCTTTACTTTCTATTGTTTGCTCTGGTTGAACGGGGGTGTTGGATTATCACCTTTGCTTTTTGTTTGTTTGTTGTATACGGTATGGATATTGTGGAACAGTCGAGGTGATGCACAATCTTGCTGAAAGCGAAGCATAGATGCCAAAGAAAAGGGTCGGGGTTCTGGTCACTTTTTGGGTATGCATTTGGGTCTGAAAACGAATGTTGGAAAGTTGCCCCCGTTTTGAAGGAACAACTGCACGTGGGTGGGCAAATTACGTCAGCACACGTCAGCCAGCCGGGCTCTTTGACACATGAGGAATTTCAAGCATTTTCATTCGTCACAATTTTATCAGTGCATCTGGATCGGATTCCAATTTTCATTTTTTTCTTTTTCAAACTTCTGGAAGGGAATCGAATCGAATGAATGATGAAGGAACACAACAACATGACCACCATGGCAAGAAGATCAAAACGATCACTCGGAATAGCACGAATCCCATTGTTGTGCGTTGGACTTCTTGTTGCCACCTCTAATCCAGGAGTGGATGCTTTCTCAAGCAACCTGCAACACCATTCTACCAGAACGAGGAATAGCTTGGTGACAACTCACCTTTCTACCAGAAATGATGTGCTGGAACCATCGACAAAGGGATCAGAGGCAACGCCACTAAAAGGTGGCCAAACTAGCAGAGCCACTTCGATACAAAAATCCGTGCCAATAACAAACGCCTTGTCATCTATCGCCATTGGCAGTGAAAAGAGTGCTGAATACCAACGAGGAATAGCAACGGTCGTCTTTATCACCTTCATCTTTTCTTCCAATTCACCGGCGTTGCACGCAGCCTTTTCGGGCTCGGGTCCACCTCCTGTTCTGCTGTTGAACGCTGCCGTTAGCTGTGTTGCCTTGATTGGATTAGTGATTGGTGGACAAAGTTTAGAAGATAATACACCATTGCCTTCAGCACTCGACACGAGTGCGGCCGACGAACAAGAAGGTCTTGCAACCCAAGGTGGTATTGAATTAGGACTGTGGAAAATGCTTGGTACCACTGCTAATTTGTATGGTCTTGCCATGACAACCGCTGGGCATGGGGCACTCTTGATTCAGTTGACAACCTTGATTGTACCCGTGGTGCAAGGGATTCAGGGCGTTCCCATTCCAAGACGCATTCAGTTTTCGGTCCTTCTTGCGCTTGCTGGAGTAGTTAGTTTCACCCAAGATCCAACAGGAACGCCCTCCGCAACTGGAGATGCACTGTGTGTCCTGGCCGCAATTTTCTATGCTACCTACGACTTGAGATTGTTTGCTTGGGGAAAGCGAGTGGCGCCCAGACAATTGATTACCACCAAAATTGGAACCCAAGCCATTTTGTCACTAGCTCTATTGGCTGCCCTCGATCTGTCGTCCGCAACGGAATACCTATCGTCGGGTCCAAATTGGTCGACTGTGGTTCCATTGGTATTGTGGAGTGGTGTCGCAGTCAATGCACTTGCTCCCTTTTTGCAAGTCGGAGGCCAACAAGCTGTCGGTCCAACTCGTTGCCAAACGATTTATGCTAGCCAGCCCTTGTGGGCCGCCATGATGAGCTTTTTCTTTTTGGGAGAACAGATCGGTGTCCAAGGCTTGGTCGGTGGATCTGCCTTTCTCGTAGCGCTCTTTTTGGCAGCAACCGCAGATGCTCCAGACCCAAATTGTGAGCAAGAACAGTGTGAAATCTAATGAATGAACATATATATTATTAATAATTAATAGCGTTAAAGCATCAAATAAATCGAACCATGTTAGAAGTCCTTCCAACTCAGAAATGGAAGCTATGGAGAAATAGAGGGAAGGAGGACAGAAGCCCAGACATTATTACGGTATCGTTGTTGAAACACCTCTCCATCCAACCCCAACTCTCCAATGAACCAGAAATCATAGCATAATCATGCCAGACACAAGCAAGCGACATAATGTTTATCAATTCCTCTTCCTAGTAGCCGCGATTTGTCTGAATCTACCTCCTGTCGCACTGGGAATCATGGGATGTATGGAATGGTGTGGATATTTTGCTTCCTGGCTCGCAGCAAATGCAGCCTTATCTGCAACAAATGCTATTGCGGCTTTGTATATAATACAAAGAATGCGAAAAGCCGAAGCTGCAGGAAATGAGATTGCGTCAACAGCGATAGATTCACAGAATTCTGACAGCAATCAATCTCCGGCAGACGAATTGCCTGCAGCGAATATCGAACAACAAGGGAGTGCACCACAAGTCGACAATACACTAGAACAGTTGCACAATTCAGATCAATCCCAACAGATAAATCAAGAAGAACAGCAAGGAACATGCTGTTTGTGTTTCGTTCATACATCTCATTCCACGCATTTGAGGCATCTGATACGGTACGACGGCTTTGTTTCCACCTATTGCATCTTTGTTATATTTTGGTTATTCTGGCTTTCAGATGGTGTCGAGAGAGTCATTCATATCGACAAGGCGGATGCAGATGACCTCGAAAACTGTTCTTTGTTTCATGAACACAATGTTCTCTACTCGTTTTGCATTGGATTTGTCTACTTGGCCATTACCATCTCATCGCTGGCCCTGCTGCACCTACCGGAAAGAAAGACGAGAGGTACCGAAGAAAAGGCAGTGGTAGATGCCTGACGGAAACAGTCGCTTTCGAGTAGGAGATGCGAGTTACCATCTGTCGTCTGCACCGTTGTTTCTCTTTAGAACGAGAGCTTTACTGTGATGTTCTACTGTAATAATAAAATGATTGTTTTTTCAATACAATCGTGAGTAATTGTGTGATTTGAATGCCATATGGGCGGTGTTCATGTTTGCGAGCTGTGCATTGTGCTAGATTTCTTTTGCACTATCTACGCTGTCTTCAGACAACACAACGAACACGTGAATGCGACACCGACGAGAGAAAAGAACGTGTATCCACAGGCAATCGAGACGTCCACATAGTGCGTTATATCATCACAGCTGCTGTTTTCAAGGCGTCGCTTCAGTCCCAATGGCAACCATACAAGCCAAATGACGAAGACAAGGATGTACACCGCCATGTTTTTGTCTGGACGAACGAAAATAGATGAGACCAAAGTCAAAGGCATTGATTAATGATACTCCCCACTTGTCAATTCAGACTCACCATATAATAGGATATGCTTAATTCGTTGAAAAGAGTTCTCTTCGCCTTGGATATCTCCGTTTGGCATCAACGAAAAGCCAGTCGTTGCATTCTGTAGTGGACTATTTTCATTGACAGTAGTCGGTAAACTACTTGGTTCCCTTATCTTGCTGACAACATAGTACGCCGCAATCATATGTAAGAGGCAGAAAATTGCATTCGGAAGGAGCCAACTCTTCAAGTCGCCGCAACTTGACTCCAAGCTTTTCAATGCGTAGACGACACCCGGGGTGTTGAGGGCAAAGGTCAGTGCAAGGTATGGAAGGAACGGAGACTTGGATACCTCACGGCACCCGAACGCGACTCCACTGCAGATGGGTCGACAAATGTCTCCGATCAGATCACAGATCACGGCTGCCATGTTCTGTTTTTCGTTTTGTGATGATGATCATTGCATTGGTTGTTGTTCGAGCAAAATTCGCAACGTTATTCGATCCGTCACGTTACGTACAGCATTCGATCACGACGTCACACACGACACACCAGTACACGTACCAAGTACCGACCAGGTACAGTACCGTCCATTACACATACAATACACTGTACAGTACCGCAAAGCGCAACCGATATCATGCGGACTTCGAACTACAATAGTAAGGCTGACGCCAGACCACGTGCCGCACATTACACATACTCGAACGTACCGCAAGTGCAACCAGTGAGAACAAATCGTGAATGAGTATCATACTTCGGGTCCCGCAGAGTTGTCTGAAATATCAAAAGTTACTATGACTTTCGAGTCGGCCGTCCGAGGAACCAAATGACATAAATGTTGATTTATTGGTGAACAAACTTTTTCTTATGTTCACCGCACAATACGAGAACTTCTGTCTTGCTTGAAGTTGATTTGTTTACGGAGGATTACTACCGTAGCGTTATAAAAATTACTGGTACGAAAAAAAAGCGCCGAGACAAAATTTACTTATGGTCATATGATTGGCAAATGTTGGTGTAGAAACGGAAAGAGAGCAACCATCCTGGAACTGTAGCGATTGCAGACTAGACCGCCTTCGCTACCACTCGTCACCATGCACAGGACTGCATCATCAGAGTCCTTCTCCTCGGTTGGGAATGAGAAAAAAGATTTTGGAAATCCTCCGCGAAGAGCAACAAGGAGATCATCTATCGGAGATCGTGCGTGGCCACCACAGCCAAAAGGAACGGACATGTCATCAAGCAGCCATGATAACTCAAAGCCCAAACAAAAGCCGCAGCATATGCTTACCGGATTTATCACTCCTGGAGCTCGGAGTGGAGGAAAACAGAAGCTGAAGGTGACAGCACCGATGTCAGCCAATCCGAGGCTGAACACCTTACTTTCGCCGAAGACACCAGGCCACCACAGTCGACGAAGAGCATCAGCGAAGCTGAAAATGCTGTGGCCTGCACTGGACGAGACAGAATATAGCAAAACTGCAGCCATATCCCCTGTATCTCGCCGCGTATCATCCCCGGTACCTCGCCGCGTACTGTCCCCTTTCCAAAGTCCACCGACGATCAGGGAGCCCACTCAGAAGAGAATGTCGGAAAGTCCTGCACGCGACCTTGGGACGCCGCTTCTTTCAGCTACAGGAAAACGACGTACCCTCAAGGGTGTATGGCCTCCGCCAAATATGAAACAAGATACCGATAAGAAAAACTCGGTCAACACACCGAAACTTGGAATCACAAAAAATCGAAAGTCAATGTTCAACAGGAGCAGCACATTTGGAAGTGCTGATGGGGACACTGAAAAAAGGAACCAAACCCTAAGTCCGCTGAAGCCAATCTCAGCCCATACAGCAGTGTCAGCATCTACGACATCTTCGTCAAACGATGATTGGGCGTCAGTGTCAGACTTTAATGACAGAATTTCAGAAAGCGCTACCAGTACACCCACGCAACAACCGTCTTCAGTATCATCCAAAAAAGTAGACCCGGATAGCATGAACATGTCGCTGGTTTTAGTTTCAGAATCCTCCGAGCACGATGCCGGCAGCAGTTATCACAGCGGAATTCATAGCATCACAGGCAACGGAAAATCCTACATACATTCCTGGGATTTGTGGACAGAACAAGAAAACGAGTCCGACGATGGAGGTGACAGCCCGCTTGTAACGCCGACTCGTGACGCCATTCCTCTGGAAACAAAGACTGATTTTCCCACTATACCGAAAGCACCAGATTTGGTGATGTCACCACCGAATGACATACCGGGACCTCAAAGTTCTACACCAAACACAACTGATTCTGGTCGACAGAAACTGCATCTTCCTTCCGAGGGGATCGCTTCTGTAGCTACAAGTATTGAAAACAATGAACCAGTCACCAAAGATGCAGAACTTTTGAATCCGAAAAACGACAGTGCCATCAAACCAACAATTGGTCGCCCTCCAACTGAATTTTCATCGGAAGAGACCAATAATCTGGCAAAAATGGATGCTAAATCGCCGGCACAAAAATCTCAAACAAGACCTTCTCTTTTACCACCAGAAGAGTCTTCGACGCAATTGAAGGAAGGTGCTGCTCCTGCTGACAACGACAATCTTTCGACGCCATCGCCACAACATTGTAGCGATGAAAATTTGCAATCTTCTGACGATGAGTCAGTTTGGTCATCTGAAGACGGTGACCGCAGCGTTGATGAAGCCAGTGTGGAAGACAAATATGACCAGGCATCGGATGGCTCCCCGACAAGTCCCACGACCGACTCCATAGGTTCACTGAGCCCAACAGAAATCGATGAAGAAGAACTTGGACCACCTAGATTTATAGTACCACTGGAACAAAAACCACTGCCGCCAAAGACGCGGGTCATTCGCAAAACTTCGCGCACTGAGTATAGAATCCGGTGGGACGGTCCTACCACCCTAGACCTTGGCGCTTGTTATCCATTGGTTAGTATTCCGGAAGTAGACGATTTACCAGAGCAAGACGACCGATTTAAAAAAAGTCAAACTGATGGAGGTATTGCTATGCCTATGCGGTCTGGGCGATCTATTGACGGAGACTCTATGTCTATTGATAGTATCCTTAGTGGTGATGGTACGATCGATTCTGATGACAAGTCGGAGTCTTCATCGCACAGCCGACCAAGCATTCATATGCGACATGCCGAAGGCGATGAAAAAGAAGACGAGGATTCCAAGTGGAAGTTGAAACGGGTTTGGAATCGTGAAGAAATGGATGGACAAGAGAAAGAACATACTGTACAACGTAAAGAGGTCATGCCGTCAGTGAAGGAACTTTGTGGAGTTCCTGCAAACATTGACTTAAATGATATGGACAATGGAAAGCCCTGGGTGATACAAAGGGTAAACTTTATCGATGACACAGAAATAGACTGCGAAGATGAAGAAGTTTTCACTGCAGATGGAATGTTGAAGGAGATGGAGATGATTACCAGCAGAATTGATTTCATCAGAGAAAAACAGAAAGCTCCTGCCGGGGATCCGAATACATCAAAAGACAAGACTACGGATGCAGAAAAGGCTGAAGAGAAAGCTGAAACGATAGAATTGAATCCAGCGGAGAAGAAACTCGAGTGCCCCATTGACAAGAAGAGGGTTTTGGATGTCATGGCTAATAGTAAGGATACATCAGCGGTGACAGCTACGGCCAAAGAAGCTAGAGATAGCACTCGAGAATCTCTACAACCTCTTCCAAGACTAATTCTACCCAATGGTCAAAAGCTTCCCTCTGCTAAGAGAAAGAAAGGTAGACGCACGAACTATCAACTTCGGTACGATGGGCCATCAATGTTACGAGTTACAGAATTGTTTAGCATTCCTGAAGAAGATAGACGATTCAACGAGACAAAGGTTGTTGACAAATCGATGATGCCAAGGCCTGTTAGGCGGGGTTCGGGGCGTAAGAGTGCATTTGGCACATCAGGGGAGCACGATGCAATGCCAGAAAAGCCTTCTCGTTCTCGCAGCAATGATGATCTGGATTTCATGCTGGAGGATGGTGCTAGTGCTGGAGACGATTTGAAGGGATCCAGTCATGGTGATGATGAGGGTGCGGGAAGTGTCAAAAGGCCACAACTGTTAATGACACCAAACAACGGACGACCACAGAGCTTTAAGTGGCTCGTGCGACGTGTTTGGGACGACGACGAGTTTGACGAAAAGGAGGACGAGTACTCTGTAGCAGACAAAGAACTCACATCAAAGGTTCGAGAGCTGTTTGGTGTTCCAGACGATGTAGATCTTGAGAATATGAAATCTGAGTCCCGGTTCAAGGACATCTCCTCTGAATGCGACTCGGCTCCTTTCCTACTGAGGAGAATTTATGATTTCGACGGAGAAATCGAGGAAGTAGAAGCTGGGGTTGCATTTAGCACGGCGGATCTGAAGAAAACAATCGAGTGCGTGAGTGCTGAAGCGAAGGAAACAGTCATGTGGTGGGACTTGGTTCCTGATTCCGAACCGAAATACAAACCACTAGGCACAAAGCTTTTTAGGAAAGCAAAAGAGCCTTGGTATAGTTACAATGCTAAGGATGAGTCGAAACCGAAAAAGGTTTCCAGAATATTGCCATGGCACAAGAAGGCAACGCCAAAGAAAGTGGAAGAACAAGGGGATGTTAAGATGTGGTGGGAGGAATAAATCACCCATCTGATATCGCTTCTGTCTTGTACTTGTTTTTGGTGAAGCATGGAACAGATTGTATTTACACTAAATACTATTTGTCTCTAAGCCTGCTTCAAAAACATCATGCAGTAACCCTCGATATCGATATCGATGGAATGAGTATGTTTGTGGCATCATGAACACAAATGGAATAAAAGCGGGTGCCCAGTATAAAATAATATCATTCACCAGACTGTCGACCATTTCGTTTTCGGTGTCATAATAGATGGGTAGCCAATCTTCGTAATTCATCAGAAAACACATCATATAGAAAAAGAGACCGACAAAAGCGACGACATGAATTTTGGATGGACTCCACGTTGCGATTATGTTCCTTTCTGGATAGCCGGAGCATGGATGATCCAAAAGAACGAGTAGATCCACTGGAACCGACGGAGGATTGCTATCATCGATAGAACTCTTGCTGCGCTGTGATTTGTGCTGCAAATAGTCTCGTAGCAGATATTCATGCTCCAATTTCTTTTCGACTTTTTCTCCGTTTGGAGCAGTGTATCGAATTGTTACGGAATGTTTTTTGCGCTGTCCAAACTCTGGAACGAAACAATCAACAATGTACCCTTTCACTTTCTTGGCCCGTTGAAATAACCGAAACAAGGATTCACGCTGACTGGTAATCTTGGCATCCGTCAACTTGGTCAGACCCCATACCGCCCAACATCCAGGGATTATTCCAATCGCAGAAAAGACGGCCATCGCCAAAAGTCCAACAGCAAACATCACGGGTTTCAACTTTTGAGCCATTGTTGGCCCCAAGGAATACCACAGGTCTCGAATCTTTTCAAATTCTGTAACAACCGCCAATGGGTTTTTGTCAAGTGCTTCCAAGCGTTGTTCGTGGCGCACTCGAACGTCCAGTAAAATGTATGGAGTCATGAGCACTATGGATAGGATGGCCATTCCCATGATTGTGAAAAAGCCTTGCGATGATAACGTGACCAGCTCTGCATACAGAAAGGCTAGGAAAAGATAGAGACAGATTCCCACCAGACTGACAATGGGATCCACCCATTGAGCCCAAAGCTGCAAGTCTTGTATTCGGTCTCGGTATAGCTCGGTGGGAATAGTCTTGTCATACTCCATCACATGCAGGGGCATGGCAAACCCCTCGGAAGGACAATCCCGAACGACTTCGGACGCTGCGATGGGATATTCATCGGATTGAATAATGAATTGACTTGTCGCCGTCGATGATGATGATGATTCTTGTTCTTTGCTACTCTTGTCTGATATCAATGATTGTTGTTGAAATTCCAAGACAATTTTGTATTGCCGATCCCCTGTAATTGGATCTACCATTTTCTTCTTGGCCACCACAATGGCTCTGGTAATGTACGATTTGTTTCTGGCATTGGAAGCATGCCATTGCAGTGTCTGCAGAAAGCTCCGTCGATATCGTATTACTTGTATCAGAGAGCGCATTCCATGAAAGGAAGCAATCACCCCCACAATAAAGGAAACATATCCCAACAGAAAGCCAATGCAAAAGGTCGCGACCACCACGGTTCGAGTGGTCTTATTCTTCAGTACCGAAAGTGGATGGTTCTTTATAAATTCAATGGCCATAATGAAAAGGGCTTGTATCTATCAGCAAATGATTATGTGGTTCGGCCTTTTAATGGTCTGCGCATGCCGTATCTAGTATCTTCTTCCTCTTTCAATGAATGAATGAACTGTTCTACTGTACCTATTTTTCAAAAGTGGAACGTGTCATTTGAATTCATCTGATTGGGGCATTCTTTAGCTTTTATAAAAACCCATATTGAATATATTCAATATTCAATATATAGAATACAAGGACAGACGTCATGACAGAAAAATGAAAAAATCTTGATCTTAAAACTGCACACCTAGTTCACTCATATATTTGCTTTGTTCTATATAATGAATGGTCCTGTTATAGTATTATGTTCAAAGGTTTGCGTGTCCAAAACCATCCATCCTTCTTTCTAACTTTGCCAAGATCATGATATCAGTATCAGTATCAATCTCAACTGTCCAATGACTTCAAATATTCCTTGGCCGTTTCATAGGTGGTCCAAGAAATGGCAACGGCTGGAGTATGGGAAAGGATACGAGGAGTCGCACCTCGAAAGAAGCCAGTCATTCCTTCCGTCTCGAAGATGCGGACTGCCGCATCCTTCCAGCCCGCCACAATTGGCTTTTGGGTAATTTTGGAAGTCGAGGAAGTGAGTGGACAATTCTTTGGTGGAGTGGAGCCTACCGAACAAGCAGGAGTGAGCTGCTGTGTTTGGAGATACGTCTTGATGCGATCCAGTGGTGTGGTCAAGCCGGCTGCAGCCAATCCAGCAATGGCACTGGAACCAAGTGTCACCTCAAGACTGAGCTTTTCGCCAGTCTCCGTCCATCGATCCTTCAAGAATTCATTGGTTCCCACCATGATCACTCCGTATGGAACATTGGACGCCAAGGTGACTGGAAAACTCCTGTACAAGCTGACAAATCCTTCATTGGCAATCATTGTGGAGACTGCGTGTGTCAATCCCCGGTAATGTCCCAACTGCAATCGTTGCTTGACCGTATCCAATGGTCCCATGACCAAATCGTGCGAAAAGGCCGAGACGGCACCCGCCATGGCACTTCCATAGGTCGTCACGTGACCATCCTTATCCAAAGTCGCATGCTTGATCAATTCATAGGAAGAAAAGTAGAGAGCATGTGCCGGAATGCATCCGACAATAATGCTGTGGACGCCTCGCCACAATCGGGAAATCCCCGCGGCAGAGGGTTGGGCCAACAGTGTGGACGAGGTGGTAGCTGCACCACCTTCCAACGCAATGGGTTGATTCATGAGTTGCCGTATTGTTTGCCAAACACCAACGTTAGTGTTCGAGGCGCCACTGGCAGCGGCCTTTTGAAGGACCGAGGATTGTCCCACAAGACCCTTAGACAAAGCTGTTGATGTTGTGGAAGAAGGATTGTGAATGCAAGCGGCACAGACTTGAATGTGCGTTCGCACCGTATCCAAGGGATATACCAGAGTGTGTTCGGCAACTCCTGCTAAACTACCAGCAATGCAGTGGTGCCAAAAGGGTGATTTGCCGTCCCATTCTTCCCAATCGTCGTCAAAAAGTGAAGACGATTCTTCCGAGGCTGGTCGAGAAGATGGTGGTTGTGGTGAAGAGGATTCCATAATATCTGTTGTTCGATGTTATGTTGGATGCTATGTTGGATGTTTGTTATGTTCGCCACACGAAACACGAAACACGAAATTCGATGTTCACAAAAGAGTGAGTGGAGTTGTGTATTCGTGGTGCTGATGACAGTGTATGTTGGCTGAAGGCTCGAATGCGAAGGGTGTTAATCAGAGGAAGTGATTCGTATCCGTTGTGTGATGACGGCACTACAGTATTTTGGATGGCGCCCATTTCAAGTTTTTCTCATTCCCAAACATCTGTTCCACAAGCTTCGTGGTAGAAAACCAACGTGAAGTTTTACATGGAGCGTCCGTACAACCATCCGATTAATTCTTTTTCCGTCAAAAGGCTATTTTCAATTTCGGAAGTGTCGCCAACAGATTTTCCGGTCCCAACCAAAGTTTGAAGTCGAACGAGTCCACTGTGCAGATTTTCAAAAGATTTTCAAAATCATATAGTATCGTGTCATATATCAATCGAAGCCATATTTATGATCAGACAGTTTCCGTTGTATTAACATAAAACTACAGTATAGTCACATCCACATCATTCACTGCTAGAAAGAAATCGCCATGAACGCCATGTTTCTTTCGCGCATGTCACGATCCGTCGGGTATCGTTTCTATTCCAACTCATTTGCGTGTTTCAATACTACCCCAGCGGTGGATAAGATGTATGATATCCTGCAAGAATACCGTGCCAAAAAGTAAGTTCCTTTGTGATACAAAATGGAAATCGAGAGAAAGAGAGATAAGACAATCAATGGAGGAATAATACTAATCATCCTCATCATCATCATCCTCATCCTCATCGCATACCACACACTCACCACAATTTTGCACTCCTTCCATTCTCGTCGTCATATTCATAGTTACTCGAGAGAATTGTCAAGTCGATTTGTCAAGGAACTTTTAAAACACACGGACGAGAACAAGGATGGGAATATGGAATATTCCGAATTCAAGCAGTTTCTAGACAACATTGGGGTGGGAGATCAAATGAATAAAGAAGAGATTGATGATGTTTTGAAATATGTGGGTGGAGAGGATGCCCTAGATGGTCAAATCTCGATTGCCAACATGCAAAAGGTCCTCATTGATGATTTGAAAGCCCGAAAGAAATAAGAAGTGATGTGATAAAAGGGGTAAAAAGTAAGCATCCAATTTGGAACGGATGGGATCAAACGTGAGATCCCCGTCCACAAATGAAATGAAGGATTGTTTTGGGGTTCAAAGTCTCAATCAAGGATCAATCATTGGTTGCAATTAATAGAAACTACTGCAAACTCTCTAGAAAACACACAATGTAAACCGGCGTACACACATATAAAACTCTAAGATGTTAGCCCAGCCATTTATTGTTTAAAAATGATACTGCTTACAACTCGGCACTGGCCCATTCGTTTTCAAGAATTTCGTACAATTTGGTGCAGAAATTCATAATCAATACAAAGGCGACAGTGCCACCCAAGACCAGAGGACCAAAAGGATCGTCCCAACGGGCAGGGATTCGAGAGCGAATTTGGTCAGCTCGCCATAGATACGTATACAAGGCATACAAACAGAATCCCAACGAAATGGGCAAGAGGGCCAGGGCATACCATTCTCCCCAGCTTTCTCCGGACTCGTCCGAAAACGCCAAGATGGAGGAGGCAATGGAAGACAGAATGACAGCATAATGGAGCCAATGCAAATAGGTACGCTCATTGGCAAAGAAGGTCTTGGGTTCAATCTTTTGAATCGAGGTTGGTGCGACAACTGCTTCGGCGTAGTTGAAACGTGAGCAAAAGGGAAACATCCAATGGCATTTTTGATCTTCTCCCTCTTCTTCGTCATAGTAGCCATCATAAAACGTCAACGCAGCATCCCCGTTGCTCTTTTTGGGCCCCGCCAATCCCATGGAGGCTGCCGCAGAAACATTGGTGCGTCCCACAGCAGTGTCCTTGCGGTTGTTGGTAGAGTCGCCAAAGGGCAAGAGGTGGTCGTAAATCGCGTTGGCACCAGGTCCGGCACCCGCTTCGGCATCGGCCAAGACGCGCCGAGCGCCCGAGGCAATAATGGCTTCGCGAAGGGAGATATCATCCACCCAGTAGGGGACGCATCGGACATCTTCAGGAAGCAAGACTGCACATCCATGGCAGTACTTGGAATACTTGTGGCATTCGTACAGCAATCCAGAGTTTTGCAAGTCGAGGACCCATTGGGGTGGTGTCATGTTTCCTCCCTTGAGCTCCAATTTAATTTCAAGCACGGCGTGAGGGAAACGGTGGAGTTCGTTATTCTGCAAGACAGAGCGAGGATCGCGATGCCAGACCTTCATGTCCTGCAGATCGTATCCACGCTCGGAAATCATACAAAGATTGGTATCCAAGGAGACTCGGACCGTGGCGTCAAAGGGAATTTGGAAGGCGGTTCTCATACATTGAGTTCGGACTGTTGGGACAAGCTGCTTACTCACACAGACTTGGGTGACTTCGCGCACAAGGGTTTCCCATTCGTCAGCATCCTTTTGTGACTTTCCCTTGTCCAACATTGCTTGCTTTTTCTCTGCAATTGGATACGTGTTTGTCATGACTTGATGAACTTCAGACTCGTCGATCTAAGAATGGAGAGCGATACTAGTAAGCCGGGTGAAACTGGCCAAAGCAGCTGGTTTTGTCATGAAACTTGGATACGTACAATAAAGCGTTCCTTTACCGAAACTTCCCCGGTCCATTTGTCGTTGTGTGTTTTGCGCTCCACAAAGACAGTTTTTGGATCTCCAAGGCCATACCAACGCATTCTCAAAGCGATAGCACCGGGAGACTTGTCAAGTCGACCATGGTATAGTTCGAGTTGATCATTATCCACGTACACAGAGTTGGTGAATTGAGAGTCACTTTCTCCTGTCGATGTCTTTTGCAAAAACACTGGCAGATGACGCAGAATGAAGTATTTGACTCGACTGACATCTTCTGTCTTGACCCAGTACTTGGTGGTGGATCGTAAGAATGACTGAGACGCATCGTTGTTCTCTTTCGCAACATGATCTTCACGAATTCGGGAATAGATCTGCGATAGCCGAACAACAAGATCACTATAGTCACCACGCACCCAAGCTTGTCCATGCATTCTTGACACATAGAAGGTTTTGCATGGATTGTTTGGGAGGTATTTGTCGTGTTTCTTCAAAATCTTGTGAAAACCCATGAAGTTAAGATTGACATATTTTTCCAACGTCAAAAAGTCATTAGCAATAGTATCTGCAAGCTCCGTAACTTTCTCATTACTCTGGACATCGATCATATTTTCAGCTTCCACGATTTTCTGTCGAAGCTCCGTAACTTTCTCCAGAGTGAAATTTTCGCATTTGGTCAACTCTGCATCAATCTTCTTGAGGAAGGTTTCCTCTGTCATTCCACGGGCATCCTGTGCAAGTCCTCGAGAGTTGGTTGGTGGCGGAGTAGTCAAGGAAACCTGTCGATTCTCCAAATCAGCACTGAAGCAAGCTTATAGTATTAGCAAGTACACACCATGATTCGCAATCAAGTGATTGTCAAAAAAATCTTACCTACTTGGTGCGAAGTCGGATAGTTCACGGATGATATCATCGAGCCGGTCGTAGTCCAAGTATGCAGCTTCGCCATAAACTGGCGATATGTTGGCCTTCAAGTGCTCTCCGTACTTCATTGCTGTTACAGCTGTCCAGGCTACCGGTACCAATAGCAGTGAACAATGTGTCTGATCTTCTTGCTGGGGTTGTTGGTTTGTCTGCAACTGTCCGGAGCTCGTGCATTTTCCGTTTTCGTGAAGACGAGGTGAGATGATTATTGGATATCACAGTCCTTATGTACAAAAACTGAATCTTTGCGAATCTTTCGAGAAAACCATCTGATGAGCTGTCACATGTGTCTTCACAATCTTTATAATATCCTTGAACCTTTGTTTTATTTTTTGAACATTGTGCAATCCAATTTCATATCGTTCAACTACTGTATAATACTTTCCAACTAACTTTCGAGAGAAGTGCTAAAGAGTAAGCGTACATTAAAAAAAAGAGAATCTGACTTTTGAATGAATAGACATAACCGTATAATTCCGTCGTAGTACTAGCAGGTAAACAGCGTCGTATACTTTACATCATAAAAGAACTCATCCATGGCGTTGCAAGCAATGCAGCATGGCCACGCATTCAGCGCCATTTCTAGTCTTTGAATTCTTCCTTGTGGTTGTAATGAGGATGAACTAGGATATGGTTTTGGAAACAACCTTTTTTAAAAATGAAAAACAATAATGTCTACAGTATGTTCTTGCTTTTTGCAAGCATGGGAATATACCGTATTATAGTAGGCTGGTCGCCAGCAGTATCCTAACGACCGTAACTACAGTACGGTACTCGTGCCGAAAGTGTTTCTAGCTTGTCAATAAGCTGGGGGCGAGTCCCGGATAGATAGAGTCCCGAGTTCCAACGAGAATTGAAATTGAATTCCTCGAAATCGAGCGACTAAAGAGTACCGGTACTGTAGAGGCTATACTGTAGCTTGTCGCACGGAGCAAGCGTAGTCCAGCTGGAGTTTTACCCACCTTCCTGCAGCTAGCAGTACTACTGTTCTTTGTCGTGACGACAGCATTATTACAAACCTAGCTACTGATGGTGGTTCTTACTTCAGTCGTTACCACTGAAACCTTGGTTGCCATTCTACAATTGAACATGCTTACCTTGGTATGCGGAACCGTTACTCGTGACCGCAACCTCGTCTCGAGATTGTGTGCCTGATGCCTGACTTCCTGAAGGAGCGGATTTTTCACGATTCCGGATTGTATCGACCTGTTTGTCTTAGCGTCTGTAATCGCCTGTTTTCGTGAGCTTATATATTTCGAAGCCATTTTCAGAGGAAACATTTCCCGAGCTTATTTCATTGATAGTGAGCTTTCATTGATAGTGAGCATCTCGTCAGCCCTGGAATCCAGCGAGAGAGAATGTCAGCAATTGATGTCGACAAGATTCAAACGCCAATGCGGGAAACGCATGCATCTGGTTTGAATCTGTCTTATGAGTGGCGAGTGAAGCAGCTCAAGTCTCTTCGCCGGCTTATAGCAGAAAACAAAGTTTTGCTCTGTCAAGCTTTGAAATCTGATCTTGGTCGGCACCATGGGGAGACGCTTGCTGGGGAATTGAAGCCAATAGAAAATGAGATTAAGTTTGTTTTGAAAAATTTGAAGAAGTGGATGAAGGCAGAAGCAGTCCCGTCGAGCGCGACAATGTTTCCAGGATTCTCCTATGTTCATCGAAAACCACTGGCGGCGCCAGGAGTACTGATCATCGGACCTTTCAACTATCCATTCTTCTTGACTCTTAAGCCGCTAATCGGTGCATTTGCTGGGGGCAATCCGGCTGTGATCAAGCCGAGTGAGCTTTGCATGGAATCAGGAAAAATTATTCTGGAATTGTTCAGCAAATATTTTCAGCCTGGTGCTGCCCAAGTAGTTCTAGGCTCAATTCCTGAGACGAACGCACTCTTGGAAAAATCATGGGGCAAAGTTTTCTTCACCGGCTCGCAACGAGTAGGAAAGATAGTAGCGTCTGCTTGTGCGATGACCTTGACGCCCATCATTCTTGAACTCGGTGGGAAATGCCCTGTGGTTGTAGATGAAAACATTCGAGCAAAGAACCTCCAGAATGTCGCCGATCGCATTATCTTCACGAAAACTTACAATGCGGGGCAGACTTGTGTTGCACCTGATACTCTTTTTGTCCATGACAGCCATGTCAAAGAGTTATGTACATGTCTTATTAATGCGATTGAAACTCAATTCGGAAAGGATCCAAAACAAGGGGAACTTGGGAGAATTGTCAACGCAGCCAGTGCTAAGCGCTTGCAAGAAATGATTCTAGAGGCCGAAGGCGATGTGACCTCTTCCGTTGTATGTGGCAGCTCTGCAGAATGCGACACTGCTATTCGATACATCTGCCCTACATTGATCTTGAACCCGAAACCGGGGGCCAAAGTATTGAAAGAGGAGATTTTTGGACCAATATTGCCTATAGTGACCTTCTCTTCCCGATCGGAGGTATTTAAGATGATCAATGGCCTTGGTAGTCACCCACTACAGTTTACGGTTTTCACATCTCAACATAAAGTATTCGAAGAATACACAAAAAAGTGTCCGTCTTCTGCTGCGTTCCGAAATGATTGCTTGGTGCAACTATCAAATCATAATTTACCATTCGGTGGTCTTGGTGGAAGCGGAATTGGTCATTACTCTGGAAAATATTCATTCGATGCTTTTACACACCCCTTCCCCTCTACTTATCGTCCACTCGGGAAATTTTGGGATCTCAATAATCTGAGATGTCATCCCTACGGTGACTGGAAGGGCAAGTTTTTGGATAACCACATCATCGGACTTCCTGATATTCCGGTGCTGCATATGAAGCGCTTGGTTTTGTCCACTGCATTAGCAGCGGCTTTGGCTTCAACGCTGGCCACAGTAGATGAATTTCGGTTTGCTGTGGCTCAATGTTTTCGTTGGATAGCAGATCAGCTGCACGAATGAGAGTAGACGGATTTTTTGCCATCTAGAAAAACTCAACGTCTTTCCATTATTCTCACCTTTCCTAGTCATGTCGTCATGTTTGCGCAGTCGTCTGGGAATCTAGCGCGGAGCTCAGCGATTGCGTTTTTAATCTTACCGCCAGTAATGTTGAGACCATTGGTGCTCCAAAGATCTGGGTAAGCGTGGGCAAACTTCTGGATAACAAGACCGTTGAACTCTTCAACTGTTGACTTGACATGTTGCTTCATGTTCTGCCGCTGTATGGCTCTCCTGAGGCAAATCTCGTCGCCTCGGGCTGTTGTGTTGCGTTCCTTCGCCTCCTTGAGGTCGGACCCGACTTGTCGAAAAAAAGATTGGAGGATGGCTTCAGACTTGGTATGATTTAGATTCCATAGTGTAATTTCGGTTTTCAAACGCGCAGTATGTGTCACATCGCATTTGTTAGCACGGGTTGCCACCAAGATAGTATCGACATCAAGAAGAGTTTGAACATCGAAGTTAAAATCTGCGAAGAGAGCTCCATCGTGCATGATGAGTATATGATCGTAGACATCTCTATTCCGCAATGCTCGAGAAAGAAGGGCTACTCTGTTGTAAATTGATCTCTTCCATGGAAGCTCGCAAGATCCATCAAACGGAGTTTTAAACGCTGCACCTCTCAACATGACAAAATCGTGACCCCATTTTCTGGCATAGATCTTGTTGATTGGAGAGGTCATATTGAGATACCTGTCGTTTCGACCAAAAGCAGTGAATTGAGCGACAAGGAGCTTCTTCTTGCCCTGTCTCGGTGATCGCTCGCCACCAAACTCATGAAACTCCCACTCTGGATCCTTACGTGTTGAGCAGTTAGGAGTGTCT
Source organism: Cylindrotheca closterium (assembly GCA_933822405.4). NCBI lineage: Eukaryota > Bacillariophyta > Bacillariophyceae > Bacillariales > Bacillariaceae > Cylindrotheca > Cylindrotheca closterium. Next base: position 449,168 of record CAKOGP040000113.1, on the reverse strand, counting down.
TCTTTGTATTCCAGATCGTCAAAAGCTGTCTCTGGTTCGCTCCACTCTGGTTCAAATTCTAGAGCTGAAGGTTGTGGGCCGTCGTTTGGTAATGGAGGTGGATCGATGAGAGCAGTCGGGTTACGAAAAACCATTGTCGAGAGGTCAAGCTGGAATCGATTGACAACCTCAGATGACGCGTTTTGCATTTCCGCCACGCGTCCATCTAAACTCGACCCTTCCCAACTGCATGAATCAGTGCGTATGAAATGCTTGATGACACTTGCACTTCTATAGTGGAACTCCTTTTGGACTGCTCTTACAGCTGCTGTCCGATTGGCTTTCTTCAATGCTTCCACTAGAAAATACTGATCCCCACGAAGTGAATAATTCTTCTTGATGGCTTCGACGCAACCCTCGTCCCAGTCCATGGCAAGCTGCCATGTCAAAGGATGATTTAGATTCCAAAGGGTTACGCCAGCATTAATTCTGTGGGTTGTAGGAAGATCTTCTTCATGAGTCTTCAACGCCACTAACATGTCGTCGTCCCCCCTTATGAGCTCTGTCAAATCGGCGGAGAAATCGTAAATCATGCTATCAGAATCCAATATCAGAATCTGATCATATTGTTCTCTCTTTTCCAGCGCCATTAGAAGGTAGTCGACTTTGTTATACATTGACTGATGTGCTGGCAAAGTTTGATTCTTTTGTCTCTTCAACCGTTTGGTTATTCCCCACATCACCAATAGATCATGACCCCAAGCTTTGGCGTACATTTGACTGATCGGAGCGGCGCGATTCAGAAGACTTTCATATGATCCAAATCCAGTAAATTGAACAATCAGAAGCCGTTTGCTAGGCCGGCGGATTGCCTGACTCTGACTATAGTTGAACCATAACCATATATTTCCATCCTTATCATGTTGGGTTGGTTTTTGAAACCGCTGCATTTGTGTTATTGCCGATTCTTCGTATGAGTACTGGGCGAGATAAGGATTCAAAGACCGCGTGACGAACAGTGGACCCGACATTGCAAACCCTAGAACTATTGAAAGAAATATTATTCGCACATTTGTTCTTCTTCTGTTCAAGTGGTTCCATCTTGGCGACGCCTGCAAATTCGTTTGAACCATCGTGCAACAACAAGAATGCGTTGTGTTCAAATTCAAAATTTCCGACCGTTTGTTTGATCAGTGATTGCTTCATTCACGGTTGGTTCAAAAGCCCTCACCCCTCACCCAATGAATGATCCACTCGGATGAATCAATCAATGAATCAAATTTTGTGCGGTGCGGCAGGACAAGTTCAGAGTGCTTGATTTGATCTGAGATACCGGTAGCTGATCTGAGCTGAAATGACATTGTAAAATAAGTTCTTGGACATTATTCTAGTACGATAGAAGTAGTGAGATAGCCAATTTATTGTAATTTTAAGTAGTGTTTCTAGGTCAAAGAATTTACTCTTCGTACTTGTCGAAGACAAGAGCGCAGTTTGTTCCGCCAAAACCGAAACTGTTGGACATTGCTCGCTTGAAGGGTCCGTCCTTTCTTTTTGTTAGAATGCTCATTCCTTCGGCCTCATCGACCAACTCTTCGATATTCGCTGATTCTGCCATAAAGTCATTGTTCATCATCAGGATTGAATAAATAGCTTCGTGTACTCCGGCAGCTCCAAGAGCGTGTCCGCTCAAAGACTTTGTGGAACCAACATTGGGTTGGTATCCCTTTTCTGTGAAGAGAGCCTTGATTGCCCCAAGCTCAGCGATATCACCCACTGGTGTTGAAGTTCCGTGAGTGTTGATGTAATCAACAGGTTTATCGTCCGAATGTCGGGCAGCATCTTCCATGGCGGCGTCCATGCATTTTTGTCCGCCGACTCCAGAAGGAGCAACCATGTCGTAACCATCAGAGTTGGCGGCGTATCCCACAAGTTCTGCGTAAATCTTAGCACCCCGAGCCTTAGCGTGTTCGAGCTCTTCCAATACAACAATACCACCTCCTCCGGCAATTACGAAACCATCGCGGTTCTTATCGAATGCACGAGAAGCAACTTTGGGACTCTCATTGTAACCTGTGGAGAGAGCCCCCATACAGTCAAACATACTTGTGAACTGCCAGTTTACATTTTCACCTTTGGAATTGGATTGAGCACAGCAACAGCGACGAAACGTTAGACGACGAGCACCTCCAGTACACTTGAGAATCTTTAGAATAAAAATGTATTCACTTACCAGCCCCGCAAAATGCAATATCAGCCTTGTCCAAAAGGATTTGTTCGAAACCAGTTCCAATACAGTGAGCTCCGGTACTGCAAGCACTGGAGATGGAATAGCTTGGACCTTGCACCTTGAAGTTGGTGGCAAGAACGGCACTGCATGTTGATCCCATCGATCGTGTGACACGGAAGGGGCCAACCTTATTTTTCCAGCGCTTGGCACCTCCCAGTACTGCGTCACAAGTTTCAACAATGTCAGGAATACTGGTTCCTCCTTGTCCAATGATGGCGCAAACACGGCTGTTTTCTTGGTATTCTTCGGGTTTCAATCCAGAATCTTGGACGGCACGATCCATGGCGATGTAAGCGTATTTGGCGTTGGTTCCCATGAAACGAAGAGCACCCTTGGGGATAAGCTCCTTGAAGTCATCATCAGTGAGGGCGGGAACACCAGCAACATTACTTTTGATACCAAGCTCAGCAAATTTATCTTGGAATGAAATACCGGGTTCAGCTTCCTTCAAACTCTTAGTGACGTCCTCGAGCGTGTTTCCAAGACAGGATGTAATACCCATTCCCGTTACAACTACTCGTCTATCAGCCATGGACAGAGAGGTACTTTGGCGCCATGAAGCATCTTTTGATTGAAAATGGAAAACAAGAGAGAGTCGTCAGTCGGCCAATTGACGAAAGGATAATACAAGCAAGCGAGAATAACATCGGGCAGAAGAACAAGGCAGTGGTGAAGCTCTTCAAAGATAGTCCAGGACCATCCCCGATCGGTGACCCACGATTGTAAATTGAAGAGCATCATCATCAAACACACCTGATCTAGTCTGCGCTGTGAAAGAGAAGGCAGCATGCGGAGCTGCCAAAATCAGCAATGCAGTTTGCAACTTCATTTGTCAAGTATTGAATCAACTGTTGGGTCTTTGTCGAGACTCTGTCCCTGTGTATTGCTCCAGCGAGTTCTTGCTTTGCACAACCGAGATGATGTCGGCGGAAATCAAGACGTTGCGAGCAAGATCCTTGGCACGGTCCTGTTGCCTATTCAAATTATCGTATTGTTGTTTCTCCATTTCCGTAGCCAATTTCAAATAAGAATACAAATATGTTGATTGATGTACTGACGTCACCGAGCCGATAATCGACTACGTGTTCTCGTTGCCTACAACCCGAACGTACGAACCTACGACAACGACTGTAAAATTGCACGTCAAATCCATCAAGGATTTTTGACCCACGCCGCGAAAATCGAAACATCCAAGGGATTGGCTCTCTCTGATCTTGTCATCACCAAAAGAGAGCAGGAAACACAGTAGTTTCCGCTCTGACACTTGCCAAACTTTATTTCAAAACTGCAAGGAGCATACTATCTGGCATTCCAATTCATAACTCTGAAATACTAAAAGAAAATGAAGATTAGCGCGTCATCAATCGCACTGCTGCTCAACCTTATTGTTGGAGCTTCCGCTTTTGCTCCTTTGCAAACAGCAAATATCAATATCAATGACAGATGTAATACTGAGCTTATGGCGTCGTCGGGTAAAATGAACTGCCGTCCCATTGGAATTGGTAGTGCTGCTCCTGACACTATCATTACAAACGTGGACCTTGAATCTGTTGTGGAAACAAACGACGAATGGATCGCGACAAGAACAGGAATTTCGCAAAGACATGTGCTAACGGGGGATGAAAAGCTCAGAACCCTCGGTGCAAAAGCCGCACAGCAAGCTCTTGATATGGCCGGAATCTCAGCTGAAGATTTAGACTTGGTCATCTGTGCAACATCATCTCCAGATGACATGTTCGGTGATGCCACAGCCATTGCTGCTGAAATTGGTTGCTCCAAAGATACAGTCGGCTTTGATCTAACGGCAGCATGCTCAGGGTTCCTTCTTGGATCTGTCACAGCCGGACAATTTCTCTCATGCCCCGGAACAACAATGAAAAATGTTTTGGTAGTTGGAGCCGATGCTTTGAGTCGGTGGGTTGACTGGGACGACCGCAACTCATGTATCTTGTTCGGAGATGGAGCAGGCGCCATGGTGCTCACAAATCAAGGAGACGAAGAACCTGGCCTGCTTGGTTTTTCAGCACATTCCAATGGAGAAGGATATGGAGATCTAAATTGCTTGTGAGTTGCTTTGCTTTGCGTCGAACAGAAAACGATGGTGGCCTATGTTGAGGATAGATGTTCTGACATGTCATTGTATTTTTCTCTTCTCTTTGTCTCTACAGATACAATGGTGTTCCCAGACCGATCTCCACTCCAGGAGAAGACACAATCTTAAGTTCTGGAAAGTACCAAAAAATAGAAATGAATGGCCAGGAGGTCTACAAATTTGCAACACGTGAAGTTCCAAAAGTACTAAAGGAAGCTCTTGAAGCTGCCGACATCTCAGTGGACGAAGTCGACTGGCTTCTGCTGCATCAAGCCAACATCCGTATCATGGAAATTGTGGCAAAGCGAATGGGGATGCCATTCGACAAGGTTATCACGAATTTGAAATCATATGGAAATACCAGTGCGGCTTCTATTCCTCTGGCACTGGATGAGGCAGTCCGATCTGGAAAAGTAAAGAAGGGCGACGTCATTGCCTGTGCAGGTTTTGGAGCTGGCCTAACATGGGGAGCAACCATCATGCGATGGGGCTAAGTCTGATTCAATAAGCGTAAGCCAATACTAGAGCACACTTTTGCAATGGTTATGTAATTGAAATTACATTGCGGCAAGTAGCAGAGAGCGTGTGATATACTGCCACCATTGTTGTTTCTGAAGCCAAACTAACTAAGACGGGCCTGGAAAATATACAGTACTGTGGTGTCTAGCGCATTTATATGCAAGTCTAACTTTTAAGCTAATTGTGCTGCATCTTCGTTGAGAATACCACAATCCTTGATTCGCAAAGCAACGTTGGATGGGTGACCCTTTGCTGTGATCAAAGTGTTCTCCCAACGTTGTACTTGCTTCAACGATTCATCATCCAAACGTCCAATCGCCACAGCTTTACCGTCCAAATGAGGGGCGTGATTAGTGCAAAGCATAAACCTCGAGTCTATCTCCTCTACCCGTTGACTAAGCATGGTGATAGTTCCAGGAATGTGTGATAGTACCATGTGTTCTGATTGCTTCATACTAGTGGCGCTGATAGGTGAAACAAACTCTTCGTGGCACCTTCCTGTACCATTCCAAACGTGACCTCCTAGTATCCCAACATTCTTTTCAATACGGTGCAATGTAGATGATTTGTATCCATCTGCATCGGCTTCCAATAGTTTGGTGAAGTTTGAAGTAGCTCGAGGAAAGGCTTCCGTTGCCAATTCCAGAATTAATCTATGCTGTGTCAACTCTTCAGCAGAATCTTGATGCAAGGGTTCTATTTGAATATCCACATAAGCCATTAGACTTCCAAGCGAGAATACAGCATCGTTCCACGCCTTTTGCTCTTCCTTATCAATGTGACTGTATTCTCCTTGCAAGTGACGACCACCCTTACCCGCTCGGTAGTTGATCCACCAACCATGGCCTCTGGAACCTCTTGTACCTCCTCCACTACCAAATTTTCGCTTCGATTCCTTGCTGCAAAGGGTCAAAGCTCGTCGTGATGTAGTGTTTGAGATAATTCTGTTGACATTCATGGTTCCTTGAGTTGTATTAGACCGATGGGCGTTGTTGCGAGGGATGAGATGGATGCTCGTCCATCGGACGAGCTGTTTTGGAAGGAAGCACAGACTGCCGTTCGTCTGGCCGCTCCATCAGCGCAAATTGTCAATCGGGCATGTGCTGGAATGAATCATCTGGAGTGTGACTCCAAGTGTTCGACCGAGTAAGTCATTGCAGTCATTGTATCGTGCGGTACCAGGTACTGGCTATGTTAGTTGATACTCCACACTATTTAGCTACCTTGTGGTTTTGCACCTCCGTCATCCATAGAGAGATAGAACGATGTACAAATTAGTGCGTCAAGATGCATCAACAAGTTCTGAACGGCACAGTAGTGGTCAATACGCCCGGTAGTTTTTCTGACGCGAAGGGGAAAGCCACGATTGATGAATACTGACTCAAAAGTTCGTGTGATTCCAAGTGACTGGTGAAACTACATGAGATTCTTATCCTACATGAGTTGCACCTCAGCCGCTTGCTTGAGTATTGCTAAAGACATTCGAATAAACAACAAATACTGTAGGGTAGCAATGGTGCATGTACAAGTGAGAACACCGATAAAAAATAAGCCACCATGAACGATTCAATCAATTGTTTCAGCTACACAATAGTATTGTAGGTATCAACTTGGAACGGGCGGAACTTAGTACACAGTTATATATAGTATAATGGATTCTAAACACATAGCGTGGGTCCAGCTGTTGGATCATATACTACTACGTGAAAAACAATTTGGGGTTGGTTAGCAACAGAGAGCGCGCTTCCTCTGACTCGCAACGATTGCGAGTCCACAAAAGGAGCAGCCACCATCGGGTGCTTGAGTGGATCAGGTGAAAGAAGAGAAGATTTACATGCTCATTGATCCGAAGACAATGTCTTGGAAGTCGTCAACAATCTTGTCCTTCTTGGTTCCCTTTCCTCCCTTTCCAGAGCTCATCTTCTTGGAACCTTTTCCAGACGAGGAACCCTTTCCAGAGCTCATCTTCTTGGAACCTTTTCCAGACGAGGAACCCTTTCCAGAGCTCATCTTCTTGGATCCCTTTCCGGAGTCCATAGAACCCTTTCCAGAGCTCATCTTCTTGGATCCCTTTCCGGAGTCCATGGAACCCTTTCCAGAGCTCATCTTCTTGGATCCCTTTCCAGAGTCCATGGAACCCTTTCCAGAGTCCATGGAACCCTTTCCAGAGCTCATCTTCTTGGATCCCTTTCCGGAGTCCATGGATCCCTTTCCTCCCTTTCCAGAAGAAGAAGAAGAAGACTTCTTGGAGCCCTTTCCGCTCATGCCCATGTCCATTCCTGGGTTGTCAAACAATCCACGTCGGGCAGCACCGAACTCGTCTTCAACGGCAAAGACGTCTCTCTTTGTGGCGCTTTCGGCATGAACCATGGCGGCAACAAGGAGGAGAGTGCAGAGAAGGGTGGCAGCGAACTTCATCATCTTTACTTGTTTTGGTGTTTGGTGCGTTGAATTGAAATATGTGTGAGATGTGGAAGAGAACACAAACTCGATCGATCACTCCATCTAATTCCAAACCTCGGACGGCGGGGAAAAATCTGGTTTTCTCGTAGGACTCTACGTAAAACCGATTTGAAAAATCCCACAGGAGCGACTGGCGCGAAACTTTGAGCGTGACCAATTTTTATCCGACTTACCTACATAAATAAACGATTGGAATATACCCAAAAGCTTTATATATGAATATGTTTTCATCTATTTTTTTAATCCGTTCAAAACCGATCGCAACGGAAAACGTAAGACATAACCGCTATTTTGATCACCCATGGAATTACTCAATCCGGAAGCAAACCAGCAAAATGGTGTAGGGCTCGTACTTTATCTACAGCAAGAAACCTCCGATTGAAGAAGGGGAAGTGAGGTAAAAGTCGTTGTTCTGGGGAAACATACTGAATTTTTGGACCGTTTCCAGTCGTTCTCACAATACTCAACGACTATCTTCCAATACTCAACGACTAGAGTAACGAGCAAAGAATTTCGAGAGTTGAATTATGTTGCGGCCAACAGATGAAAAATGTGTTGAGAATGCAGCATACTTTGTTGTTGCGGACAAGGGAAGAAGGATGCATGCAAAGTAGAGATACCCATCAATAGATAACTGTAGCATGGTGGTGGTGGGAAGTGCTAGTGTACGGAACAGTATTGGGTAAAAATATTCGTAGTGCTCCTTTATTTTTTCCTACTCTTGCCTACAACCTACCAATTGACTATTTGTTGATGAATTTTTTTCCTTTGTATACAACTGTTGTCAATAGTTTCATGCTCTACAACAACATCATTACCTTGGTGTCCCCGCAACAAGCTCCACCTGGATTGCATCGACTTCAATCCTGCTTTGCCGCCCCGCGTTTACTCAGATGACCCACATTTCCGTTGCACCTGTCGTTGGTTCGTGTGGACTGGGTGACGTCAAGCGTTCGAAGAGTTTGCAAACGTGTGGAGGAGAAGCGCGGCTGAAGTCCCGTCGAGAAAAATTGACCAGTAAGGAAGCACGGGTCACAATGTGTGAACCGAAAGCCGATGGCTGGACCGCTTACTTCGTGGGATTCGGTTTTACCATAGAATTATACAGTATAATTGTACCAAATCTTAATAAAATGCAAAACAGCATATTTCCGAGAGATTCATAAGTAATAAAATCTATCTAGAACTATTTAGATCTTGATTGCAATATTGCTCCTCCTGGTTCTGACTCGTGAGTTCGAGGGTATTCGATTGAGTCAAATTTATGGCACAAAGGGCTAAGGAAGTTCCAAGCTTGGATCCTTGCTTCGACCGCAGAATTGAGATGGGACGGGAGAGTGATTGCATGAATCGAACACAGGAAGCAATCCAACAATGTTTGGGAACCAAAGTATGAATTCAGCTGCTGCAAAGAGAATAAATGGGAGATCAAAACACGTAACCATGATGGTGTTAGTCACATTGATTTTGTGCAGTCTTCCTTGGTCGGAGGCTTTCCAAACACAATCATTGCACTATCGAGAAGCCAAAAGATTCTTTACTACTAAAACACCATCATTCTCACTTATTCATCAACCAATGCATGAAAATCCCACATCATTGCAGCTCAGTTCAACTGAGGGAGAATTTCCGGGCGAAAATAATCTTCCAGAAGAAATGGAGGCCTACAATTGGACTCCACAAGCAATGAAACTGGCGGTCCCAGCTTTGATTGGCATGCTGGCCGATCCGTTGCTCAGTTTGGTGGATACTGCGTATGTGGGTAGGGTAGGACCGATTGAACTTGCAGCACTCGGAGCTTGTACGTCCATATTTCATTTGGCCTTTAATGCGTTTCGGGCTACAACAGCTGCTACGACAGCGCTTGTGGGGAATGCTGCAACCGATGAGGAAAAGCGAGAAATTGTCAATACATCGCTATCGTTTGGGGTTGTTTTAGGGGTCGTCGTCATGGTGACGCTACAACTTGCGGGAGCTTGGTGTCTGGGATTGATGGGCATCGCGAGAGATTCACCACTATTCAAACCAGGCATTGCCTACCTCGATATTCGACTGTTTGCGGCACCGGCTGTTTTGGCGATTGTTGTGTCGGAAGGAGCATTTCGAGGGTACGGTGACACAAAGATCCCACTAATTGCCAGTATGGTCGCATCACTCATCAATCTGGTGCTGGATCCAATTCTAATGTTTCCACTTGGATTGGGTGTCAAAGGAGCTGCAGCTGCCACTGCTCTGTCACAGCTTGCTGCTGCTTTGACCTACCTCCACTTTTTGCGAAAACGAGGAATGCTACCAAAGCGATCCGCAACTTCAGTTGTTAACAGAAAGGAAATCATAAAGACAATCATGGGTGCCAATGTTGCAATGGTATTGAAGCAAGGAAGTCTTCTATTAGCGTGGGCCTACGCCACTGCTCGTGCCACACGGTAAGTAATACCATTATGATGGGGAATGTTTGTTCAAACTTGTGATAAATTTTCAACAAACAGGGGTCTCACTGCTTTTGTCGCTTCCCTTGCTGAAAAAGTATTGGTAGCGCTCACGTTGCTGCCCACCAGGTCGCACTGTCTTGTTGGTTGGTCTCTGCTCTCATGCTAGATGGTGTGGCTGTTTCGGCTCAAGTCTTGATCAGTCGGTGTATGGGACAAGCAAAGAAAATGAAATCGCTGATTTCCTACATGTTCAAGTTTGCCGTTGTACAAGGGTTGGTGACCACCTTGATCCTGTTGGGAGCTGCTCCATTTCTACCGAGAGTATTCACATCCGATAAAGCAATTCTGGGACATTTGCATTCACTGATGCCCCAAGTGGCATGGCAACAATTGTTAGTGAGCATGACACTGGTGACGGAATCACTGGCAGTAGGGGGCAACCAATTCAAGCTATTGGCGGCGGGCACAACGATATCAACAATCATTTCCATTTGGCAGTTGCGGCAAGCAACGGATGTGGTTACAGTATGGTCGAGGGGAATTGTGAGTCTATTTATAGGACGACTGATCACTGGCTTGATTGGTACCTTTCGAACGCTGCGGCAACAACAACAAATGGAGATTTGCTAGTAGTACGATACTCGACCTAAAGGTGCATGCTCAAATCAAATGAATACTTCATTCCGTTGTCAAACACGACCGATCACATCAATCAAACACTTCGCATCCATCAGAGCTAACGAAAGAATGCTCTTCCTCTCTGAAATTGCTTGATCAGTTTCTGTGATCTGGAAAGTTTGCCACTGCCTTTGTCAGCATCTCTGCCGACTTTCTCAATGACTTTTCGTTGACCGTGAAGTTCCTCCAACGATGAGGTGCCAACATTTTTAGATTCTGCGATCATTTGCTTAATGTTCGATATCGAGCTCTACGTTTCATCCTGTATCAATGAAGCTTGTGCCAGAACTTGGTCCCCTTTATTTCCAATCGAAAGTTGCTGGCGACTCTCTCCAGCCTTCGCTGATGCCAAGTATCCCTTGACTGCCTGGTGCTTTATTTGTACATGGCACAATTCTTTCTCGAAATTGCGTCTTTCGTTTGTATCTTTGACGAGTCGTACCTCAAGTTTAAACTGTCGGAAGTCCTTTCTTTGGATCTCTTGAAGCTTGTCCTCAGCATCTCTCAATGAGGCAGATCGTTCATGAGCTCCAGCAATAGCTGACATAGGCTTGATCAAACTTTCAGCAGCATTGATTTTCTCGAGGATGTAGTCGTGCCAAGGTGCAGTTTTCATTTTCTCTTTTTGTGTCGGTTTTGTTCGTAGCTTCTGATGCGATGGGTGGTGTGTCTGAAAATGATGGTCAGTCGTGCAATTGACATTGTGTCAAACTGTTTCATCAATGTCATCACGGCTACTTCAAGAAGGCAATTCCCCAACGACCTTACAAATATGTTGCGTTGGTGTTCTGTTGATGGACGTGCTCCTTTATTCACCGTAATGCAAGGATATCACTCATACTACTCCGTTTTGGTTTCTCATTTCCATTTCTCTCCTTTTCTCTTTTTCAACGTTTGTCCGTCACCCGACATGGAATGAGAAAAGAGTGAACAATGAACACTGTCGTATTCACAATACTTGTTCTGTTCGATTTGATTGTTGAAAGAAGTCGGTCTTGCTCTTCCCTACACAACAGCTGCACGAATACATGCAACAATGCCGCCGAGAATATGGATTCCAAATCAAAAACATGCAAGTAAATTGGCCTCACATCGGACAGAAGCTTTGAGCCTCTACCGGGAAATTTTGAGAACTTCGAAGCACTTTCATTGGTACGATTGATTGCAGATTCAGCAGTCTTACCAACAATCTTTCCCCGCTGAACCATCTAACGACTTCTTTCCTCACTTTTTTGTTGCAGGTGTGACGAAAGTGGCATTCCGTGGAATTATCGGTTAAGAAAGCAAGCTAGACAAGAGTTTGAAGCCGCTCGTGAGGAGACTGATCCCCTCATTCTGGCCCGCCTGCTTGTAACCGGGAGGGATTGTGTACAGCAAATACAGCAGCGATTCAATGCGGCAGATCAGGCAGTTTGGGATCGAATAAAAAACGACTCAGACGCAAGATAATGGATGAATGAATGTTGTCCTGATACGGTTTTGCAAAGCTGCTGATGTTTCTCCTTCTGCCTCTGCCATGTATCCTCCATCCATTGAAGCTGACTGTGAGTTTTACCCCGTAGAGAAGATGGTTCGAGCAGCAATGGTGGCCCTTTTGTGTGTCCAATTTACAAAAGAAAACGCAACCTACCCGATGTTTGAGATGATCTCGTGTCTTTATCTTGGCCCACCCATTATGCAATGACGAATCAAAGGATTAAAAAGAAATAGCAATTAACTTATTTTATTGAAAAATGTTGAACCTGGTAAAGTCGGACACTTCCTTGCTGCTTGCGACCATCTAGTGGTGCACCAACAGCTATTTTCGTGCTATTTTCAACAGTGCTCTTTGTGGTCAACAAAGATAGCGAAGCTCCAGACGTATCTCCAAGCTGAATGTCCTCGAGAAACTCGTATTCGAAGGTGGGAGGTTGTTCGCCAGTTGATCTGCGGTACAAAGAGACGGTAGTGAATGTCTGGTCGGCGTTCAGCATGTCATTGGACATTCCCATCCCAAGTAGCTGGCCATCGTAATCTATGGACAGTGCGATACCTCCTTGTGTAATTGTGAAAGTTGATGTTGCATCATCTCCTGCGTTTAGGGAATAGACCACTGTCTGTGTTCTGCTGGTGACTACCAGTGTCTCTCCGTTTCCCGATAGAGCAATTGCAGTAGCTCGTTTGACGTCTGTGACTGGTTCTACCAAATCTCCCCAAACTCCTGATGGGTCTGGTACCTTTAATTCTACTCCATTTTCTGTCAAAACTGCCATTATTTTGCCATTCAGAGACACCTCGACTTGCAAAATAGCTAGATTGGGTGTTGTGGAAACAGGATAGCTTGTCCAAGTTCTCACATCAATCATTTGAAGACCCAAGTCAGGTTGCAAAAACGCGACGAACATTCCATCACCCGCCATGGAAAGAACCGTGTGAGTTATTGTGAATTCAGCCAGACCATCGTACAAGACAAGCCTACGGATCCACTCCACATTGGAAGCCGAGTATTCGTGAACCTCGAGCTTGCCATTGTATGCCAGCGCCAATCTATCCATTTCGGTTGACAATGAAACCTTTGCGGTTTCTGGGATGATGCTTTCTAGGCTGTCGATGGTTTCAATCGAGGACCAGTTTCCATGCCGAGTATCAAATTTCGAAATTCCAACAGTGCCTGCGCCAACGAATGCAACGACATCTCCGTCGATCCCACCAAGAGATACACTGTGTCCTATCCTTCTGCTATCTTCGACACCCTCCAATTCGCCAAGAAGAAAGGCACCGTTATCTTCGGTGGGAACCGTAGTTGTTGGGGGTGCTGTTAGCACCGGTGATTGTGTTGGTGCAGGCGACGGTATTTGCGTTTGGACAAAATTCGCGCTTGAATTACCAACAACCATGTCAGGACCACTTGGTGGAGTGGTGAAAGCGAAAGAGGGAAGGTTAAAATCTGCGTTTTGTGTGTTCGATGGGATGAGTGTCACCATCAGAACAAAAGAAATGAGTACGACTAGAGAGCCAGCACCGAACAGGTACATCGCAACACGCCTCTCCTTTTCATTCACTTCATCCCGTCTATCTTCATCGTTTCCTCCCTCTGGACTACGATTTTGGCGAAGCGGAACAACAGTGGCTCTTGGCATCATTATCGTTTGCGGATCATCCGATTTTGGAGAAGGCTCATCATTGTACGAGGACATAGTCGATGTTCTACCAGCTGTACTCTCGGTATAGTGTGATGACTCTGACTCTTTTCGGTGTCTGACTGAAATTGGATTTGATTCGAGGTCCACTGATTCAGCGGGCAAGGGATCCCAATCCTTGGTACGAATTGGTTTTTGAGGTTCTGAGATGGTGGAAAGTGCGTCCGATTCCTGAGGTCTCATCGGCATAGATAATGCACGCATGAAAGGGGGGACAATTGCATTTTGTTCCTCATCGATAGAATAGATGCCTGATTTGATCATCCGTGGTTGAGTAATGTCTGGATTGGTCGGCATTGATTTCAAAGTTTGGATGTTTCCGTCATGCGCCCTGTCACCGTATACATCCCATGGAGCATTGATTTCTTCGTCCGTGGTATCCAATGGTACTGACATTGGTAATCTGTTTGAGGCCTTTTCTGTTACAGCGCTCGATGCAACGCTGATGTCCGATTGCATTTGCCTGTCACTGGACAGCATCGCTGATGCCAAGTGCTTTTTGTTTGACATGCGAGGCGTTGCGGTGCTGGAAGCGACACTGCCCGTCATTGCAGTACTTGACGCAACACTATTTGCCATTGTAGACGACATGGATGCCTGTGTTGCGACACTCGAGCAAACACTGCCATTCATTACAGATGAGTCGTCGGACTGAGGTGTATTTGGTATAAATTCCAAACCATTACTAGCAGCACCTTGACGATACAAATAAGCAGACTGGCCAGTGGATGGTTTCAAAGGCTGAGCTTCACCATCTGAATCGTCATCCTCCATCCCAGGCCTTTGGCCGGATAAATTCAATGCAGGTACACTGAGTGCTCTCTGAAAACTTCTGAAGCCTTCTTCGCCAGAATTGTTGCCTAACAAACGCACATCACTGTTGACGAGGCCATATTCTGAGACTGAATCCATCGAATCTGCAGCATTCGCTTCGTCTCGGAACTTGTTTTCGTTCTTTGCTCCGCACATGGCACAAAATATATTTCTTCCATCAACGTTCACATAAGAGCAGTTTTTGCAAACCCAAGGTTCTGGCTGTTCTGAGTAGACCGACGAATCTGATCTGTGCAAGTCAATGATACCCGCATCTTCAATATCACTATCTTCGTTGTGGAACGGGTACACTTGCATCGTGGGTGTTTGTAGGGACATTTGATGATGGGTTTCTGAACTCGGAACAACAAGTCTTGACTCCGAGTAATGGTTGGAATCCTTTTCCAACTAACTATAATAGCTTTGTCAATAACTTGTAACCCTCTATAGACCAGCTGTAGACCAGAGTAAGTCCCTCAGAGCCCTTGAATCGAAATTGGCACTAACGGAAGGGAGGAGTGTGCCTCAATTTTGAAGACCGCGTACCATTATTGAACGATGTAGGTGCCAATACTTCCCACAATGATTCAATCAATCGTGGTTCCTTTCGTCCGTTATTTATCGTGTGAAACGCGACTGCCAAGTCGGCGGAACATTCTGGCTCGTGTCTCCCCCCAAAATCATGAAACCGCACTTGAAACCATTGTATCATAAGGTTGGAAGTAAAGTAGCATAACTAACATACCGTATTAACTTTAACCACGCATGCTCATGCCTCGGGCAAAGCCATCCTTCTTTCCTCCCTTCTTTGGAGTTTTCTTCTTCTTTTTCTTTGTTTTTGACGCTGGTGTTGCCAGCTCCTGACCAGCAATGGAATCTTCTTGCCTAGCTCGTACATCCTCACCGGTCATTAGTAGTCCTTTCCACCATAGGCTAGCTGCGACTGTGCCGTCATGTACACTGATGTCTAGAGGTTCCAGTGAGCCATGTTGATCGCTCAATAGAACGACCCGATGTATTTCCGTTCGGCTGGGAACGTGATAGACAATCCCAACCAATGACACCAATTCATCCTCAGTAGGGGGGCCGAACCAGTGGCCATCGATCGCATCAATGTCAGTATCTCCAGTCTGAGGAAACATATAACATAGTAGAAGGACATGCTCATCTCGAAAGCTGATAAGATCTACCACCTCCAAGTTTCCTTGGAGATCAATGGTGAAAGAAAGGCTATCCGTTTCACTGGCTGGACATAAGTTGAAGGAGAGTATTGACTTGTACGTCTTGTTGGATTCTTCGTCTTCGGCGTTTTCAACCATAGAATCGGCGACCACAGTTGTGGACCCAACCATGGCCATCGGTCGTTTCCTTCGTTGACACAGTGAGTAGCCCTCAGGAATTGTTCCAACTATGGGGCTGTCAGTCCGAATCGCACCATTTGTCTCAATGGATCCGATAGTGAGTGACGACGAGACAGCTGACGACGCAGCAAAGGTGCAATGGGAAACCCCCTTTTCGTCTGTGATGACTTGTGACGCAAGGTTATAACTTTCGTGCGCTTCGTTCGTAACAGTGTTTGAGCCGACGTTTTGCATTAACACAATCGCCCCAGCACCGGCTGAATACATGAAGAGCCTCTTGAAGAAACACTCTTCGCCTTCCACACCATTCACAGATGGGATAGACCATGAGGCATGAAATAGAAACAGACCATTCCCACAAGCTACCAAGCTTGGAGAAACAAGAACTATGATATCTTCGAGTGCGCCACCAGACGATATGTACGACAAAAACTCCATTAGATCGTCGTCAATTCCATCGTAATCAAAGAGGAAATCAAGAATTGCATTCTCCAGTCCAATTTGATGTAAGATTCCTTCTTCTTCCGCAACATCAGAAGTCAAGAATTCATCTAGGTTGAGGAGTAGCAACCGTGTCGACTTTTCTTCGACGTTTTCCTCCTCTATTTTGCACAAGCATCCGATTCGAGAATCATCCAATGCAAGATCGACAAGTGTACTCGTCCTCTTCTTGGTGTTTCTGTAGGGATCAATGTTTTGACATACCAGCTCTCTGCACAATTTGTCTCCATCTCCACCACTCTTTTCGGCCGTAGAGAAAAGGCGTAGTGTGCATTCGTGTGAATAGGCAACAATTACTTGGTTTTTCCATCCGGCCATGCCTGCAGAATGATTCGGATATTGTGGTGTATCTTTGGAACTTTCAAATGATCGTGATACTGCTTCGGTTGTCGAACGCGACTTTCTCGTCAGTATATCGGATACTCCCAGTTGAATCGCATTCAAATCTCTCCTGACACCATAGTGAGACAGGAAAATTTGACGGTATGGAGCGTGCTCCAGATCCTCAGATGTATTGACTGGCCACTGTCTCCTTTCCAAGCAGTGACGCCATAGATTTGCCGACTCTTTTCCTATCTCCTTGTTCCAGGATTTACATACCGAACTCATTCCAGCAATTTCAAACTCTGACAAGAATGTCAGTATGTACTCCAGTACGGAACCTGGCATTGATTTCGCCAGATTGGAACTTGTCTGCGAGGAGCTGGTTGCAGACTTCGCCATGGAAATGCAGGTTCGAAGATCATTGTCTGATAGTAAAAGCCCTTTTTGGTACCTATCAAACAGCAGTGTCCCATTGAAAGTGACATAGACAATACTCCCAATGTTGCACGACTTTTTCCATAGAATATCCCCAATGAATTCAGAAAATGAAGGCATTTCACCACCAGCGGCTCCATCTACCGCGGGGACTGAGAAGTAGTAAAGCATTTCCATCATTGGGGCTTCGCCAGTATTTACTTCCTCGTCACCTGGTGCATCTGGGTGCGCCGCTTCAGTGGATGCAAGAACAGCTTTAGCATCTTGTTTGTTTTCAGCTCCCTTCAAAATGACTTCAGCAAGACTTTTGAATCCTTTTGGAATTTGTGAGTGTGAACTCTCGCCTCCTCTCTTTACCCCTTTTTGTTGCCCTTGCTGTCCTGTAAAGAATCGAATTTGGGACAGTTGAGGAACTATCGATGGTTCCTCTGCAGGGGATTCATCGACAACTTCTTTGCTCCTCGGGTGTTTCTTCTTTTCTTTTCTGCCTCTTGATTTACCAAACTTTGCCGCACCCTCAGATTCGATCGAAGTAGATCGGTTCCGACGCTTCGAGCCCTTTGGATCCAAGTCGTCTTCCCATGTGGGTTGTATTTGATGTTGATCCGACGGCAGTGTGTCCACCCAGAGGTGCAGTTCCCATCGTTTTTCCACTTGTTGCCAGGCGAGGTCTTTGTATTCATCCATTGAGGCTAAAAACTTCTGAGCTTTCTGCTTGAACAACTTCTTCTCTTCCATGCGATGTTTGCGCTGTTTGGCCTCATCACGTCGTGCTTCATTCTTTTCGACACGTCTTTGCCAGTTGCCTCGAACCATGTCAGCAAACAATTTTCAAATGCGACAACAGCTGAGTGTTTGGTCGTATATTTCCTCGATTGATGATGGTTTCCTATCTCATTCGAATATTGTCTACCGGTAATAGCCTTATTTTGTGATGAGTGAGTCCTCATATGCTTTCTGTCTATTGATGTGGTTCACGGGCAAGTGCCAGACGTGTCCTCTAATTTTGGTCTTGAACATTTATATCATTTGGCAGAAAACAACAACTACAGTAGAGATTAGTACTAAAAATAGTATCATTATGGTGATGCTGGTCTTGTTTGTTGCATCCTATGGATCTCCTTGGCAATGCCTGGGAAAAATTCTGCAGCGGCTTTCTGGGCTCGTTCGACAAATGCCCCTGGAGTATCCAGAGCTGGACGAACATCAATGTCCACTTTGGGGAGTCCGGTTGCAGCGTTTTCTGTCATGTAGTAGTCCAATATGTATCGTTTCTGATGGTCGACCCCATTATCAACATACCAATCATGCCTATCAAATGGCCTATCTTGGAATAGAACATTGGTCCAGATCCAAGCTTTTGGAGACAAGGCATCTGGACGTCCTTGAAATCGGACGAGTTCGATATCTGGGTTTGACTCCCACTCTCGTAGTGCTCTCCAACTTCGCTCGTTAACGGCATTGTGGATCTGCAAGAAGGAGGGAATTGACTCTTCTTCGACGTGGTCCCAGCCTTTTCGCTTCATAGCGTTGAAAACTTGCTGTTCCGAAGGATATACCCAGGTTTCCGCTCCATCTTCGCCGCGCTGGTGATGAGGACTTTTTTCTACCTTCCCCCGGGGAATTGAAGAGGATGCCCTATGCGTGGATAGGGGCAGTCTTTGTCCTGGAAGCGGTTCTTGAGCATGCTTGGCAGCTTCTTCCAACGACGCAGGAATGCTCTCTTCTACATTCGACGGTGATGAAACTCCTAGTAATTTCCACAGCGAACTTGCATTTCTGTGTTTGGGGTCCACGGGACACTTTCCAGCAGAGCTAGACTCTTCTCCTTCCGTTGACATGTTGGTCTGTTTGTTCCGATGATGAGTTGTTGCCTTCCTTTTTTCTGCGTTCACCATCACGTCAGTCGTACTGTACGTTGTCTTGCGACAGGGAATATATGGTAGACGGACAGACGAGTCCATTCGGGAATGGAAAACTGATGTGAATTCAGTCAGGAAAGGTGCTCGACGAAAATAGAAGCACATTCACATTTTGGTACTCACCAATACCAGTGATAAACACACATGGTGTGATTCGTGCCTCTCCGGCAATACTAGTGTAAGGCTTCCTCGTACAGAAGATCTAGAATGGATTAGTCACATAATGGCGAGCCGTTACATCTCGCGTTGAATGAAGGCGCCTCATTTTTTGGAATCCCACTCCGCCAAAGAACGCACTGAGTTGGCTTTCCCATGAAATTCTAGGAACCCACAACCATTCTCATTTGACATAAAACAAGATGAGAATATTTTATATTACATTACCATTAGCCGTTTCCTGTCTGGCAGGAAATGTAAATGGAGCCCACATTAACCTGGTTAGCCATTCCAATAACCCTGGAACGCTTGGTTTGTGCCAAGGTGACTGTGATATCGATGAACACTGTGCAGATGGCTTGATTTGCTTTCAACGCGACGAGTTCGAAGAGGTCCAAGGTTGTTCCGGTGGGGAGTATGATGGCAGCAAGACCGACTATTGTGCTCCTGAAACCTTTCCTACGTCGCCAACCTCTGTACCAATGAGACAACTTCCAGTCCCGACAGTTAGGACTCCGACTAACGCAGCTCCTGTTGCGATTGCCTTCAATCCGACTTCTTTCCCTGCATTAGTCGTGTATGGAGGCAATCCACCAGCTTCTCTTCTGCCCTTGGGCAGATGTGAGGGAGATTGCGACGTCGACGATCATTGCGGCCCTGGACTCTTTTGCTTTCAACGGGGTAGAAATGAGCCTGTCCCTGGCTGTTCTGGGGGTGCAGCGGATAATTCACGCACAGATTATTGTGTACCAAAGGCTGGCTTCCCCCGTATCCCAACACCACAAGAATTGCCATCCATGCCCCCAACACCCTCTCCATCCACTGCGACTACGGCACCATCAATAGCACCCGAACCAACCGATGAACCAACCGATGAGCCAACCATCTCTACTATCCCAGGACCGCAAGCATTGCCATCGATATCCCCAACACCGTTTCCATCCACTGCGACTGCGTCACCATCAACCGCACCCGAACCAACCGATGAGCCAACCCTCTCTCCTACTATTTCGGCTCCAACATACAGTGCTCCTGTTTCAGATCTAAATCCCCTTCCTGCATTGATCTCATTTGGGAGCGACCCACCTCCCTTCCGAATGCCGTTACAGTTGTGCCAAGGAGATTGCGACGGAGGTAAGAAACTTTGAGATGGAATCCATTCCCCATTTGTAGTTACTTACATCATTTTTTATTATTTTAATACCACCAGACTCTGACTGTCAGCCTGGCTTGATCTGCTTACAAAGAGGAAGCAATGAACCCGTAAATGGCTGCAGTGGAGGTATTATTGACAATAGCAGGACCGATTATTGTGTTTCAGGACCAAACATCGCTACACCCTCTCCTAGTTTATCCCCAGTCGAAGCCCCTACAAACACACCAAGTCTGTCTCCAGTGGAAGATCCAACGAATCCACCAAGTCTATCTCCAGTGGAAGATCCAACGAATCTACCAAGTTTATCTCCAGCGGAAGATCCAACGAATCCACCAAGTCTATCTCTAGTGGAAGATCCAACAAATCCACCGATTCTATCTCCGGTTGGAGAGCCAACTTTTCCACCACTCCCAGACCTTGTTTCCTATGGCGGTGACCCTCCACCAGCGGTCTATCCTTTGAAACTTTGTGAGGGAGATTGCGACGAAGGTGAGGAAATTTGAGCCGACATTTTTTATTTGCTTCGTATTTTTATTAAAATCGCTTACATGGCTGCTTATTGCTTATTGCCAAAAATACCACCAGACTCGGACTGTCAGCCTGGTCTAATCTGCTATCAGAAAGATAGTTTTGAGGTCGTTCCTGGATGCAATGGGGGGCTGAACGATGAAAGTGAAGAAGATTATTGTGTCCAGCCCGTCACACCAGCTGTAGAAACCTATACTCCAGGAAAGTTGACAGTCCAAAAACTTGGACTGTTGCTCTCGGAAGGATTGGATGCTCGAATCATTGCAACCACCGGAGAACGAGTCCGATATCATGATGGTAGGGAATCCATGGAGACATTCCATTTGAATCCTGATGCTGGAGCCACTTTTCAAGACGAACGTGAAGGCAATGAAGGTGGTTGGATTTATGTCAGCAATTCAGAAGTCAATGATGCACAAGGCGGAGTTGGTGCAATTACTTTTGACAAGGATGGTAACATCCTCGAGTACAAGATGCTGCTGAAAAGGAGTTCCATGAACTGTGGCGGTGGGCGAACTCCTTTTGATACTTGGGTCACCTGCGAGGAGGTAGATGCGGAAGGACAGCTCTATCAAGTGGACCCAACTGGTAAAAGATCGCCTCAAGTGCTTACTCTTGGCAAGGATGGAGGGCGTTTTGAGAGTTTTGCCTTTGATGTGCGTAATCGCATGATTCCCCATTTCTTTGTCACCGAAGATCATGAACAAGGATGCCTGCGCCGATTCACTCCTTTGAATCCTGATTGGGAAAATGATCCATGGAGCATGTTGCATGGAGATGGCAAAGTAGACTATCTTTTCCTCCGCCCCAGTGAAACTGGCGAATTTGGAACCTACGAGTGGATTGATGACCTATCAAGAGCCCGATCCAATGCGCAAAAGTACTATCGATTTTCCGAAGGGATTGATGTGAGCGGGTCGGAACTATTCTATGTCTGCAAGGAATCCAAACACATGTTTACTCTTGATCTAGATCGCGGGACTTATACTCGCCAGTCTACGGTGAATGGTCTCTTTGATGGTACTCCCGATCAGATTGAACGTGTCCTAGAAGGCTCGTCCGAGTTTCTCTACTTTACCGAAGAAGGTGGCAGGGATGCTGGAGTTCACGCTCGCAATGCTGATGGGAGTTTCTTTACAGTCTTTGAATCCCCAGTTTACCCAGACGAAACAACCGGCCTCTCGTGGTCTCCCGATGGCCGTATCATGTACGTGGCCTATCAATTCACTGGACTTTTGTTCAGTATTTGGAGACAAGACGGAGAACCATTTCACCAGACTCAATTGGATGTCAAATTCCATCATCAAGTTTGATCAACGTTTCGTCATGGTGAACCTTTGAATTTGTGGATACATTTAGAGTAGGGTAGTATTGTGATCCACGTTTAGCATAATGCATAGTATAAATATAGCATAGATTTGATACAAGTCTGCTAGTATTATGTACCGCAACACATACACCATCATTGGTCGTGGTCTACCACAATGCCCCAAGAAATACCAAATGATTACATCCATGCGGCAAAGTCTTCCACCTTCTTCTTGGACCAGCTGCCTACTGCCTTGTTCTGCAAAAAGAATTTTTGCAGGAGAATGGCAGTTCCAAAGACGGAAGCCAAATAGAGGGCAAAATATTGTGGTCCCCACAAGACTCCACCCCACAACTTGCCAGCAATCAAGCGTTTGTAGAATACTTGTCCAAGAGGTCCATGAACGACGAATATGGGGAAACTCAATCCACCAAGCCAGACCAATGCATTGTTGGACAAAATGGTACTGATTGGATCCCATGCGCCAGAAACAGTGTTGCGATGAGAACCAAGGACAAACTTGAGAAAGAGCGGGGTGAAAATGACACTGCGAACCAAGAGATCTGAGCAGTCAGGGACTAGGCCAGAGGCTCGGGCCATCAAAACTCCCAAGCATCCCAGAAGGGGCATGGCAGTGGACATCCAGTTGGTTGGTTTGGGGAGTTTGTTTTCCTTGTCATCATCGAGCATCGCCAATCGGCACATAGTTGCACCCATGAGGATTTCGGCAACGTTGAATACTGGATGGAAGCGTTGGGCATTGAACACTGCCAACGCCGGATGATGCTTTGGGGCTGTCATGCCTTCGACCAACCAAACGTTGTGATCCAGGACGTATCCCAAGACTGGAAGCAAGTTGACGAGCCACAACCATCCAGTGGTCTTTCGGAGGGCCTTCTTGTCCATACTTGCAATCTTGGGCAAACAGAAAGGCATGACGGCCATGGAAAATGCCAAACTCGATAGAAACCAGGTTGGAGCATTCCAGACTTCGGCGTGCATTGGCATCCAGGCTTGCGTCAAAGTGACGGAAAGCAAACCATTGATGGCCACAGTGGACCATCCCTTGACAGCAAGATCGGAATAAATAAACATGGGACTGAATAGAAGCAAGACCAACCAATGCATGGGATAGAAACTCATAACTTTGGAAAGCCACCACTTTTGAGCTGGGGTATCTGTCAACTTGGCAGATGCCTTTTGTTCTCCAACTTCAGTGCTGGTGTAAGCAGTAACATATCCAGATATGGCAAAGAAGGCTCCAACAGTAAGGTTGACTTGGGCAAAGAATTTCATAAGAAAGCCATTGGGCTTGGCAAAGCGCAAGAAATGACCGAGAACAATGTGAAGGGCGAGGAGGGCACGAATCCCATCCAAGGCCGTCAAACGGACTCGTTTCTTCTTGGGAGCAGCACTAGCGGTTGCAGTATCGGTAGAGGCAGCCATGATTCGAGTTCCGCCGCGAGGAATGGAGGTAGCGAAATCTAGACCTTGTTGATGTTGTTGTTGATTCAAAAGATACTTCTTGTTGGTGTTTGAAGTACTAGGCTGAACGGGGTTGGATCCAATTCGTACAGAACCACAGGGAGAGGAAATACCAAAGGCAGAAACTCGTGTATGATCGACGGATATACTAAGCGAGAGGTGAAAAGCCAATAGATGACGCAGGAACCACATTGTTTACCTGTGGGATTGTGTCCGCTTCAGATCGATGACGAGAAGCCCGCCTCTTTGAAAGCGAATCTTTTTAGTCATGACTCCTTCGACTTTTTCACGCCGGGCGCCAGCCGATTAACCTGATGGGCGCGATGCAGTTGAAATTTGAAATACAAATCATCGATGTGGGAAGCCGAACCGTACAGTACAAAATATATATACAGTACTGTATATATTACCGCACTGCAAAGCTTCCACTCACTGCAGTACAGCTTTCCAAGAACAACCTTAATAAGCAATCAGTAATCCGATAGGATACAAGTAGATCACCATGAACATGCAAGGCTATGTCATTCGAACAGTTTCGACCTTTGATGACTCAATGTTGCGTCGAAATGCGAATATTCATGGAATGGAAGATCCTCCTGAAGATGAAATCTCTCCGAGGGGCGCAATGGAATTTCCTGATGCCGAAGCTAGTAGGGCCCAGAAGAAGGATACTGACAAGAAAAATACGAGCATGGTTTCAAAATCGTCCACAGCCTCATCACGATCACTAAAGCGCAACTTGTCCGATTCTCAATTGGTGGCAAACACGAGCAAATCGAGTATGCATTCTTGGAAGTGCAGCCTTTGCTTTCATGATAACTTGAACACGATGCTTTCGGCATGTGCCATGTGCGGAACCAATATGGACGCCTCCTTTATGGCGGCTCTTAATGCGCTAGACAATCTCAAGGATCCTTCGGTGCACAATGATGAGGAAGACATCAATCGCAGCAGCGGAGGCAGTGACAAGAGTGATGGAGAAAAGCTTTTTACAGCTTCCTTTACTGACCGTGATAGTTCGTTTCGAACCGCAGGAGATGAGGATGCAACCTTTGTCTCGTTTCAGACCGCACAACAGTCTGTGGATATGAGAGCTGATGTCAGCACGATCAACCCCGAAACTGTCGGTACTAGCATTCAAGGCGACGGCAGCAGCATTATGGAGGATGAACATGAAAAGGAAAACCGTTCGAACGAGAATTCAAGTACCAAGAGTGACACTTCAGCCAAGGCCCGATCAGACATCTCCGTTCGAGATACGATGCTCAAGCTTTCACAGAGCCTGATGGACATTTCTGTTGGTTCATCTGTCACAATGCAAAACCAAACCTCTATGGTACTGCAAGATACGAGTATGTCAGAGGGCAATGGAATGTCGACAAACGATGCCCTTGTTTCAAACAAGACTACTACAATCGACACAACAGATGATAGCATTCATACTCTTTTGAATGTTACTCGTTCAGAAGTAGATGATGAATTCGACCCAATGTTGTTTCAACGGGAAGAGATAGAGGACGCAGACTACCTTGGTGGTCGACAAGATGATAGTGAGGAACTCCTCGAAGAAGTAGAATGTGGTTTCGAGAAAGCCGAAACACCTACAATGGAAAACATCGCTGGCCATCCTTCTGCTTTTGAAAAAGAGATTCAACTTGATGAGTATATTCAACAGAGTCGAGACGGACAACAAAGGAATGCTACCGACGAATCATTCGGCGTCTTTCCTCATGTTACCAAGATAGAAAAAGAGATCCAGCTTGATGAGTATATTCAACAGAGTCGAGACGAACAACAAAGGACTGCTACCGACCAATCATTTGACGTTTTCCCGTATGTGGCCAAGGCAGAAAGAAATGGGTCAATCAAGGTTGGTGAAAACAAGAGTAGGAGTCAAGTTCAAACTGAAGTCGCCATGGGCGACCAAGAAGGCATCATTCAAGAACGAGAATCTTTTGTGGATCAGAATATATGGCGGATTCGAAAAACTGTGGCATTGACTGTTGCTGTCATTGTTCTCGTTTCCATCTTTGCCATTGCCTGAGGCAGAAATTGAGCAATGGCGATTTCTGGCACTTTGCAGTGATTGGGAAAGATAATGACGTACAAAATGCAACACACACATGAATGAATCTCACTATTGTACGCATTCCATTACCACAAAATTTATAATACAATGCATAACACAAATACAGCTACGACGGCACCATATCAGGCCAACGAAAATGCATCAACAAAATACTTAATATCTTCCATGAGTTGTTATAAAAGACATTTGAACACACTCCTTGGATTCACTCAGTTTGAATCTGCAGGGATTGCTTGTTCTCCGCCTTCCGCATTGACTTCTTCATTCTCTTTAGCTTCATTCCCCCCACATTCTGTTTCTACTCCTTGTTCGTCTTGAACACCTTCTTCTCCTTGGTCTTCCTCCTTATCTTTCTTAATGTCGCTATCCACTAGCGCATCCAACCAACTATCCCGATCTTCCTCCAGTCGACCTACCAAGTTGTACTTGTCGTGTAAGTGAAAGAAAGATAACCACCTCTTGCCTTCCTTTAATTGCTTCTCCGTCAAGTCCTCCAGCACATGCTTGGATTCTTCTTCTTGCTCTGCTTCTTGAGCTGAACGTCTGACGTCCACACATTCCAGAGTCTTGCACCCAGTTGACAGGGCATAAGTAATGTCATGACCTG
Source organism: Cylindrotheca closterium (assembly GCA_933822405.4). Lineage (NCBI taxonomy): Eukaryota > Bacillariophyta > Bacillariophyceae > Bacillariales > Bacillariaceae > Cylindrotheca > Cylindrotheca closterium. Next base: position 422,853 of record CAKOGP040000113.1, on the reverse strand, counting down.
CAAAGATATGGTATTTCCCACCTTCCCCATAGAATTTGGTACCTTCAGACACGTCGTAGACTCGGCCAAAGAGGGACAAAAGAATTGGATTGCCATTTTGCCCATTTCCATATTCTGAGAGTTCTGCCAAAGTAAATGTGGTCAAGGAAGATGTTGCAGGTGCATCTGGATCGGACTCGCCATTTGTCAACAAGTCATCGTTGGCATCCAAGTCAATTCCCTCTAAGGGATCATCGCGTTTCAGCAAAATATCCCAATTGCTCGCTTCATTCGTCGGTGTGGAAGCAATCATAGCTGAGGCCTTTTGAAGGCGTCGGTTCTTGGCCTTGATCCGACCAATGTCCCGAAAGAAACCCATCAAGAAATTATTGATCTGATTCTTCTTTTGAGCCACAAAGACGGCCAAGCTGACCAATGGGGCTGCAACATGCCACAGCAGATTCATATCGCGTTGACAAAATTGAAATGCCGATGAAATGAGAAGGGACGAGTTTTGCGATCTTCGATCCACGACTGATTCATTCATGAAAGAGGAACGGTCAGGAATGATCGAACAATTATTATATTTGGAATATCCAAAACACTCTATCTCATCATTTTGTTATTTTAACGATGCCTTTCTCTCTTAAAGTAGTAAACTTCAAACTGGGACGATCCCTTCGCTTCTAGAGCGAGAATATGTGATCTTGTGTTTGGCTTCTTTTTTTAATTTACTAGCCTCGAAAAGACTACATTGCTTCGCCCTGACGATGTTTACCCCAAATCTAGACTTTTACAGTTTAGAGACTATTTTCTGGGCTTGACAATAATGACACCACGATACTTGGGTTCGCACTGAAGTGCTTCATACCATCTTGTGAAATTCGGTGGGTTTTCTGCCTCTAATTCTTCTGTAACTCGTGCATCTTGAGGATATTCAAAGCCGGCACAATTGTCTATTGTACTAACTCCATAGTAGAGATTGGCTGATGGGACCCAAACAGGCGGAAATTTGTACTTGGCAACATCCATGATCAAGAAAGCATCCTTCTTGTAGTTGTAAGCACCAATGGGAGAGAAATGACCATGTTCCGGATCACCTATGGAGGTAGATGAGAGCGTATCGTGATATTGTAGTTAGAGATTGGATCCACTACAGACCTTCGTTCAAAGAACGGTTGAGAGACCAGCATTTTGCACGTACCTTGCCCGATGTTACCACGGTCGTAGTTGATCATGACCCGCGCCTTGGGATCCAATACAGCATCTCGAATTAGTTTCTTGGTAGTGTACTTGTCAATCTTGGCTGGATCAATGTGATAGATTTCAACCGTGTATCCTTGAGGCGACAAATGACACTCTAGAATGCCAGCCGCCATCTCCAAGGGCAAACCAACCCAAACGACTCTAGGATCTTCCACATCCAGCACAGTCTCTTTCACACATGTATCATGTAGGAGTTGGAACTGGGTTGCCCATGGATATGGTCTTCGCACGAACGAGTGAGCCGAAATGTTGTGAAGAACATGTGATTGGGGAGGGAGAGAAGAGAACGTAATGGGTGAGTACATCAGAAACAGATCAAATGGAGACTAATGCTGATGGATCATGGTCACATCCCCATCAACTGCAGAGACACAAAGGTCGTTACTTTCACACTTACATGTACAGTGGATCTTGAGGTAGTTCAATGTGCCCACGCAACGAGTTCAATACGGCAGCAGCAGCAGCAACAGGGCAGTATCCCTGATTGATCTGGGCATCCCAACCTCCTTGGACATATTGATAAAAGTCCAATGCCGACGATTTGCGATCCGTCACCAAATCGTGATAGGCGGACGTCGTGTTGAGGTACAACAGGCGGCGTAGTTTTTCGCGGGATCCTCTGTAGAGGTGCGTGGAAAAACTCTGCGTGGTTTCCTTGGCAAAGGCTTCAATAAAGGAATCGACACTGGCCCGTTTCAGCTCTTCGTCACGGAACAATTTGGCGTTGGCAGCATCCTGAGGGGACCGATGTGAATAAACTGTTTTAACTTGGTCCACTTTTGCAGCGTGTTGCGCTGAGCGTTTGTGTGCACTGGAAGATTCCGTCATGGCAAACGTCATAATCACAACAATGATTGCAGCCATAGTCCAAGTTGCTACCATTGCTTTTCGTTCTGAGGTTTCCTCATCTGTTGAAGAACTGATTTGGTTCAAGCCAACGGTGTTGTATTGCTTGTTTGTTGGCAGTAGAAGAGGCGACTGTTCTGAACTACTCATCTTGGATTCACTCTTTTTTTCCAATCAAAGCACCAAGGCGTAGAAACAGGCTGATGATCAGTAACAGCAAAGCTTGAAAGCAAGGAAAAATAACTGCCAACATCTATCGTCATGATGAAGAATCTCAAACGAATCAAGAAATAATTGACTCATCTGTCTCAACGCACGCCAATTCAAATCCATCAACCATCAAAACACCATTAAAAAAAGTTGTCAGTTGCAACTCTTTGCGCCTTGTTTCAATCGCGGAGCAAAATGGAACGACTGAACCCAATCTTTCCGATTCTCTGTCTGCTGTCTTTGACCCAAGATGCTGCATCCTTTAATCCCTCCTCTTTGACTAATCATCACAATCGGCAATCCCAGTTGCATCCTCCAACCCGTACTTCCACGCCCCGATATGTGAGCACTGGCGCCATGGTAGGACCTCGAATGCCAATTGATGAAGAGTATCCTGGAATTCAACAAGTTCATAAGAATCCAGATATCTTTGTGATAGAAGATTTCTTGGATCGTGCGAGTTGTGCTGACATTGTTGAAAAAGCGAAGGAAAAAAACCTCGAACGCTCGCCTGTGGCGTATGCCGGCTGGACAGAAGACTTTCGTGACTTGGTGGAGCTAGCAGCAAAGGGACCTGTTGTTTGGTTGGCCTTGATCACAGCATGGGTACAAGTCAAGGATAGTGCCAACGCGAATCAAGTTAGTTTGGTTCTCCAAGCTCTCCAGAACTACGCAGGGATCTTCCTTCTGGCCGTGACAGGGATTGCAGCCTTTACCTATTCGAGAGCAGAAGGACTGAAATCACTTCGGACGAGTACTTCCACTACACTGGACGACATGAGCGAGAAAGAGAATGGGGCAACTAAATTCGTTCAAAACGCGGCAAAGCTTCTGGGAACTCCTTCGAACAATCCGCAACAAGAAGCTGCCCTCTTTGAGGCACCGACCGTTATTCGATACGAACCTGAACAAGTTTTGGCACCTCACTTTGATGCCAATCGCTCGGCCGACACAGAAGATGCAAATCGCGGAGGCCAAACGCTTGCGACCCTTATAGTATACTTGAACGATGTTCCACGAGGTGGTCTGACTCGCTTTGGCAAGCTCCCGCCAATTGCCGATTCCAACGAGGCAGGAGAGGACAAACTTACCGTTCGCCCGAAAATGGGTGACGCGCTCTTATTCTTCCCTGCCGATGCCATGGGACAATTTGACGAAAGAACCGAACACGAAGGTTGTGCGGCGGTCGATGAAAAGTGGATTGCTCGAATATGGCGTCACAAGAACCGTGTTCCGCCACCATTTGGACTCTCCGAATCTTCTCTTGACTGTATATGATTGACTGCATATGATAGTTGTGTTAGCGCTATGTTTAACTTTTGCAATCTATTTATTCTAGCTTCTATTCTACCGAACCAGCATGGCCAAGCAACTGAGATTTGTTGCTTGGTAAAACAGTGGCGTCGTTTTCGCCAATAGTCGTCTCGTATACATAGTCATCATGTCGATAGCGAACAGTCAACTGAGGCATCTTTGCCTCTTGTTCAGAAGATGGGCGACTTTTCTTCATCCAGCGTCGCCATACTCTCCAGTCCATCTTGGATTTTGACTTTTTAGGCCGAGTATTCTCCGTTTCAAGATTGTAAAATCCAAGCCAAGACGATTTGGGAAGTGACGAAAGCGATAGTTTTCCATTTACCACCCAAAACTGAAGCTGCCGCGTGGCATCCATGGAGACTACACGCCCTGCCAGTTGTTCTTCTTCAGGCGGTAATTCCAACCAATATGTTGCTCGGAGAATCACAAGACCGCCTCGCTTCTTTTGTGACTCTTGTATTCGTTTCTTGTCCGAAATAGAAGCCATCAGCGCAACTTGCTGTTCTGCGACTTGTTTTGTCTTTAGTTCAGAACTTGGTTTCTGAACTTCGGTTTGTGGGTTTCGGACATCGTCGTTACTCTTCTTTTGATCTTCGAGATCTTGGAATAAGTCAGCAACCATGGCTTGGATCAGCAAGCTGTAAAGTGCAGAATAAATCTTTTGACTGTAAAAGTTGGGATCAGTTACAGTGCCAATTCGGACTACTGGAATTGGTACTCGGAAGGTCGAGTTTTGATAGGTCCACTCCCAGACCCAAGTCCATGTTCCCAACGAAATGTCATGTTCCATTCCAAACCCAAGTTCAGGGTGATTCGCAAGCACCGTGAATTCATGAATCACTGTTCCCGTGACTTTTGGAAAGGAACTTATGACGCCAGTCGCTTCTATTGCTTTCGGAATCGGAAAGTACTCCTTAAGCCAGTGAGACTTTTGTGGTCTAAGTCGATAGGTGAGATCTACTGAATTTCCTTGCAATACTCCAAGATTCACTTTGGCAGAATACTTTTGGTGATAAACTGTGCCCCGTTGCCCTTCATATTGTGCATTCCACTGTAGTGGCTTTCCGTTGCCACCAACAGAGAGGCCAGTGGAGGCCATTCCATAGCCCTTGATATGGCGGAAACTTCTCATATTCATTATCAAGTTTGTATCAAGAGGCGATTTGCTTAGAAACGTCATGTTGTAGCGGAAAGCAGAGCGATTGGAAAAGGTTCGTGCGGACCCTAGAATCAGCTATAGGCAATCAAAGTTGAGATCTAGTGTGTTGCTTCATTCTTCCTGAATTCGTCATGAAACTTACTTGATGCGATTGAGTGTTCGTCATGTTGGTTGTAATGGTGATTTGAGTTGCTGGGACTGGTTGATATATTGCATTAATAAACATTGAAACTGGATGTTTTTCATCCTCTGTATCCTTGCCAGCCAGGGCATTCATCTCGGACACACCTGGATAGATGAAACTTGTAGTTCCACCCATAATCATGCTCCACTTGGGTTGGACAGGAGTACCTGTCACGCTTTGTATTTTTACTGGAACTTGGCTTGTGAGAGTAATTCCAACTTCTGCCTTTTGTGTATCCCGAAACCGATTTAGCTGGTAGTTGACAAGGGCTTGCTCTTGTTTTATTCTTTGATTATACAACTCTCGATCTTCAGTTGACGCATTCTGTGTTGCCGCGTATGTTCTCTTTTGAATATATTGTGTATAGTCCCTGCCTTGGTACATCATTTTTTTCAAGTTAAGAACGGGTGGGAACTCCATGTTGCAAGAGAGTTGAAGTTGGCTCTCTTCCGTAAGGTTTTGGTTGTAATCATACTGTTCAAAGTACCGTTGCATTTCAGCTTTGGCCTGGAGTGGATTCGTCTTTAGAAACATTTCAATTTTATCGTATAGGTTGAGTTCCGTCTCATCATCAGAATCACTATTATCATCAGAGTCGTCATCGGAAAGATTTGCCTCTTCTTCTCGTCTTCTCGTCTGATCACGACTCTGCTGTTGTATTCTTCGAACCAAAGCAACACCACTTTCTCCCTGAAAATCGTAAACGAGTCTTAATACAGGATCAGTCAAGACATCATCTGGTGGAACCGAAAAGACGATTTGAGTACACAGTGTTGGAAGATGAGAACATGCATGCAAGTGATCTCAACGTACTTGCGCGTTTAAACTCAAGGAATATTTGCTGGATTCGGTCTCGTTTTTCTGGTGATGTCGTTCGTGGGAGCTTGTCCGGATGAAAAGATGTGGAAAGACTTTTGTACGCTTTATGAATTTCTTCTTCAGTGGCATCTCGGCCCACTTTGAGCAGTGAATATAGATCTATTGGTTCCATTGTTTGGGTTTCCAACAGTGTGTTGGATGATGATTGATGAGGTGATATGAGATGATGGTTGTTAGTCATGAGAGTCGTAAATGAGCCTGACCTCCACCCGTCATTACGCGTGGAATGTCGAAGACAAAGCAAACGAAGTTCAACAACTGTGACGATTCCTCACACCAAAGTGGTTTCACATCACTTCGTCCCGACCCGATCACCGACAGAGAAACTATCATTCTCGGTCAACGGTAGGACAAAATCACTGATAACAGATAACGACAATGCATTGGTCAAGACAAGCCATGGTGGTATTCGCAGCACTTGCTTGTAGCCGACGAGTTTCTGTAAGAGAATTCATTCCGCGTTTTTGTTCTATTCCATGTCAAAGATCCGTATCTGACAAAACATTGCTTTCTTTTCTATTCAGGCCTTCGTAAGGCAATCGAGGGTCAGTCAGAGCGCCTTTGCCTCTTCTTCCAAGGGGGTTGTGGGCGCAGGAATTAGACGACAAAAACCAAAGGTCTCATCAGATTCCCTAATCAGAATGGTGGAGCGTCTTCAAAAAGATGAAGGAAAACACCTAGATATCCGTTTTGGCGCGATGCAGCTTCAAGCAACAGTTGCCGAAAACGAGACTTCAGAGCCACAACTGCCTCCCGTTTTCCCATTGCAGGGAAAGGACCCTCAAGAGGAGCCACCGCGAATGCGTTTCGCCCCTTCCCCTACTGGTAGTCTTCACGTTGGTGGTGCCAGAACTGCTTTGTACAATTGGTTAGTTGCAAAGAAGGGACAATTAGATTTCCCAAATTCGGAAGCTGGATTTATCTTGCGCGTGGAGGATACAGATTTGGCTAGATCTACCAAAGGTACGACCGCTGATTTCTGTGTTCAAAATCGAATAGCACCATTCAACGAATGACGCGCAGGAGAGTTCTTTTATCGACAAATATCGCTGATTGTCTTGTTTTCTTGCTGCCTATTCAGAATCTGAGGCATCGGTGTTGGAGGACCTAACATGGCTTGGACTTCAATGGGACGAGGGCCCAACTGATACAATCGAGATTTCCAAATACGGTCCATACCGCCAGTCAGAACGTGGCAACATTTACGTTCAAGCCGCCGAGAAGCTTTTGGAGGAAGGTAAAGCCTACCGATGCTTTTGTACCACTGAGGAATTGGAAGAGATGAAGGCACAACAAGAAGCAGCTGGAATCCCACCCCGCTATGATGGACGCTGGAGAGATGCCCCTGAGGAAGAAGTCAACAAAATGCTAGAAGACGGAAAACCATTCACTGTTCGTTTCAAGGTCCCCGAGAATTCGCGTGTTGTAATTGAGGATGTTGTTCGCGGAACCGTAGGATGGGATGCCGAGGCCACAGTTGGAGACTTCATTCTTTTGCGATCAAACAGAGTCCCTGTTTACAACTTCTGCGTCGCTGTGGATGATGCTCTCATGGGAATTTCCACCGTTGTTCGTGCCGAAGAGCACTTGACAAACACCGTTCGTCAAGCTCTTGTGTTGGATGCTTTGGATGCCCCTCGTCCACGATATGCTCATTGCTCTTTGATTTTGGGTGAGGATAAACAAAAGCTATCAAAGCGTCACGGAGCCACATCATGCAACCAATTCCGACTCGATGGATTCTTGCCTGATGCTATGATCAACTACCTTGCTCTACTAGGATGGAACGACGGTTCTGACAACGAAATTTTCACTCGCGACGAACTTATCGATGCATTCGAGCTAGAGCGTGTTGTGAAGTCCCCTTCTGTCTTTGACATGGAGAAGTTGAAGTGGGTCAATTCTCAACACTTGAAAATGGTGTCCCTTCCCGAGGTTGTGCAACTTGTCAAACAACAATTCGAATTTGAAAATATGCTTAAGGTTGGCACTGATGATAGCGACCTTGCCTTCATTAACATGTCGTACGCTGCCACTGCTTTAGCTCGCGAAAGAATGCAAACAACCAAGGATGCGGTGCTAAATGCCAAGACTGTTTTTGGATATGATTTGCCAGCTACGTTCAATGATATTTCTGATGCCGAGGCAAAGTCAATGATTGAGCAAGGCAACTTTTACAACCTAGCCACGCGCATCTTGAGTGACTTTGAATCAGATGTATTTCCCATCCCAGATGCTTCTACTGCGATGGATACATTCCAATCCGAAATTGTGGAATCCGCTGAGAAGCCTCAGCCCAGCGAGTTTGTCGGAGCCTACAAGAAGTATATGAAGACACTGTCGAAGGAAATGGGAGTCAAGGGCAAGAATCTTTTCCACCCGGTGCGACTAGCACTTACTGGTGAGATGAGTGGACAAGAGGTCACACAGCAATTAGCAATATTAGTCATGGCATCGGCGGACGACACTTGTATCGATGCTGGCAAGGCTGGCGTTGTTTCCGTTAGTGAAAGAATGGACCGATTGAAGGCGTTCTGTGACAGTATCCCGGAGCAATTCCAAACTCCAAAGGATGTTGAACAAAAGTCTAGCAAGAAGGATACCAAGGGAGGCAATGCCAAGGCATCAAGATCTAGCTCTTCTGAGACCACTACTGGTACCCCAGTAGATGACAAGGATCCCAAAGATTCATACGAGGGACCACCGATCACTGCCTTAGATATTCGCGTGGGACGAATTACCAAGGTTTGGGAGCACGAAGAGGCCGATAAACTGTACTGTGAAGAGATTGATGTTGGCGAGGACGAGCCAAGAACAGTTGCATCTGGTTTGAGGCCTTATATGAAGGCTGAAGACATGGAAGGCAAGCTGGTTTTGGTACTGTGCAACCTTAAGGAACGAAAAATGGTTGGTTTCCCCAGTCACGGTATGGTACTCTGTGCTTCAAATAGTGATCACACTGATGTTAGACTGGTCAACCCTCCAATCGATGCCAAGGTTGGAGAGAGAATCACAATTCCAGATTTCAACTTTGAAGGCGAGGATGCCGAGCCTTTCGCTGAAAACAAGGTCGGGAAGAAGAAGGTTTTCGAGAAGATTGCTCCACATCTAGTTACATCGAAGTATGGTGTTCCAGAATTCTTGGGAAGACCATTCATGACAAGTGCTGGTGTTTGTACCAGTGCCATTGCAGAGGGTACAGTAGCTTAGATACCCAGGCTACATCATATATCAAACCAAGCACTGTGTAATAGATAGCTCGTAGAGTCTTGCGTAGCTGTTTCGTTAGCATCTGTTCTTCCACTTCTTCTATTTGCTACCAACACGTCAGATGGCAAACTTTCTGTCCGTACGTCAGCGATTCTATCATTTGCCTTCGTATCATCAAGAGTATCATTTGGTACATTTTTGCGGTAGAAATGGGTTTCTGAGCGCCAGACAGACGCCGTGGAGGATCGAATTTTCACAACACACGTACGTGTTCGTATCCACTGTCTATGACGTTATCCTTGCGTTGCCAAGCAACCTCCTACTTCGACCTCACAATTGTCGGAAATAATAATGAAGACTGCTTTCTGTATCGCCGCCATCTTGGCTTCGGCCAACGCCTTTGTCCCTGCTTCCCGACCTGCCTTCAGGTGTGTACTCTATATATTTGTAATTGTATCCACAATGACAATTTTAATGTTTTGCTCACAGAACTCTTTCTTGACACTTTTTCGTCGAACAGCACAAAGGTTGCAGCTGAAGACTTCCTTGAGGCCGAACCATACTTCGACCAATCCACCGTTCCAGTGAACACCTTCAAGAACAAGGCTCCCTTCACCGGAAAGGTTGTCTCCACCAAGAGAATTGTTGGACCAAAGGCCACTGGTGAGACTTGCCACATTATCATCGACCACGATGGTGACTTCCCATACTGGGAAGGACAATCCTGGGGTGTCATGCCTCCAGGCACCCGTGAGAAGGACGGAAAGCCCCACTCCGTTCGTCTTTACTCCATCGCCTCTTCCCGTTACGGTGATGACATGACCGGAAAGACTGGATCTTTGTGTGTCCGTCGTGCCACTTACTGGTGCCCTGAACTCAAGGCTGACGATCCAGCCAAGAAGGGAATCTGCTCCAACTTCCTTTGCGACAGCACCCCAGGAACTGAAATCAAGATGACCGGACCTGCAGGAAAGGTTATGCTTATGCCCGAAGAAGACCCTTCCACTGACTACATCATGGTTGCCACCGGAACCGGAATTGCCCCTTACCGTGGATTCATCCGCCGTCTCTTTTTCGAAGACACCCCTGCCGCTAAGGCCTACAAGGGTGAGGCATGGCTCTTCCTTGGTGTTGCCAACAGCGACGCCCTCCTTTACGATGACGAATTCCAAGAAGCAAAGAAGAAGTTCCCTGAAAACTTCCGTCTTGACTACGCTCTTTCCCGTGAACAAACCAACAAGGCTGGAGGAAAGATGTACATCCAAGACAAGGTCGAGGAATACGCCGATGAAGTCTTCTCCAAGTTGGAGAATGGTGCCCACATCTATTTCTGCGGTCTTAAGGGAATGATGCCCGGAATCCAAGACATGCTTAAGGGTGTCGCCGAGAAGAAGGGTCTTGACTACGACGAGTGGCTCAAGGGCTTGAAGAAGGCCAAGCAATGGCACGTAGAGGTCTACTAAATTGCTTGCAATTAGTAGCCTGCTATTTTCACAACTTCTACTAGATTGATTTTACTAGTTGTACTTCTTCTTTTAAATTTCTCATACGACACAATACCCGTGGTGACACATGAATCCCTCTTCACAGAATTAGCCTTGGTTGTTGCGAGATTTTCAAAGGCACCACTTTATTGAATCGATACCCAGTTTAAGATCGGCCTAAGCAACAACCAAGGTGTCTAGTCCACACATTCCACATGGACTGATGTAATGGTAGCAGAAGTATTTACCTGCCCAATTTTAAAAAATTGAAATTGTTTTCCAACGTCGGGATCCTGTCCCAATCCAATTTCCCCTCAATTGTGTTCAGATCCCCTTCTCCCCTTTCCGAAGAAAGAAGCGAGAGCCACGTACGGGGAAAGACGACGATGGCCCAGCAAACAGTCCACAAACATCTGCCAATCCGAAAATGAAGTTCCTTAGTCAAGT